>JAQIUQ010002533.1:0-11360 GCA_030378365.1 Hybognathus amarus | reverse complement strand
TTTTTTTTTTTATTTTTTCATTTTTTTTTTTTTCATTCATTTCAGTATACTTATGAACTGTTTGGGACATTAGAATAAATCTCATAGTACATGTTTGTGACATAAAATAATTCAAGTATTAGATGATTTGTGAAGGATAATGTGACACTGAAGACTGGATTAATGATGCTGGAGGTCACTTTTCAGCAGAGAATAGAGTTACAATTTTAATATGTGTAATAACATGAGTAGTCGTTTTAAATCGTCATCATATTTCAGCAGATATTTACTGTGTTTTTGTGTCTTTTTCTGAGGAAGAATTAGGCCTTTTGGTACAAGCAGGAGACTTCTTTAGAGCATAAAAATCTTTACCCCGACCTTGAACTGAGCAATCAGTCTGTGTGTATGTGTGTGTGTGTCTGGTGGCAATAGGTTCAGTCTGGGGCTGACCTGCAGCATTTATTGCCAGTAAAGTGTGGTGAAGGTGAGGAGTGTGATGGAGATGGCAGATAGCACATAACAAAAACATCAATGTGTATGGAATAAATTAACATTGTACTAGTCTGTACTGAACAACACTAAGTAATACAACCAAGTAACACAACTACCACTTATGAAATACAAAATGCAAACAAACACACTTTAGAATATTCAAGTGGATCCCAAATCCAAACCTCTAGATAACTGGTATATAAAGTGATCAATGTTGAAAGAAAACATGCACTTTTACCTTTAACAAACATAAATTAGCTTGTGGTTTGAATAAAAAAAGCAGAGCAAAATAATAATAATAAAAAAAATACTGCATTCAGGATACAAAGTGCAATGTTATTTACTCATCCACTATTGAGAGATTCTTGTGCAAAAAAGTCTATATCAACCGCGATTATGAGGCTCATAAGTACTGCCAGTCAAACGCTTTGACTGGGTTTGCGTTATGCATTCACTAGATGTGCTGGGAATGTAGCGCTGTGATGTCAACGCCGGGAGGTAAAGGCGTTTATATTTAGTAAGCTTAACGCGCTGGAGCGGGCAAGTGACTTACATTCGCAGCCTGACTTATATGAGTATTTATGTGCGCGGCTCGATGTATAGCATAGGCTGGCTGTTTTTAAATGAGAAGACCTGGTTACTGTGAATCGTGGAGCGCTCTATGAACATTCTGTGACGCGCATTCTGGACAGTGTGTCTGGTTAGAGTGAGCGCTCGTGAGCGGGAGACAGACACACATAACCTGATTTATACGAGGTTGAACTGGCCGTGTGACACAGCGGGCATAAGATGGACACGAGCGCAAGTTCACGGGTCGATTTATAACGCAGAGCGTTGTGTTAACTTAATATATCAGGTGCTCAGATTACTGATTATATAGTGAGGAAAATACAGGTAAACGGATCAGCGCGAACTCTATGGCAAAACCGAAGTCCCGCGGAGAACGAGGTAGATTGTCCCGTGTAGGGCTGACCGAACGGTCCGGGATTCTACCGTGTACCGTCGCATCCCTAATATATATATATATATATATATATATTAGGGCTGGGCAAGTTGACGCGTTATTATCGCGTTAACACATTTATTAATTAATGCCGATAATTTTTTTAACGCACGTTAACGCAGTTTTTTTATATCATTTTTTTTAAAAGTCCGTTGCTCACTGGCTCTGAATAACCGGCCTGACAGTCAAACCATGGATCACAGGAGGGGTGGGATGTTGGTCATCCAGCAAATAACTCGACCCCAAACAAACAGTGGAGAGAGGCTTTGGCAGGTCTCTCAGGTGAATAGGGAAGGAGAGAGCGCTCCGTGAGACGAGTGATACGACAGGCGCGGATGCAGTCAGCGGCTTCTGTGCGCCACGCAGCTGTAGCCTTTTAACTTAAATTAAAATTATACGCAACTACCCTGATAGACCTGCGTCTAGTTTAGCGGGGGTGCTCTGACCATGTGAATTCCCTTCTGTTGATGTCCTGATAACTATTAGATTTCTGGAAACTCACAAACAGCGAACCGAGGATCAGCTCTCTCTCGCAGACGACTTGTGTGACTGCAGCGCGTCGGCAGCGGCACGGACGCATGCGCGTGGCGCGAGCTTGACCGCAACAGTTTCACAGGAACGCACCCGCTTGTCCACTGCACCTTGTGCTCGACGACCACTTCACCCTCACTCTAAAATGCTGATTTATACTTCTGCGGTCAGGACCTATCGCGGAGCCTCTTTGGTTTTCATTTCAGTGACTTCTGCTGCGTTGTCCGCGTCTGATGCGCAATTATGGGAGCATGTGAAACCGTAGAGTCGACTTCTAGCACAGCGCAGACAAGCATATTGACGTGTTGTTACATTTTTGGAGAGGGTGCACGCCAGGGTACCGCGCGCTCACACAGCCCTACGGCGTAAGTTCGATGCAGAATTATATTGGGCTTTACCTCTGTTTAATGTAACCTAATCTTAGTGTGCGTGGGAAACCATGGCATGACCAAACCTAAGCTATTATCAGAGGAGTAACGTTGGTCAACTCATATCTGTAGTGGGTCATGACCTCTGACTACATTGACTGTTTCTGCTGCTCCCTATATAAAAGATAACCTGTTGATACACCCTGTCTGAGAAAAAAAAGAAAAAAAAGAAACTGGACCCCTTTTAACTAGATAACAGGTAATCCCCCTGTGCCAAATAGCATTGTTTTAATATTTGATTTGATTATATTAATGTTTACAGTTAAATTTATAATAAAATATTTATTGCTACTGTGTAAAGAGAATTCTGCTGGTATAAAGCACTTATTAAGTTTTTGCAAACCACACTTTTATGTATATAGCAGTACATTTAAATCAAAAGTGTGGCAATACATCTTACTTGAGAATTCATTATTCAATTTTCCACGTTAACAATGCGATTAATCGCGATTAATCGCGATAAGTTCATGCGATTAAAAAATGTAATCTTTGCTGCTAGCAGCACTAATATATATATATATATATATATATATATATATATATATATATATATATATATATATATATTCCAATCTGCTGCAGCATTTAAATTAGTGGGTGACAAGAGCGGCTTCCCCCATCAAAGTTTGTAAACTTAAAGAGGCTACATGCGTTTTCCTAAAATTTAAACTCGCGACTGACACCATGTGGCCCAAAAACAGAACTGCTCTTCCTTCTGCTCCGCCGCGCCCACTCGGTACGTGCACACAGTGCACACGTCATCCGCTACATGGAGGTCAGCATTATGTTACAGAGGTAAGAACAGTCAAATACATATATTGTTTGAGATAAGTGTTCTGCTTGCGACTCGAGTGTAGGCTACTTGCTGACTAGCGGTGTTAGCAGAGTGATCGGAAACGTATAACATGGAACGCGCTCGACGTCACATCCGCAGACAACGCGGGAAAATTCGGATCCCGAAAGAAAATATTAAAAATAGGATACAGGCGAATAGATGCACCCACTGTGCGCGGACAAGGTGTCAGTATGCTCATCAGGAGATGTTTGATTCATAAATGGTAAAATAAAACGGATTTTGTTAAGTTTATTTTGGGGGAAAGTTCCATATAGCCTCTTTAAGGCCAGATTTCATACTCTGTCGTCTAGGGTACGCCGTGGCTGTAAGCGATAGGCGACGCCGTTGTGAGCATTTATACTTCTGCTTTTCAGGTCTTGGTTGCTCTGCAGTACTGCCCAAAACGCTGAGTTGGTGGCGAAGGGTTTTAATGTTCCACTGTGTTTAGATTCCTCGTGGCTAGGTTACTTCAAGCAATGGCGACCGAAAGAGAGCGGATCATGTTGGAGTTGGAGCTTGAGGTGGAAAAACTGTTTATTTTAGTGAAATTACTAAAACTAAAAGGCAGAAGCGAGAGAAAGAGCGTCGAGAGGAGATGGTACGTGTGGAAATGCGTACTTGAGGAAATGAGATGATACCAAGCCGAACCAATCACAGATCTTGGCTGGCAAAGGGTACACGGTACTGTACGCATCTTGTGTGCATGCTACGCCGTAATTACTGCGAGCACCCTGGCAGAAGTATAAATTGGCCTTTAATTTATATCAGGGTTCCCACACCTTGGTTAACATCAAATTCAAGGACCTTTCAAGGACTTTCCAGGTCCAATACCCTCAAATTCAAGGACTTAATGTGGGGACAATTCAGAGTGAGAGCAAGGTTAAATAGTGTATGTAAGATACCTTGTGACAGTTTTTATCTGTCAAACAACTAGGCAAAAAGTTTGGGTTTTTTGCATGTATTTTTGGCCATATGACAGAGATTCTGATATTCCATTTGTCGTATTATGTTTTGCATAAAACCGAAGAATATTTGGTACATCCTAATCCTATAAAAAAATTATAATAATCAAATAAATATTATTATAAAATAGAAATGTCAAGATCCTGGAACTGATTGTCAACATGACAACTTGACAGCTCAACAATAAAACATGACGAAACATGAGAACGAGAAGACATGGTTAAAAAAAAAAAAAAGTGCATTACGCGCATGTTTTCAGCGCATGTTTCGTGTCTCATGTGAATGTCATGGCAACGTACAACACAAAGTGCCTTACGCGGGAAACACTTGACCAGAGAATGTCTAATATGCGACTTGACTTAACCACTGGACTGAACGTAAATGCGCGTACCTAATGTAAATCAAGCAAGCTAGTGTGCATAGGACACAAAGTATTGGCAAATAACGCATTAGCGGACTGGGGAGAATAATATGGATTTTTTTTCCAGAAAATTTCTTGAACAAAATAAATTCAAGCACTTTCAAGGACCTGTATCTATACATGTTTATTTTCAAGAACTTTCCAGGGCCTTGAAAACAAAAAATCAGACTCACAAACTTTCAAGGATTTCAAGGACCCGTGGGAACCCTGTTATATGCAAAAACAACATCACTTACTGGGAAATTCAGGCGAAATATCGGTCATAAGAATGGAAGTTGCTGCAATCAGCGAAGAAAGAGTAACTTTGTTCTGTCTCAGAGCGCATAGAACAAATATTTACAAAATAAACGCATGTCATGTTCTCTTGCGTTCGGATGCTGATGTTTGGGAACACAATCATGTGAGATGCTGCTGGAGGGAATTAAACCAAATCATTCTGATGACAGACTTTGCCTCAGGCATTTCAGAGCAACCAAACCAAAACCTGAGTTGCTGTGATGCGATTGGTCCGCTGGTTAGTCATTATCCAATCACATCCACTGTTAAAGCTGCACATCGACGTTTTGATTCAGTAAATGTGTTTCTATCATAGGTATGTCTTCTTAACTGATCTAAAGATGGATCCACCTAAATTATGCACATTTTTGAGAATATATGCACATCTTGGACTATTCCGCTCTCACCCTCATCTGTTCCTCCAGGTTGCGTCTCTCGTCTGCATCCACGGCTGTGGTGAGGAACTGTGAGGGCCGCACGGCCGAGTTACTGGAGACCACGTTACTAGAGTACAAGGACTTCTTCACGGTGTACTTCTCCTCTGCCGTGTAGATCATCCTCAACTGAACCTCTTTGATCACCTGCAAAAGAATGTTTATTTATGGTCAGCAACAAGGCTATTTTCATGGCAGAAACAGAATAATCAACATAATTCATACAATTAACAAAAAACTATACAAGGCATTTCAGGTTCATACAAGATTAATACAAATTCTAAAATGTCATTCAGGTGATACATCGTTTTTTAAATACAAACACATTTCTAAAAAAAAAAAAAAAAAGTCTATTTATGTTAAAAAGCTTGCAGTGCAGTAAAATATGTTTAATAGTCATTGATGGTGGTTCTTCACCTTTTACCTGCCACAGTAAAATACCAGGAAAAGCTTGTAGGACCATATGAAACTAGTTTTCCATTTTAATTGTTTAATTAATTTTCATTTAATAATCAAAATCTATGTCAAATCAATTAAAACTTTAACAATTTAATAATTTTAACAAAACAATTCTGAAATCCTGTTCTATCGGTTTGACTTTTTTAAAAACTCTTTCTTATTCTGCTTTATAATTGAAAAGAAATGCATTACACTCATGTGTTCATTCCCCCATATTGTGAGATGGTAATTATGCTTCATTATGCGTGTCATAGTAGCGAAACTGTGGTGTTTCAGATTCAATAGTTTTTGACCTTTAATATTTCAAGCTAGGCTGTCAGTTTAACGCGTTCTCTCGGTTCGCCAGAACCCCGTTTTCGCGACGGTTTGATTTTTTCTGACGCGCGATTAAGCGGCTTCTTTGTCCTAGCAAACTTTGTAGTTTCTTCATATGCTTTAGACCAGGACAGCATGCGTCCTGATCCATTTAGCGTCTCGCACTTCGTCATGCCACTCAAAGCCGGCTTCGCAAGCCCGGACGAGTGTGTGCGTCGTGCCTGTTGTTTCGTTTCCGGTCTAGCTAGATCCGCTTGCTCTTTGGTTCGGAGAAGCAACAAAGCATCCTCGTGCAGCGCAGCCATTGAAATGAATGGGTTTAATTTCGCAGCGAAGGACGCTCTGTGCCGCACACACTCGTTGGGCTTGCGAGCCGGCCAAATGGTAACGTTATGTTTTAAGTGGATGACGACGCGAGAGCAGGATTCTGAATGGAAAGTTTACTTTAAAAAGTTGCCAAATTGTCCCATTAACAAGAGCAGTGATCTGTGTGTTTGTTGTTGTTGAACTGAGCTATCATCATCGCAAGCACGTCCAGCCTGAAACACCACTCGATGATGGCCACAAGCAAACACACACACACAGATGATGCGAATTCTCCACCCCTGATCAATATTAGGACCTCGTTCGTATTTCTTTCACCTCTTTATTGATAGACAGTGTTACAATGTGTGAGTGATTATTTGTATGTTAGTGTGAAATTGAACATTATTCTAATCTTATTTTCAATAATAATTTTAAAGGGCGGAGTTCACTGCTCTATTTTTCTTTGCATGATTGTGTTTATGGGGTGCAATATAACATGTATCCGTGGTTTTCTTTTTTTAAAAGTCTTATTTTTCATAAATTTCACCTTTATTGTCAGCCGCGCTCTCCTCTGTCCCCTGCACGAGCGGATGACTTCCTGAGTCTATGAAAACACTCCCTCAGAATGACGTAGTGGGCTCAGATTGGTTCGTTTGGGCCGCTGTGTTGTGATTGGCTAAACTGTCGCTCACGTTGTCCGGAAGATTAACGCCCATGACCTTTACGGGCGAAACGGGCGGGCATGCCAAATGTGGATACCATAGACGGTGGATACACGTAAATAATGATGTCGAGACTGCAGTATCACTGAGGCAGAATCAGACCGAGAAAGCCGTCGATGAATCGAGTCAAGCAGAACCTCACCACACACGGCTCATAATAAAGGTTTCTGAATGATAATTTGCTTCATTTTTTAACTTAATACACGTTTGATTTACACAATAGCATCTGACTGGCAACGATAGCAACTGACTGGCTAACTAATGTTATACTCAAACAGCGTTTGCAGGTTTACGTTCTTGATCAAATTGAAAATAGTCATAAAGCATATGAAAAATACATTTACAACATTAGTACTTATACAAAATTCAGGTCCATAATGTTTGTACGCGTTTGCCGTTGACACAAAATAGCCTAACTAGTAGCCCATAAAGCCTACAAAGCCAGCGCTGGCATTTGAAAAAAAAAAAACGCTCCGTCGGTAATTATACATGCAAATACATTTAAAATGATGAAGTCTTAGCCTACTTACAGTGTGGCCCAACAACTGCTGACTTTTAACTGCTGGTTTTAAAGTTGGATCTGCTTCATGATTTAGAAACAGGTTCTTGTTTACGTTAATCCAGTGTTTAACTCGTGGAGATTCTGGAAGCTGTCTCTGGTAAATGCGCAGCACAGAGAGCTGGTACCATCGGTCACTTCAGGAATATAATCAAACACAAATTGTATCCATTGTTGTCAAGTATGGTGTACGTGGGAAGCCCAAACACCAGAAGACCTGACAGCTGCGTGACACAACTCACTCGACGGCATGCCCTTTCCTGCATATTCCGGAGGAGTGTGGTTGATGCAAATGTGTGGGTTAGTGAGTACCATAACCCAGCTGTAGTCCAAAACGAGTTGATTTTGTAGGCAATTATCTTCCTGATTTTTTAAAAGACGATATCTCTGCTTACACTAAACTTTCAATGCTGCAACTTGCAGATACTCTTCATGCACCAACAGCAACATTACACACTATTTGAAATCAAAAAAGTGAAATTGCAGTGAAACCCGCCCTTTAATAATAAGAAACATTTGCACTAACAAGCCAATTCCACTTTTCCATGTTGATAAGAGCAGTTAAATGAGAAAAAATAATGTAACAAAAAAGAATCAAAGACATTTGAGAAAATGTGCAATTAGTCAGAGTTAACTATGAAATTAATGCGATTAATTCGCGACTTAAATATTTGAATCGTTTGACAGCACTAATTTAGACACAAGTCAACAGTAAGTCTACAGCCCTTCTTTTGATATACTATTATCAAAAATTGGCTGAAATTTAACAGTAAATTCTGCAATTCTTCCACATTTTATACAACACGGAAAACCATAGGGTCCTAAGCTTGAATCTTCTGCCAAATACATGATGTGAAAAAATGGTTATAGCAGCAGCATTCCAGCAGACGAAGGAGGACGCACCTTCTCCGATCATGGTTTTGGTCTCTGTTTCCTACAGGTACATTGTTGACTCTGTACTGATGGCACAAGTAACTCATGACTTCCTCAGGAGCATCAAACAGCTCTCACGCAGAGTACTGAGAAGATGCCATATGGCCTGCCAAAAAATAAAATGCATAAATACATGCTAACAATGAACTGAATAAGATGTATTAGTGGTGCAGGTGAAGAAGAAGATGTTACTTCAGAGTCTCGAGGGATCGTGACGGGTGGTTTGTTCAAGCAGGACTCAGCTGGAGCGAAGACACTGTTGACTCGAGAGCTTCTGGTGTCACGCACCTGACAAACATGACACATCTTACTGATTTTCTGCACTTACATTTATGGGCTATATGCAGGCTTAGAGTGCACGGGTCCTATCGTCCTGGGACGATAAAAATGTGTCTCAGGACGAACAGAAATATTCTCCAGGACTGCCCACAGGACGAAGACATTTTTGTAAGAGTGTTCCATTTATTATGAGCCTATTTGGCCAACTTACTTAGAAAATGCCAGAAGTAACCGACCAAGCGCCTGACCACAACGAGAACGCGTCTTCTCATGATGTTGCTATAGTTACTTATCACTGTGCGTACTCGGGGAGACTCGATCCGGCGTCCATCTATCAAATGGCTTCATGACATCGCAAATATGTTGGCTGAGTTGAACAACGATATTCAATGAAATAAAAACTAGACAAAATGTTAGATAGTGACGATTTGGGTAGAGATCCAGTCAGAACTGATGTTACGCGTTTGAGGTGAATGCGCACACTTTGTAGCCTACTGTAATGTGCTGATCTACCCAGCGGCATCGGGAGTTGGCATGCACTGCTTGTCTCATAAAACGTTAAACTGTAAACGTCTCGAGAGAATGAGTAAAGCTCACTTAAAAGTCTGATTAAGAGTGATGATCGCCAAAAAAGCTATATTTGGTGCGTTTTACAACTATAGCGCGTGTCCCGACGAGTACTGAATTGAGCTCTCTTCGTATCCAAATGGACAAATAATACTCACAACATTATGTCTCAAATGTCCGTTTTTGGAGAGCATTCTGTAAACTATGCTGGTTTTGTCTTAAACAGTTGTGAGTGTATTGTATGTGCATCAGTGCATTTGTATACGCATGTCATTGGACATAATTCGAATGTTGAAGTGACAGTAATGCCGTCTGTGTCCTTAATATTCAAGCAACAAAGAAAAGAGAAAAGCATTCACTGCTCGTTAATAGCTTTAATAAGCATTCATTATATTTAATTCATACAAATAAATATGTCTCTGCTGCTTGAATAAAGATAGACCTCTAGTTAAAAATATGCAAATATACATTAATTGAAAAGAAGAACTGTTCTACTGAGGAAAAGTGGTTTCTATTCTAATTTTAAGATATTTAAGTCACAATAGTTTAAATCTGTATCTGTATTGCATGTTCAAATTCTAAAATCATTCATATTAACAGGTTAATAGAGTTTAATAGATTCATTTGTATTAAATCTGTGTTTTATCCATTTATAGAATAACTCTTGAATGAAGCTAAATAAATATAATAATATATATCATAAACACTTTAATGTTGTTTTTTCATTATGTGACTAACAACAACTATAGATGATAATAAGAAACAACATTTTTAAATTCGAACGGTCTGACATTCACTTTCAGGACGGTTCAAATTGTCTTTCCAGGGACGGTTTCAGGACGGAGGTGAAAAAGCTAGTCTGGAGCCCGGGCTATATGCACACGCATAAGCTTCCGCATTACATCAAAGGATGTCTTTTCAGTTTCCGGTTGTGGAAGATTAAAGTGGAAGAAAACCAAGGAAAATGGGATTATGGCAGAGTCTTCAAAACTTTACTGTCCTCTCGTCTTTGAAATGAAACTTTCATACGTTTAAATGTCATTTTATACATAGTTATGATACATACATAGTTTTATTTAATATCATTTTAAAAAGAAGCATAAACACAACAGGGGTGTCTGTTTTGTTCTGTTTCGTGTATAACCATGGAAGCATAAAATTCAATATATATTTTCAGTATTGCATGGGACTCTACGGCGGAAGTATCGAGCATCCTTGAGACCTTCACCGGAATAGTCGCAGGTACATTCGAGCCTCAGGCTGTGCGACTTAGTTCGTTCAAGTCCACTAATCGGTCAATGCCGTCTGGTTCAACTGACATTCTCTATTGGTCGACCAGTCGCATATTTTTTTACAATATAAATTTTAAATGATTTACTCCTTGATATTTATTTCTTTATAAGCAGTTATTTATTACTGTATTCTAAATATAATTAGCCTATGTTTTATCCCAACTTTAAATGCTTTCATTTAGGCTATTTTTGTAACTGCGCCACAGTTTAGCGCACACACATAATAGACAGCGTGCTCCATGAACGCGCACATCACGCGCCTACATTTGAAATCGAACTTGAGCGCGCAACAAGGCGTGAGCAGCCCTTTTAACGGGCTTTATCATGATTGTGATTTCTTAATATGTTTTCCTTTTTGATTTGTCATTTACGCATTTGAAAAAGCCTAAATAATCTCAACAAAACAAAAATAAACCTATATGCCTTGCAGCCTTCCTACAAGACAGCCTATTTCAGATTATTTTGGGCTTTTGTTTTTCTTCTTTTTAACGCCTGATTGAATGGACAAAGGTTAACCCATAGCTTTGTAAATAAAGAATAATATAGCCTGTGAAAAAAGAGCTTTT
>JAQIUQ010002530.1:0-14649 GCA_030378365.1 Hybognathus amarus | reverse complement strand
CTTCTCCAATGATGTCTGCTGATTGCAGAACCTCGTTAAAATCAGGGTAAATACAACTACTAGCCACATCAGGCATGAAAACGGGTCAGGGGTGAAAAAGGTGAGAAGGATAGTACTCCTCTCAGGGGGTTCGGGGGCATGCTCCCCCGTCAGAAAATTTTAAATATTCCATATTTTAAAGCATCATTCTGATGTATTTTGAGATGCATTTTTTGCCAACCTGGGGAGAGCTGGAGAAACTTAACTACAGCCATGAGTAAAAAATATTATGGCCTTATTTTAATAATAAAAAAAAGAACGATAACGATCCGTTACCAACGCAGTTAAAAAAAAATCAAGTAGAATTTCTATAACTGTGTGTTGAACTGATAATCACTCTTTTGTGTGTTAAACACAATCTACCTAATACAGACAACTTCCTTATAAAGAAAAAAAATGATCATAACCTATGACAAAAATTATATTATAAACTAGATTAGTGGGTAACTTAGTCAAATTTAGTCTAGAAAAACAATAATTGTATAAAATCAGAACATTTACTGAAAAAAAATTAGTGGGGAACAAATTAGAGACAATAACTGTAGCACTAAATCTGGTAAAACGTTACACATTGCTCTTTGTATTAATGTAAAATGCATTCATGAAAAACAAGATAAAAATTATTTTTGTCTACTATAAACTTAAGAAAATATATATAGCACAAATGCATAGCACAGCTGTTTAATGAGGCAGCAACATATTATAGATAGACAGAACAAAAAATACTATTAATAATTTTTCATTGCGCAAAAGTATTACAGCTCTTATGCGCATCGCGAGCGCTGAATGATGCGCTTGAGGCAACACGAGTCACAGTGCGCAGCTCTTCGAGTCCGCATTGGAAAGTTCTAAGCACAAAGGAAATACATATCGATGCATAGTGTACTATACAACTATCTATGAAATAGTTTATTGAGCTTTTTCTTTTAACAGTTTTAAATTTCAGTTACTGTGCACGTGAAGAACAATGATAGTGCTCTCCAGTGTTGTGATCTAGACATGCGGTAAAGGATGATAAACATGATTGAGGTACTACAGTCAATTTATGTGAAACGATAGAGCTTTATCTACAGATCAAGTATAATAATATTAACATTTAATCATATAGAGAGTTTCATCATTGCCGAACGCGACGCGCTGTGCTGTTTGAATGCTGATGACTGACGACGCGCTGTGCTGTTTGAATGTTGAATGGAGAATGACTGAGGAGTCGACGCACTGTTTGAACTGAATGGAGAATGACTGAGGAGTCGACGCGCTGTTTGAACTGAATGGAGAATTTCTGTCAGCCGCAGCGGAGGGAAAAGTTTACGTGAACTTGAATTTAATGACTTAGATATTAATTTCTGTCTCACATTATACTAATATGGCTTCATATATATTATACCCCCCCCTCCCTCAAAACATTTTCTCAGTCGAATCTACACGATTCACAGTAGGCTCACTTATTTGGTTTCAGAGAGCGGATTTCGCCGAAAGGTGATGTGGTTTTCATGCCTGCCACATAGTCAACATTATGAAAAAAGTCCGCTGGTGCTTCAGTGACTACCTCGCTCAGAACCTGTCAATCACAGCTCTCAATCATGACGTCAGAGACACCGTTTTTATCATCACATAACTAACAAAAAACAAACTTATTTTAAAAACGAACACTTGAAATTACATCAACGTGATAGAAACTACAGTAAATGACACAAACTATCTTTGGAAAAAGGATATGTGAAGTGTAATTTAATTGTTTAGTTGGTCTCGCGTCCCATTGAATAACATGGGGAGGCGGGGTTTATGACCTATACTAGGACCGGCCACAGGGGGGCGATCGAGACGTTTTGGCTTCACTTTTGAGGGCTTGTGCGGCACGCTTGGTTTGGACCAATGCAGCGTGAGCTGATCTTGATCATCAACAGCACTGTTACTACACAGCCAAATCCAGTAAAGAAAACATTTGAATTCGCCACTGAAGTAATAACATCGCTGCGAGATTCACATTCGCATTCACATTTCTCCGTTATTAACGGATCAAACCATGCTGACGTGGAAACCAGGAAGAAACATTGTGCCATGAATGAAACTATCCAGTGTCCACAGATCAGCAACATTCACCATGGATTTACTGTATAGCACTACTAACTGGAACCATGGGAGTTTGGCAGGAATAGTACACTATAATGCTTTTAAGTAACATCACGTCGGTTTTATTTTGACATTATTAATAGAATTGCAGCCCTCAAATGTTAATCTGAACTTAAATAAACCTTTGTTTATAACTACTACAATATTACATATAATTTTGTCCAAGGAGCTGTTTTGTTTTATAAGCTCCTAAAAAAAGTCAAGTATAGCTCCATCATTGCTAAAAAAAAAAAAAAATTAAAAAATTATAAAGGACATTTCTCTGGCATTTCTTTCTTTTTGCTGTATCGAAAACGTACCGAACCATGACACAAACTGTATCGTATCTAGAACTGAACCGTGAATTTTGTGAACCGTTACACCCCTACTAAACACTACTGTGCTCATACCTTGATGACACGATGGAATATGTGTCCGTTGTAATAAGAGTTCCTGCTGTGGACGCAGAAGTTCTCCACTGTTTTGGGGCACCTAAGAAGCACAAATAAATAAGTTAACGTACAGCCATCTCAGACCAAACTTCTGTCAAATGACAAAAAAACAATGACAAAAAAACACATACTCCACAGGAAAGAGTTTGATGTGAATGTCGCCCATTGTGGTGTGAATGATGGCGCTGTCCGACACTCTTTCGGCCCTTCTGCCTGTGTGGCTGCCATCACTTCCTCTTTAGATGGCTTCTCGTTAAAGACGTCACGGTCAGAATCAGCACTCTTGGTGTCCTCCGGCTCTCTCTTTGTAAACTATTCAAAAACAAAATACAGTAAGAGTCTAGATTGTCAGATTCTTTTGGACACCAAGAGAAAGTAACATAAGAGCTTTTCGCACTGCACTTAACCCTGGGTTGGTGATGGAAAACATCAATATGAGTAAAGAATAGACCGTTTAATTCTTAAAGGGATACTTCAGGATTTAGCATTAAGCTTTGTATTAGTAGGAAACCTGTAGTACTTTTGAATTACCATGCTTTCCACCCTCATCCCCCTGAGACTTATATATTTTTTGTCTGGAAAAAAATCATAATTTTGTATCATCGGAGGATTTTTTTGCCCAGTGGGTGGGATCTCACTCACAGAATGTACACATAAGGGTCAGCCATCCTTTTTGGAAGCTAAGCTAGCAGGCTCTTGTTCCATGGAGAAAGCTGAGTAATAGGGGTTACCATCCTCTTTTTGGTATCCCTTTAACCTTATAGTCTGAAAAGCTTAAACGTCCAATCAATGACACAGACACAAATATGAAAATAAGGATGTTAACCCAGGGTTTAGTAACTAAAGGGCCGCCCCTTTAGTTACTAAACCCTGGGTTAACATCCTTATTTTCATATTTGTGTCAGTGTCATTGATTGTGTCTTTGCAAATGGTCCATTACAAAATGGCGTGAACGTAGGATAAGATAACCCAGGATTCGGTTAACCTGGGGTTTAGAAAGAACCAGAGATACCTTAACAGAGGTAAGTTAAGTGTGGAAAGCTCTATACAGAAATCACTAGAGTAACCTAAAAATTAATTATTATAGTAACATATACAGAAAGCAAAGCTTCAGGATAGTGTTGTAAATGCTAAGGGTTTTAGTAATGGCACCATGTAGAAGCGGTTCTTCTTGAAGGCGGTGCAGAAGATGGTGGGGTCTGGATTGGAGCTCTGCAGCGCTGGGTTGTCAGAGGCCTTCATCTCAATGGTTGGTGCCGCATGCATGGTCTTGGCTACTCCCTGAAACAGACTCAACTGCGCCACACGAATGTTCTCCAGTTTGCCTAGAATCCGCACACACCTCTGACAGGGAAAACAGATCACAGACTGAATAAAAACACTTTCAGAATGGCTCATGTATTCGATTTTAGGCCAATGCCGTTACCTTAGCTTAAGTTTTCAAAAATTTATTTCACAACAAATCTTAAGCCATTATGCATCTGTAATGTGACAAATTTCAGAATGAGGTAAGAAGATATTTGGTCAAAGATAAATGGGAGCATCCAAGACTATAATTATTATACTAAAATTAACGTAAACTGTTCAAATGTAGGTGTAATAGTACAATGGATCTGTGCATTAGGTCTTAAAGTGACATCAGCCTAATATTCCTGCTGCACTGTGTAATTAACGGTAATCAAAGAACAAATGAAAAAGAATATCCCCACACTGATCTTGACTGAAATTCTTTTTTTGTAACTTGAAATAAGGCTTAATCTATATTTTATTTGTAAATAGAAAACTATGCAGTGTCATTTTAGATTTAAATTTAAATTTCTGAGCTTTGTTCAGTTGTATTTGTGCTATTGCTAATTTGCTTACTTGTAGTTATTGTATTACTGACTGTATACTGGTCTTTAATAATGTTTGAAATGTATATTAGTCTAGTTTATTAGTTCTTCACAGTATTCATCTGCAACAGAATGATTTGCAAAAAGACAGAATATATGGGTGATTCTTTAAAGGGGCCCTCTGGAATTCTAAATCAAAAAATAATCCATATTCCATAACAGATGGGGGCAGTATACCTCCAGAAAGTGAGTTGTGCCGCGGCCGCACGCACTATCACGTCTTCAAACAACACAAGCGAGAGCTGTTTTGCTCTTTTCTCACGCATATTATTCAAATCATTTTGATAGTAAAAGGTTGGAAGACCGCAGTTTCACGTGGAGCATTTGGATATTTTTAGAGATCAGAGACTCAATGAACAACATCTCAACACTAAATGATGAAGACCGTCTCATAAACGCTGACTCAAAAACAAGCTGGTGCATTTCGACGATATGGGAAAATAAAACCCTGGGCAATTATTTTAAGTTTACGGTATTCGTTTTGTTCATATTACACTTTTATTGTTAGTTTGAATTAATTTGACAGACAGCATTCGCTGATGCTGATCAAGCTAACGCCATTCAGAGCTGCCAACTCTCACGATTTCACTCTACAAGCTAATGGAAAAAGAACATGAACACTGTTGAAAGATACAGTATGCTACAACTTACCAAAATGTATTCCTCATGCATGTCGACCAATCATTTTTGAACTCTTCCCTGAACTGAAATGTAGCAATCGGCTGTATTTCCCACACGACTGACTTCAGGTTCAAAGTACACACACACATAAAACGCGCCACTTACTCATCTATTGCAGTGTGCGGCTGGTGTTTATGTTGCCCGCCCGCATACCGCCTCCCATGGCCGAAACTGGTATTACGACACCTGATGGGCCGGGGCTAGTAATTTAGCATGCTAATTTAGGTTTATATCTCGGCAGCACTATAGCTTTCCAGTTTTCTATCAGACATCATTGCACTTATTTCTTCTCATTCTTTTGATGCCTGTAGCTCATTTTTGGGATAGTTTCACCTCAAAAACTCCAGATGGCACCTTTAACTATGGTACTTTTCTTGTCCCTGGATGAAATAATAAAATCTAAAAAACATTTCTTTTTTTTGTTTTTGTCAGGACTTACTTCACCCTAAGGGGAGCTTATAAAAATGTATCATGGTTCAATCATTCTTTTTATTATATAATATGAGGCCTTTTATGCATGATTTTTACTGTTTTCCCCCGGTCCCTAAGTCAGACTTTGTACCTTCAACCTCGCTTAAAATCTACATTAGTTAAATATTTAATTTAGAATTAAGTACAAATTATAAAATAATATCTATTTCAATTATACATATTATATATTGCAATATTTATTCACATTTTCTTATATTTTTCATAAGTAGAACCCTTGTCCCTTGGGTTCACTGTAATTTCCGCCACACTGTACAAAATAGAATCGCTGAGATCATTGTTTTAGGTTTGAATACTTAGTAACCATAGCAATAGAAACTCCACAGTGAACACATGGCTGGGTGAAAGGGTGACCTCTTTAGGGGTAACGAAAAGAAGAAAATCAAGGTAAATATGACTAAAACTGAGAATGTTTATTGGCCGTCATTTCCAAACAGCTCATATTTCACATGGACGTAAAAATAACTGGATAAAATTAATTTAATAATGTGTTATTTGTGTATATTAAATGCTAACTGTAAAACTAATATTAACAGGCTAACATAGCATGATATTTAGAGGAAAAGGGGTGAAATGTAATTTCCGCCACAGTCATTTCCAGCCACGGTGTTCATTGTGGTGGTAAAGACAAGTTGTGGTGGAAATGACATTGTTCGTGCTAAACAGCAAATTATTTTGGGCTATAATATAAAACGTTAATGTAAGAACAAAACAAAAAAACATACAATTAATTAAGTTAAGGTAGTAAGAAATATTTTATTATTTCTTATTGCAAAAAATTGTTGGTAAATAAGAGAACTTAAGAGAAGGCGTTTTCTTGGGCTGTCAGATTAAAATGCCAATATAATATATATTATTCAATACAAATCATTGCACCCAACTAAGGGAAGGTTTCTAGACAGATTGAGAAACCAACTGACACTAAAAACTATTTGTAGAAATGTTTTTATTTTCTGAAACTGTTTACCTCAAAGAGTACCATAGTTGAAGAATCACCCATATATATTTGATCTAAATGTTTGACTTCATTTTTTTACCATATTTGAATTGAAACACTGCCCAACCCTAGTTATCGGATTCTATTTTTCCATGAAGAACCTTTTTAACATTCATGGAACCTTTCCATTGCACATAAGGTGTTCTTTATATTATTTATAGGTTTATATTTATATTATATATATATAAAAGATGCAAAAGTGTTTGTCATTTATTATTATATTCTCAAAAAAGACTTAAATGTTTTTCAACATAAAAACACTTTACAAATATATTTAATTATTTATTCATAGATATCATTCAGGTTTTGACGAGTTGGACAACGTGACAAATCACAATTTGAATGAACTTAACCAAAAATGTGTTCAAGCTGACATTTTACAAGATTGATCTTGACACACAGGACTACAGCAGCAGTCCTCACTAAGATATTATTTCTATATGCTAAAATATTTTAAAACAGATGAAAATTACACTAATGCCAAACTACTTAAGCTGATATCTGAAACGTTGTGCCATTAAATTAATTTAGATTTGTAAATGGTAAATATGCTCATCATAGAAGAAATGCATTTCATAGTGTGCGTGTATTCTTTACCTGTTAGTTTCCACGTTTATGACTTTAATTCCCAGCATGGTGCCGTACAGCACAAAGTGTCCCGTCTCATCGAAGATGACGTTGGGTCAGTCGGATGCCGATCCACCTTCTCCAGCTCTCGCTCCACCGCCATTCTGCGGCCAAACTCCATCTCGGGCAGCTGCTGCCTCATCTGCTGGAGCTCCGTGAACATCTGCCACCACACAGAGATCACACACTCTTACTCAAACTCTTCCAGTGTGCATTTGTTAACCCTTGAAATCCGAGATTATATAATTATTAGTATTATTATCAAACACTAACTTACGAGTTAATGATTTCATCAAAGACTCTCATCAGCTTCCCAGTGAGGAAGCGGAAAATCCTCACTTTGCGCGTCAACGGCGATGGTGGCCATTTTCTTGCCGTCTTGAGAGAACATCAGGCTGGTGGGATACGTTCTGCATTTGGCAACTCGTACAAGTCCGTGTCAGTCTTGAACTCCCACTCCACCTGCCGTGGGAATTTGAAATCGCTCGGGAGGCCTGTTCCAGTATTCCAACATTCCCGCTTTATCAGCCGACACTATGACTCCGATATTTTGGATTTAGGCGGATCTGAGAGAGGTGCGCTGTGCATCTTTTCAAACTTGTGCAGGGGTTGATTACTTCCACGCCCATCGTATGACAAAAATCTTCCCGGTGGGATTTCTCCGAGCAGGCGACAGTGGAGATGGCATCGCCCGGATTATAGATCCACTCGCACTGGCCTGGATGGAAGCTGAAAAAAAAAAAAAAAACCCAAAGAGAAAATAAATAAACTCTCTGGTGGTCTAAACTGAAAAAAAAATAAAATAAAATAAAAAAAACACACCCAAAAATTGTGGTCATGATTCTAAAAGAATAATAGTCTTAAAAAAAGTCACTTGTGAGATGATGTTGAAATGAATGAGAAATACAGAGCAATTTTATGTATGAATGTATATATGTATATGTATATGTATATGTATATATATATATGTATATATATATATATATATATATATATATATATATATATATATATATATGTATATATATATATATATATATATGTATATATATATATATATATATATATATATATATATATATATATATATATATATATATATATGCGCGTGTGTGTGTGTGTATATATATGTATATACACTCACCGGCCACTTTATTAGGTACACCTGTCCAACTGCTCGTTGACACTTCATTTCTAAGCAGCCAATCACATGGCGGCAACTCAGTGCATTTAGGCATGTAGACATGGTCAAGACAATCTCCTGCAGTTCAAACCGAGCATCAGTATGGCGAAGAAAGGGTGATTTCAGTGACTTTGAACGTGGCATGATTGTTGGTGCCAGAAGGGCTGGTCTGAGTATTTCAGAAACTGCTAATCTACTGGGATTTTCACGCACAACCATCTCTAGGGTTTACAGAGAATGGTCCGAAAAGAAAAAACATCCAGTGAGCGGCAGTTCTGTGGGCGGAAATGCCTTGTTGATGCCAGAGGTCAGAGGAGAATGGCCAGACTGGTTCGAGCTAAATAGAAGGGCAACAGTGACTCAAATAACCACCCGTTACAACCAAGCTGGGAAGAAGAGCATCTCTGAACGCACAGTACGTCGAACTTTGAGGCAGATGGGCTACAGCAGCAGAAGACCACACCGGGTGCCACTCCTTTCAGCTAAGAACAGGAAACTGAGGCTACAATTTGCACAAGCTCATCGAAATTGGACAATAGAAGATTGGAAAAACGTTGCCTGGTCTGATGAGTCTCGATTTCTGCTGCGACATTCGGATGGTAGGGTCAGAATTTGGCGTCTACAACATTAAAGCATGGATCCATCCTGCCTTGTATCAATGGTTCAGGCTGGTGGTGGTGGTGTCATGGTGTGGGGAATATTTTCTTGGCACTCTTTGGGCCCCTTGGTACCAATTGAGCATCGTTGCAATGCCACAGCCTACCTGAGTATTGTTGCTGACCATGTCCATCCCTTCTTATGACCACAATGTACCCAACTTCTGATGGCTACTTTCAGCAGGATAATGCACCATGTCATAAAGCTGGAATCATCTCAGACTGGTTTCTTGAACATGACAATGAGTTCGCTGTACTCAAATGGCCTCCACAGTCACCAGATCTCAATCCAATAGAGCATCTTTGGGATGTGGTGGAACGGGAGATCGCATCATGGATGTGCAGCCGACAAATCTGCGGCAACTGTGTGATGCCATCATGTCAATATGGACCAAACTCCCTGAGGAATGCTTCCAGCACCTTGTTGAATCTATGCCACGAAGAATTGAGGC
The DNA here is from genome assembly GCA_030378365.1 of Hybognathus amarus. Classification (NCBI taxonomy): domain Eukaryota; kingdom Metazoa; phylum Chordata; class Actinopteri; order Cypriniformes; family Leuciscidae; genus Hybognathus; species Hybognathus amarus. The sequence goes on along the minus strand of JAQIUQ010002530.1, from coordinate 5,069 downwards.
AGTTCTCTGAAGGCAAAAGGTGTTCAACCCGTTACTAGCATGGGGTACCTAATAAAGTGGCCGGTGAGTGTATATACATATACATACACACACACTACCGGTTGCAAAAGTTTAGGGTCGGTAAAATTTTTTATGTTTTTAAAAGAAGTCTCTTCTGCTACACCAAGGCTGCAATTTTTTGATAAAAAATACACAAAACACACAGTAATATTGTGAAATATTATGACAATTTAAAATTACTTTTTTATGTTAATATATATTAAAATGTAATTTATTCCTCTGAAAAAAGCTGAATTTTCAGCATCATTACTCCAGTCTTCAGTGTCACATGATCCTTCACAAATCACTCTAATATGATGATTTTATGCTCCAAAAACATGTATGATTATTATCCATGTTGAAAACAGTTTTTTACATTTTTATTTCAGGATTCTTTGATGAATAGAAAGTTCAAAGAACAGCATTTATTTAATTAGAATATTTTCTAACATTATAAATGTCTTTACTGTAACTTTTGCATACAATGTAACTTATCCTTGATGAAATAGAAGTATTGATTTCTTATTCTATTTCCCCAAAAATTAAAATACAAATCCTTACTGACCCCAAACTTTTTAAAGGGTAGTGTTTAATGTAACAAAAGCTTTCCATTTCAGATAAAAGCTGTTCTTTTGAACTTTCTATTCATCAAAGAATCCTGAAATAAAAATGTAAAAAACTGTTTTTCAACATGGATAATAATCAGTACATGTTTGTGGAGCATAAAATCATCATATTAGAGTGATTTGTGAAGGATCATGTGAGCACTGAAGACTGGAGTAATGATGCTGAAAATTCAGCTTTTTTTCAGAGGAATAAATTACATTTTAATATATATTAACATAAAAAAGTAATTTTAAATTGTCATAATATTTCACAATATTACTGTGTTTTTTGTGTATTTTTTATAAAAAATGCAGCCTTGGTGAGCAAGAGACTTCTTTAAAAACATAAAAAATCTTACCGAACCCTAAACTTTTGACCATGTTTAGTGTGTGTGTGTGTGTGTGTGTGTGTGTGTGTGTGTGTGTGTGTGTGTGTGTGTGTATATATATATATATATATATAAATACATACATACACACACACAACCGGTCAAAAGTTTTAGATCGGTAAGATTTTTTATGTTTTTAAAAGAAGTACTTCTGCTCACCAAGGCTGCAATTATTTGATAAATAAAAACCCAGTAATATTGTGAAATATTATTAGCAATTTAAGACCACGGTTTTCTATGTGAATATATAGTGAAGCGTAATTATTACTGTCGATAAATGCTGAATTTACAGCATCATTAATCTAGTCTTCAGTGTCGCATGATCCTACAGAAATTATTATAATATGATGCTCAAGAAACATGTATGATTATTATCCATGTTGAAAACAGTTTCTTACATTTTTATTTCATGATTCTTTGATGAATAGAAAGTTCAAAAGAACAGAATTGATCTGAAATGGAAAGCTTTTGTAACATTAATCGCTACCATTCAAACAGTTGGGGTCAGTAAGAATTAATTTTTTATTTTGGGGGGAAGAAATTAGAAATACTTTTATTCATCAAGGATGAGCTAAGTTGATCAAAATTTACAGTAAAGACATTTATAATGTTATAAAAGATTATATTTTAAATAAATTCTGTTCTTTTAACTTTCTATTCATCATAGAATTTTGGGGGAAAAATGGTACATGACTGTTTTCAACATTGAAAATAATCATTTAATTTAATGAAATGGACTCTCTTTGCATTATTGAATTATTTCCTGTTATCACTGTGAAGCTGCTATGAAACAATCTGTATTGTATAAATTGCTATATAAATAAAGGTGACTTGACTAAATGAGGAGTACCAGAGTGTGTTAAACACTCACACGCACGCGATTTTACCCGAGTTTGAGCATGTTGATCATGTCGAAGTCGACGACATCAAAAACCTTCAGTGGCCTGATCATCACCCACAGAGCAGAAGAGCGCACCCTCCGCACTGACTGAGATACTCTTCGATCACACCTACGCACCAGAGACACAGACACATTCTACACATAATGCATTTTGTACAGTTTCTGAAGGGAAAGCCCCCTGACACAATGCTAGACATCGTAAGGTGTGTGGTAACAGACACCTACCCAAGTGGCTGCGGAAGTGCTTTGACAAACTCCACTCCCTCATCCTCCTTCTTCTTCCAGAATTTCACATGCCCATCTTGACTTGCTGTTATAATAAAATCTGTTCTAGAATGGTATAAAAATTATAATCAGTACATCTGGAGTCAAATAAATGCACTTGTGTGTTGATTAACATGTAAGATCCAGGACTCGAGCAATAAGCAGGCTTGTGCAAAATTCAGAATTTCTGAATTGGCCTCCATTCAGAATTCATAAATTGGAATTTGAATTGACTCCGCCCCCAGGAAGTTGAATTAGAATTGGAATGACAGGAAGTAAAATTAAATTCATGGCAATTCAAATAAATTCTATTCGTATCAAACTATTTTCTTAATAAAATACAATTATTAACTTTTCATATCAAATTATGGCATTTTTTAATAATTAAAAATAATCTAATTTTGATTGACAACAAATACACAGGAAAACACAGCTTTACAGCATAGTTCAAAACAAAATAATAATTAATCATTTCTGAACATTGACTTTCATTCTTGATTTACATGTTTCTCATGTTTTCTCAATAGAATTTATAAAAGTCTAGAATATAATAGCATATTTATAATAGGGGCACAATGTAACACAGTGTGACAACAACTGTGATTTAAACCCTGCTAGTGTCTTCTGCTAGTTAGCAAAGCATTTAAAGAACTATATCAACTGTTAAACAACAGATTGAGAGATTAAAATAATATCAGATTTGTCTAATTTTAATTCAATTTAAAAATTAACTTAGCTAAGATATGTACTTTTGCTATGGTTAAATAAATGTTCAGTGATATCTTACAAAGATCTCTGAATTTTGGCGCATTTTTTTTTCTCTATATAGTGTTGAAATGACAACTAGTAAATGCATCAAGTTTCGTCATGCTGGCGTGTGGAAGTATTTAAAACAAGGGTGTTACAGACAAGTCCCGTGTTGCAGTTGTGCCCCACGCTCCACTACAGCCAGGGCTAGGAAGGTTACTTTGGAAATGTAATTTCTCACTGTTATAAGTTACCCATTGAAAATGTGGTTTAGATTAATTTTTATGGCTTACTTTATCAATGTAAAGCAATTTCCTTTTAACTAACCATTCGGGAAATGGCGTTACAATTACAATAAATCAGAACTTATTATTTGTTCATGTGACTAGAGCTTTTAACATTACTACTAATATAATTTATATAATATGTAAAGCAATCATAGCTGACATACTGTATATTGTAAAGCTTCAATTGTTAAACACTTCACTTAAAATATCAATATGAATTTCTTAGAATTTTTATTGAATTGTAATTCTGCTTCCTTCAATTCAAATTCGAATTGTAATTCTAGATCCTGTTTTTGACATCAATTCAAATTCAATTCAAATTCTAGAATTGAATTGGAATTTAGTAGTCATTCTCAATTCAATTCTGAATTGTGCACAAGCCTGGCAATAAGCATGCCAGCTTGACCAGTGTCAATCTGTCAGCACTATATCATACTATGTATTTATTTTTCAATTGTGTAAATGCATTTTATGGCTTGTGAACTTAAACATTTGGGGTTTCTGCTATATAAAGGTAGTATATTCTCCTTGCTAGATTTTTTTTTAAACTTGTCAGTTAGGTAAAATGATCTAGCAGGCTGACGACTCCTTTTTTTAGTTTTGGAGTTTACTGTATAATAATAACCATAGAATTTCCAGCCATAAACATGGTGTCTGTTTAAATAATAATGATACTCTTTTAAATTGACAGTAAATAGTTTCCCAAAATAATAATAATAATAATAATGTCAGAAGTGTATAATTATAATGTATGAAGAAACATTACAGAAAAAAACCCTTGCTATAGGTATGTGGACATTTCAATGAACAGCGGCCGCCATTGTGTTCCAAATCTCTGTGCCGGATTTTCCCGAATCACTCTAAGCGGGTCTCCTAAAATTGTTTCCATTGTTCAAAAGTTTTCATTGACTCGCTGTGGGAATCCTTGATTATTTTTAGCCAATCACATCATTAGGGTTTTCGACTGCACATTTGTTTCATTTTCATTAAGTCAGGCTGCATTTTCCACCCTGAAAGGCGATTTTCAGGAACAAATACGGAAGAATTCGACTGTCCCGAAAATTATTTTTACCCACTTCGGACACTTTTCAGAGGAAGGTAGACATGAACAACATATGTTTGTGGTCTGCTGTACAAAATTTCGTGGCCATTTTAAGACACCCCCACTTTTCCATGACTACCGACACTGACCGTCACCCTGTGAGAAAAGCTGTCAAAATGCAGCGCGTCGTGTAGCGCTACAGCTCGAACTTTTGTGTGGCTCTCCTCCACTTTCTTTCCTCCACCAGCGTTAGTATTGTTAACTCTATATTCTTTACATTAACTGGAAATGAATCAACCAAAATCCATCTTTTAAATTAAGGAATTGTGTATAGTTTCCTTGGATCATTGCTTTCCATTCAATTATTTGTGCTGACAACTACCTCGCTCAGGAAAATACTATAGAAGATAGGCCAAATCAGTCTTTATGTGTGTTAAAATCAAGTAAAAATCCAAATCACTATATGTGAACCCACGCTAGATCCAAATAACTACATGAAACCCATCTCCACAGAAAATTTCATTAAGATATCTTGAATATTGAGAAAGTTATGAGCATTTTTGTGAAAACACAGACTTGTTTTCGGTCACACTAACGTCTTTTGTTTTCACCTTAGAAATGAGACAAAAATAGGTGCTGATTACTGAACTATAAAATGTTGTAACTTTCTTCATACTTGAGCATATTTACTTTTTTTCTTTTTATTTTGTAAAGGGGGTACCCAGGGTCTTTCCACATATGCTATCCATTTGTCTATTTGTTTGAGTTTTAATTTTTTGTCTCCCACATACCTAC
>JAQIUQ010002529.1:202500-551137 GCA_030378365.1 Hybognathus amarus | reverse complement strand
GTTATGATTGCTTCTTGGTTCTTTGAGAGCAACATGTATTTCCTATTGACAGGTTTTGTGAGAATCATATAATTTTTCCTCTGTATTGATTTTTATAATTGATGAATTTGCATGAGGCAAATGAATTTGGAGGAAATTTTGCATCATGGCAAATAAAATAAAACGTCTCTGATGAAAATGCCTTGATTGTCTGTGGACTTGCCGATTGTACGAACCGAAGTACAAACCAGCCCCTCGTACCGTGATGTGGTGTGGGAAATGCGTTTGGTTTTGAAGCGTTGTGTTTCTGCCAGCTGATTGCAATATCGGTTCGGGAGGAAAGTTCATCCGCTTCTAAACGCTTATTTGATGTATTACAGAGCATCTGGTTCCTGCCGCACACACTTCAGAAGAGCAGTTCTGCACATCAGATCTCAGTCCAAACAGTGAGAGGTATTTTGAAGAGAGAAAACACCTGGAAGAGTTTATAACAAGCATAGGTGAGCTAGAAGCCCAATGCAAAAATCAACATCAACTATATCAGTTGTATGTAATTGTGATTGATGCACCATCAGTTATGTCAAAAGGTCAATTCTTTTGAATAAATTGCAGATACTATAACCCTACAAAACCTGCAGACAGTCATTGATCGGATCCTGGTGTTTCACGAGCGAACGCAGATGCCTCTGTCCAGTCCGGCCAGACTGGGGGAGCAGGAGCTGTTTCCCGGGAGCGGACTCTTTCTGCCGCACTACAAACTGGCCTCCATGCTCCAGGAGTCCCGGCAGGACAGCATGAGACTCTTCCACCTGCTGTTCAAGCACTTCTTCAGCGAGGAGGACCTTAACGGGCCGTCGCTTTCGGGAAGAGGGGAAAAGTGCCGGATGGCAAAAAGATCCTGGACAGAAGAAGAGTGGATGGGATTATGTGTGAGTATTTGAAATGGGACAGTTCACTCTTACTTGACAATTTAGGGCTTAAGTTTTGTTTTTAATTTTTAAATTAAGTGAATCAAAAGTGACAGAGACATTTACATTACAAAAAAAGGTATAAAAATATAGGTTCTTTTGAACTTTCTGTTCATCAAAGAATCCAGAAAAAATGTCACAGTTTCCTTGAAAATTTGTAAATTTGTAGTTTATAATAATTAGAAAAGTTTCTTGAGTATCAAATCATCATAGGGTAATTTCTGAAGGGTCATGTGATGCTGAAGACTGGAATGATAGAACAGGAATAAATTACATTTTAACATATATTCTCATAGAAAACATATTTCACAATTTTTTTTTTTAATTTTTGTAGTTTTTATTCAGTATTTTACTGTATTTTTGTTTAAATCAATGCAGCATTGGTGAGAATAAGAGACTTATCCCAAACATTTTTAAAATACTTCAGCTAAAAGTCTTCATCCTTTTGCTGATATTTAATATTTATATTTATGCCTGTTCGATCTCAAATGGCTTATGATTTTTTTTTTCAGAACTTCTAGTAGATTTAAAATGTTTAAGACAAATAATCAAGGATGTTCTTCACTGTTTCCCCCTAAAGAACAAAGGAAAATTTTATTTTTTATATTATCAAATAGCACTGGTATAACAATGCACAATAGCTATAAACAGTAATATTTACATAATTGACCCTTCTGCTAAGCCCCGCCCTCCCTAGTTACTGTTGCTACGCCTGGCAAGCTTTCACGGCTGGCCCATCTATTATAGTGTGGATGCACCCGGTGTCAGACATTCCCAATCAGATAATTAGTAATTTTCGGCGAACAAGTGAAATATCTGAGAGAGCAAGACAAAAGGGACTACAGTATGCATTCGAGGGATATATTCACGACATTATATGCAACCGATTAGAGAATAATTTCTTAAAAATTTAAGTTAAAGCCTAACGTTATAGTCCCAGCGCAAGCAGCAGCGCCTCATACGCTGACCGTTCAAATGGGAAACACAAATTGAGGAACAGCTGTTCATACACAGCACGGTATGTGAAATTAATCTTAATAATTATAAATCAAACAGCTTATCAATAAATCTTGTGGAATAACACTAATACCGGGAGAGCCGCAATCGGATTGGGTTAAGTTACTTACGTTAGTAGGACGTTGATTAACAAAATGCTGAAAAATATTTTAAAGTATGTCAGTGAGCCTTTGTCTTGTCTCTTTAATCGTCTTATTTTACGTTATCATTATGACCAAAGAACCGTCAATATTTCCAAGCAATAGGTGTTCTTGTTAAGCATGTCAACATTTACCAGTAACGTTAGTTGTGAATGGGTCATAGATGCTAGATCACGCCATATCTTTTCTCCCCTTGGCTTTTAGATTTTCTGGAAGGAAAACAATTCCTCTCCCCCGTCCAAACTTTGAACCGGTATCAGATTTGCACAATGCTTCAGCGTGTTTCCCTCGTTCAAAAGCCCTGCCAGACCTCCCGCGCATAGTTACGGTTGCTAAGACATGATTGGCCAGTGGCAGTTTTTGGGCGTGGCTTAGCGAAGGGTCAATTGTATGTTTATTTTTTATTATAATACATGTGCAATTTTTTAGTGGTCTCTGAGCTTTCATCAGTCCGCCATTTGTTTTTTCTAACTTCCTAAATTTTAATTCCCTAAACTGTTTTTAATTTTAAAATGTATTTATTTGCGTTTTCTCTCACAGCATATGTTCTCCGTTGCTCTACGATAGACGGATGGACTCCTGTGAATCATCGAAGCTGAAGAAGGCCTGTATTAATAAATGCAGACTTCGAATCGGCCAGAAAAAGAAGCAAGAATCTTCTCAAGAGTCTTTTATTTTTTGTGACGAACAATCTTCAGGCAAAAATGACCCTTCCTATATCTAATTGCTAATACCCAAAAATGTCCATTCACAGGCAAATGCTATTATCATACATACAGTTGAAAGGAAACACTGTTTTGCCCAGTGATTAAATGGAAGCTGCCGATCGGTGTCTTGGAACATGAACGATTACACGTGAAGTCGTTAAAAGCTGATTCAGTTCAGCTACAGCACTAAGAGATGAAAGATTCACGTCAGACAAATGAACTATTTTCCATTTCTTTCGTTTCAGCAAAACCAACATAATCTATACTGTGATAGTTACTGACTATTGACTTGTTTAGTCAACACAAACCTGTTTATAACCATTTAAAATAACCTTAGTCTAGTGCTTATTCATGTTAGTCATGTAGCATTGTAACAATCAAAACAAGTTGTCAAACCATTTTGATGGTTTTTACTCGTACACGATATCTTTAAATATTACAATGTGAACTGTTACCATATCAAAACCACCTTAAACTGTATTTTATTTCCTTTTTCCATACTTTTTCCTCTGCTGCTCTGATTTGTCAATCATCATCCCACTAAATTGAGGATAGCCTCATTACATGCCTGTGCATGATTGACCGAAAATTAATTTTAAAGATTTATAACCACCCCACAATTTTTTATTACCCCATACTTTCGTACATTTTAAATTTTTACCTAGGTGATATCCTATCCACCTTATTTAGCAATGTGCAGTAAACGTTAAAACTATTTCCGTTACAAACCAGTGTGTTTATAATTACGTTAATACATTAAAAGACGCTATCTATATTTTCTGATATTTAGAAGAATATCAGTAACCAGACAGTTTCTGGTCTCATTGTACTTCCATAGTAGGAAAAATCTACTATGGAAGTCAATTAGACCAGAAATGATCTGTTTACTGATATTCTTCTAAATATCAGAAATATCGGCTGAATGGATTCGAAAACGGTAAAAGTGTTTAACTCTGGGGAGTGGTAAATGAGCCTATTTCCAAAAAAAGTGGAGTATCCCTTTAAGTTTATCAAGCGACAAGAATACTTTTTGTGCGAAAAACAATGAACAAAAATAACTTTATTCAACTATTCATTTTCTTCTATGTGGGCCTCAGAGTGAGTTCACGTGGTGTAACAGTGCAGCGCTTCTGGGTTGTACATCACACGTAGGCTCAACATGAGAGTGAGTAATTACATGACCGAATTTTCCAATTTTGGTGAACTTTCCCTTTAACTGCTGTGTGTTTTTGTTGTGCGTTTATTTTGTTAACGAGATGAAAACTTCACCAGCATTAAATCACGTTCAGTCTCTGAGTACGTCACGTGTGCGCGAGTGCGAGCGACGAGCAAAAGCAATAAGTTGCTGACTGCAGTTCTCTTAACGGCCACCGATGTCGCTAATAACAAGGGAATTCTACATAAAGCCCCTTTAAGATTATATGGTAAGTAATATGCGTTTGCTATATCAAGCAGCATAACAAAAAACACTGGAAGTCCCTTGACGCATTCAATTCACAAATGGCCGCCGCCACTATTACTCCGCAAATAAGGTGGATAGGCCACTTAGCATATTACAGCATATAAAATTACTGCCAGAAATGTGAGATTTGTTTATTTTGTATAAACAAACAGACAATTCCTGTGTTAAAGATATTCCTAAAAATGTCTTGCTGTCTGTGAAGTGCTGAAATGAGTCTATAGTGAAAAGGTCACTCAAGGACTCACATACTTCCGATATATAAGGAAATTGTTTGGATGGCATTAGTAAAACAGACTTTAAAACATTGAAAGTAAGTTTGAATCACTTTTTACAACCAAGTATTATGTTTTTTATGAACCTAGGTACTAGTATATCACATTGTCCACAAATGTTTAATATAAAAGAAACAACTGAGCATTTAGTATGTTTATGAAAGGTCAATCTTTCCGTAATGGTTAGGAAAGTCTTCATCTGACCAGTTTAAACAGTGTTTTGTTTTTGTACCTATTTGATGCTGAACTTGTCCTTATTTTAAGCACTTCTACAAAGACTGATGACTGATGTCCATTTTCAAGTGTGTAAATACTCAATCATCCTGGTGTGTCTTAAGTGGTCTTATTTGCTCATTTTATGATGCGTTCCAATAAAATCAATGACCAAATGATGTACGTGTTGCATTTCTGATTTTGAATTGCTGCAATTTAGCTTTTTTTTTCTTTGTATGTCATCTTATATCATAAGGTATATGAGGTCATGGTAGAAGTAGCAAAAATAAGCCTACTAAAAGTAAAGACATTTAAAGAAGTATTATAAAGATGATCTTAGTTTAAACCACCCAACAACAAAAAAATCTCCCCGTCTAAAAGGGTAATCGTCAAGTAACAACAAAAGTAATGATTAAATGATCACATTTCAAGATGTGAAATGACAATCAATCATAATAAGATCTACTGGAAACCGTGTCAGGGGAAACGCATTGCAAGTAATGCAGGATATGTAATCAGATTACTTTTCGAGTAACTAGTAAAGTAATGCATTACTTTTTAATTTTACAACAAAATATCTGAGGATAACTATGATTAAGTACGGTAAAGTTGGATTACTTTCCATAAAAAGTAACTAAGTAATGCAAGTAGTTACTTTTTTCCAGGAGTAAAGTTACCTTACTTTTAAAAGTAACTTTTCCGAACACTGACTGGAAAGAGAACTGTTTTGAATTATATTAAAAATACATTTTGGATCCCTTTGTCAAGCTAAGCGTAGATGAAAATATCCTTTCCCATTAATCATTCAAAGCATCTACATCTTTGTGCTGTGAAAAAAAAAAGTATATATATTTATATATTATATATTAGGATTTTTCCTAATATATATATATATATATATATCAAAAATCAAGAAGCTAAAAAACAACAACCATAAATGTTAACCGCAAGATGCCATATGAAATATGACAGACATTGCGCATCGAATAAAAACATGTCCTGTGTAAATGGCTCCAAGGTATTACCACAGATAAACTTGATTTCTGTGGATAAATCTGTAATTAATTGAGATTAATTTGACTAATTAATCAACACATTATTCATTCAATTACAATGTGCGAAATACATCTGGCAGCCCTAAATGTTCACCACCAGCCATGTATTTCTCTTCTGCTTTCTACTTTCAACTCCCAAGCTTATGATGTATATTATTGCCTATGTTAAGCATTTATTTTCTTCTTTTTTTTCTTACAATCAGATTTCAGATGACTTCTAACAGATTAGCACCAAAAAACAACAACATTTAGATATATCTTCCAGTGATAGTGGGAACTCCTGAAGGTAAAGCTTTGTTTCTATCTCAAACAGTATCTCCAGCTGTGTATGAAATAGAGAGACTGAAAGCACTACTAGAGGCTGAGAGAAGCAAAGGTGACTTGATGGGTGAAACCATCAGCAGCCTGAAACAAGACAAAGAGCTTCTGCAACAGGAACTCACTAAGAAGGCTGAGCTCATCTGCGACTTCCTGCAAGAACAACTACGCCCAGGTGACTATTCCTGACAACCTGAGAATAACAATTGTATATTATATGAAGGGAGGCATGGAGATCAGAATGTAGGTTGTGATTTGGATAAGAACGGTCTTGTTTTCTCTGACTGGCAGATAAAAGAAGGACACTTTCTTCAAGTCAAATGGAGGCATGCAGCTCGCATCAGATAATCACCTCCATTCCTGATGAGGGCGCTCCGCTGAGTCTCCAGCCCTCTTCGAACTCCTTTGAGGAAGTGGAGTTGCTCCCACGGGACAGGCAGAGGACCATCAAGATTTCATCGAAGAGAACCAGAATGACGAGAACACACGTGTCCAGAAGTAAGAAATGGATTTGGGTTCAAACTTGAGCTAAATTTAAACTTTAACTCGAACATCTAGAGCCGGGTTCTGGACTCTGGCCCTCGAAATCCACTTTCCGGCAGAGTTTTGCTCCAACCCCAATCAAACACACCTGAAAAGCTAACCAATGTCTTACGGATTACCAGGCTGCGTTTAACACCATTTTTAGTCACACTCACAAACTTCTTTTAGCACTTCCGCTTAGAGTAATCCCCACCACCATTTTGTAAGTGCGTTCAACTTTGTCAAGTGGGCTAGGGAAGTTTATTTGGACAGACCTCTCGACCCTTCGATTTTGACAGAGGGAGCAAGTTCTACTCAACATGTACGCTTCAGGTAGATCCATAGACCACAATGCACCACGAGTGTTACGTCACATTAGGTCATGCTTAATTTGCCCCACCCCACACAACTCTAGTGAATGATATTGGTTATTATCGCAGTAATACTGTAGCAACCTTGAGGGCCCATGACACCTGGGATGAATATCAGCGCGCATTATTCGCCAGCATTTTTCAAAGTTTTTTGTGTTCACACCCAAGCGATTTTCGCTGACGATGAGCTGAGTGAACATGCAAATTCATTCCCTAACATTAGATGGCGCCCATTTGCTCTTGCAATACCACTCTCATACAGTTCTCCTTTATCAAGATGTTTGTTAGTCACTGTCGCGGTTTGTCATATAGTTCTTTATGTTCTAACACCAAGGAGACCAGCAGCTCTACATTCATCTTGCCTCGCATCTCCTCGGTCTTATTTCTTCCTGGCGGTGTAGACTTATACGATGACGCTACTTGGCGTATATCTTCTTCTCCATTCCATATGTGTGTGCTCGGCAAGACGTCTTTGTGTTTGAGCGCCACCAGTGTGTGTTTTACTGTAACTTCAGAAGCTCCAAACACGTGAGCAAAAGCTGCCAATCTCATTGGTCAGGCCGCTTTTGCACGCCGCACGTCAAACTAGCAAAACGAACCCGAGGCGTTTTTTTTAAATGACGCTTTTCACGTGTGGCGTTCGACGTGCGTTGTGCACGCTCACATTCGCACCCTTTGTTTAGTCACAAGGTGCTTAAACGTCGACTGAATATTGCGCAAAAATTCGATCCCAGTCGTGAACAAGCCTTCAAGCTGACTATTATATTTATTGAATTGTTATCATTTTTGCTTACTGTAGTTTACTATATTTTCTCACAGACAGCCCAAGCAAACATACAGGCCTATAGAATGGTGTATAAAACAAATTCATAAGGAAAAAAACTGAAAATGATAAATCAGCTTTATGAAGGTTTCTATTGGTCAACGGTTTATGGCTCCATTTAAATAAATTGCAAGGGTTCTGCCAGTAGTGGGCACTTGTGCAACGTAAGCAATGATGTACATCTGAGTGAACAAGACGAAGGGAAGTTAGTGAGAGAAGGGCATAAAAAATTGGACATAAACTTGATGAGTTTGATGGAGGTCAAAAGGTAAACCCTTCAGGAAAAGTGGATCTCGGGGGCCAGAGTTCAGAAGTGGTCTAGATAATTAATAATATTGCCAGATTTTGATTGTCAATCAAGTAAAATTTTGTTTCACTAAAGAATGATGTTACTATTTTTCAGTGAAAAACGTTGTGGGTGTGATTGCTCGATATATGGCGGGCACTTGGCAAGAGTTTCTGACGCTTGTGTTTCCATGAAAGCTGGCTTTTGAGAAGAGTCGGAGTAGACCGTAATACCATTTCCAGGACAGCTGCCATTGCTGAACTCAGCTTGGCGGCCCCTGAAGTCTTCCACGCTCTGCCTCCATGGGATGAGAAGGAGGAAACGTTGGCCCACTATGCAGTCAGATGCCGACAGGCCATGGATGACAGCATCAAAGCCAAGATTAAAAGTATGAAAGTAAAGGGGGAACTTCTACCAATTGTCAGCAAATAATGAAAATAATACATTTACCTTATCTGATTTACAATGGACATGAGGACCACTCTAAGTGAACACTCTGGATTTTACAATCACATTTTGGCCTTGTTCTTTTTTCTCTTTTGCCATTATCAGGCACAAAGTGAGCTATTTGTGCTAGCACACTTGTGTAAAACTTTCAATCAGTTGTACTTGTTCTTGGCCAATTTAAAATGATATAATATTAGATAATTGTTTAGATAATTGTTTTGTATGCCTTGTATTAGTATCAGATTGCCTGACCAATATTTAGTTCAGTGTTAAATATTAGGTAAATAATGATAATAATCATTTTATGACTGCATGCTTACTTCCATCACAAACTACAGTGTATGTTTGTACTTTCTGACACGACACCTCTTCCTCTCTGAATACCAGATTAGTGTCATGTAACAAGATTGTCAAGGTGTAGACTGGGGGTGGTGATGGTGCAGTGGATAAGACACATGCCTTTGGTGTGAGAGAACCATAATTCAAATCCACTGCGCAGACACCAATGTGTCCCTGAAGCAAGACACTTAACCCCTAGTTGCTCCAAGGCGACCTCTGACATATAGCAATTGTAAGTCGCTTTGGATAAAAGCGTCAGCTAAATGAATAAATGTAAATGTGGACTGGGAAAAATAAGTTCTTAATGATATCTTACACTGCATTGTATGATCTGGTGGGTTCAATGGCTGTTATTGTGAATAATAAATGGAAAATCTCAAGCCTAAAACCCCTTTTGCCTTGGTTTATTTTTGTTGGAAAAATGATTTTGCCATTATGATGATAAGCGACAATACAATCAATACAGAATCTGGGATTCGAAATATTTCCTAAATATTGGCAGATTTGCTGTTTGCTATCAATAAAGGACATCATATTTCATCTGGTACAAATTAGCGCTGTCAAAAGTACCAACTTTGGTACCCAGTGAAATATAAAAATGTAACTATACCAGCATTTGCCTGTAGCATTTAAGCTTTTTAACAGATTCTTAAACACCTCTGATTGGCCATTGTGTTCACAAGCTCAACATATACATATATATCTGTGATGGTGGCTACAATGCACAACGCTCTTCACTGAGCGCTTACACAGATAAACACGGGAGCGCTTGAAAGCAGGCTTCAATCAGGTGGATATATCAGGGATCCGCTGATAGATGCCTGCTTTCGAACGTTGTGTATCTGTGTAAGCGCTTGGATTTGCACTAGTCAAGGCAGGAGAGATAGAACTGTCCAGTCCATTTAATGGATTGTACCGTGAAGAAGTCTTCAAAACTTCAAAAGCCTTCAAAAACCTGGCCTTTAAAAAAAATCCATTGGAAAAACTCTCTTGGATCAGTATTGGTCTAACCAGTAGATGGTAACTCACTAGTGACTGTATGTGTATCCCTCACAGAGAGTCAGAAATACATTTCCATTCATGTCAAGTATATTCACACCTCTTTAGTCCAAGGTCTACTGGGTAATTGTTTTCAACGCAATAAAGTTCTTGACATATGAAAACACTACCTTCTTCCCTTTCAGCAGAGATGGATGAGAAGCATACCGAAGAACAGAACGAGAAGACCATTCGCAGCACCCAAACAGCTCTTCGCGACTTCGGGACTTTCTGGTTTCTAAGTATCCAACCGAGACCAGAGAGATATACTTCATTCCCTGCCATGAGTTGGACATCTACTTGGCCTCCTTCTTTGTAGATGCTCGCCAAAGGGATGGCTCAGAGTATGAGCCCAACAGCCTGGCCAACTATCAGTGTGGCCTGGAACGCTATCTGAAGGAGCATCGCTACGCCTACAGCATTACAAGAGACCGGGAGTTTCAGAGATCCCAAGATGCCCTCAAGCAAAAGCAGTTGGAGCTCAAGTTCAAAGGGAAAGGCAACAAACCCCACAAGTCAATGAAGCTGACCCTTGCTGACGAGTTGCTCCTAAGGAAACGGGGTCTCCTGAGTCGCTTCAACCCTGAGGGTCTACTCAACCTGGTGTGGCTTGAACAACACCAAGGCTTTTGGCCACTGCACAGGCTTCCATAGAGCTCCACTCTCAAATGGGGATGTGCGCTTGCTCTCCACAGAAACAGGACTAGAGTGTCTGGAGTGGACCTACCAGGATTTCAGTGACCCAAATGCCAGAAACAGAAGGTCCTCGACCGAGTTCGCATCTACGCTACCCGCACGCCCCTCACACCTGCCCGGTGCAGGACTACAAGGACTTCGCTCAGCGCAGACCTCAAGCAATGCTCTTTGAAGATGCCCCCTTTTATTTGTCCATCAAGCCTATGGTCAACCTTGCCGCCCTGCACTGGTACAACTGCCAAGCTCTGGGAAAGAACAAATTAGCAAAGATGGTGAAGACCATGTGTGAAAGGCAACATTCCAGGGAGAAAGACCAATTTCCAGTGTTTACCAGAGTTGCAGCTCCTTGTCTGAGGCCCAGAGCAATCAGCTTGTTCTGATCTGTAATGACCTTAGGCAACAAGCCGGCCCAGTCAGGGAGTTCCCATCCCGGCAGCACCAACTTTGTCATTGCTGGTTCTTTTGACTCTACTGACTCTGCTTAAAGCTGAAGAGTATTTTTGAGCCACTTGTAGCATCTAGACTGTTTTCTAACTATTATTTCAAACACTTCCGTCTTCCATTTTTTTTGGACAAAGAGTTGTTCCAACCAGTAGCACCTCATTGCAGTACAGGAGATCCAGTGGGCGGAGTTGGATCCAGATTTAAGGGTGGAGATCAGGGGGTGGAGATGGGTAGGATTAGGGATCAGGGGGTGGAGATGGGTAGGATTGGGGATCAGGGGGTGGAGATGGGTAGGATTAGGGATCAGGGGTGGAGATGTTGTGTTCTGTAATGAGAGCCATCTTGTTCCTGATTCCAATGCACTGCATTCATTGAGCAAGAAGTTGATGGGTTAAATTGCTCAAACTAAGAAGTCAAATGTCATTAGATGGTGGGAGGGTTTCAGTTAGCCCCTGCTGACAGGTGTCTACACTCAGGGGTTGCCAATCTTTTTCTGAATGAAGTGCCATTTTTGATTTTTTTCATTTAAGATTAGCTGTGTATCCCTAGTACCTTGCCTTTTTTGGAGTTTTCTTCAAAGCCTCAAATGGACTCTTATTTGCCCCTTCGTGCCTTTGGGTCACAGCTCAGGATAGTTGCTTGTGGTTCCATCAGCCAGTCAGTGTTGTCAGCTTGTCACAATGTAATTTTCCAAGAACATTTGTGGCTCAGGTGACTGGATCAGGACAAAAAATCTCTATCCATAACTGTGTCCATGTGCAAAGATAATGGAATTCAAGTTGCATACGTCCACACTTGCACTGGAGCCTGAGCATACTGGCATTTGGATAATTGGTAATCCTAATGGATATCTCTCTCTAGGTATAGCTAAAATCAAACACGGAAAGGGCCACAGACCAGTGTGATTACATCTCAAGTTAAATCTTCAAACGTCACATTATTCGGGGATAGGAGGAAGTATTGTAAAATTGGTGAACACATGGCGGGTTTAACTGTATGGCTGAGTAGGCCATCTTGCTTTATTTCTCAATGCTCTGTTCTATCAGTGTTAATTGTTGTTTCTGTCAATGTGTATGGAACTATGTATAAAGTTGTCTTTTTGTCATGATTATATTGTAAAAACAGCTGTCTTACCATGTGCAATGCAAAATATTCATTATCCAGTGTTAAGTCAACTACATTACAAAGGCATTCGAATGCCAATTTTGATGTTTTTACTGTGTATGGCAACAGTTACGAAGTTTGATCGATGAATTTAAAATGTCAGTCCAGTTATTCCGTACATATCGTAGACACATGAATGTAGTGGAACTAATCCTGCTATTCTTCATTTATTCCTGCCTTGGTAATGTTCTGTGTTTGTGTAGCTGTTATCTTAAATAGAAAGCACTTATCCGATGTTACATTGTTAGATACTGTATGTGTTAAATATAGCCTGTTCAAAATATGTGCCTGATATAATATTATTTATTCTTTAACATACAATGACAATGAACTATTTTACAAATTAAGGTGTTTTGAGGCATGAAAGATCTCACTGAGATTTAAATATACTGCCACGAATAAAGCAACCTGTAAAACAAGTAGTCATATTTTTTCTTTTTTTCTAGTTTTTATCTCGACTCTAGTTTTAGTTTTTAAACTCACTATTGAAATCAAAATGGACAATTCTCGTTTTATATTGAATATTGCAGTATTTATTATAAAGAATTTATCCATGCACATATATTTTTTTACTCATGTGCCTCATTATCTTTAAGTTCCCCTTCCTCTAGCAGTGACATCTCTTCTCTGATGACATGTTTACTGGCGTGAAGATTGGAGCAACCGGTCACATGTAGTTCGAATAGCAAACCAAAACCATCAAATCATTTCCCCATGGACAAGATGTTTGAGAAGCTGTTTCTCTCTGATATACTTGACAATAGGGAAGAAATCGACTTTAAAGGTAGGGTAGCCAATTTTAAAAAGGCTAGCAGTAGCAAGCTAGCTTTCAAAGCTGTTCACGAAATGAGAGACCATGTTAAATTACCTCATGTCTCAAAGCACATAACATTATAATAATGAATGTAGACATCTTACAGAGCTCTAGTTGTACCAACTGACAGCTGCAGATTAGTTTCGACACTGATGGTGTTGACAATGACATAGAAATGCATAATTCTGTCTGTCTGCCATTTGTGGCGCTTCTGTGACTGTCTATAGATCACATTATTAAAAATGACAAGACAATAATGGTTAACTTTTCTCCATTTTATGTAAAATCATGAAAAAATAGACCACCACACAATAATAAAAAAAAATTCATAAAAAATGAAAGTCATCTAGCAAGTCCATGTCAGAGTAGCATATTTGATCAAAACTGATCAAGACTCCGGCTCGAGTCTTGGTAAAACAGGCAGTATGAGGTTACCAAAGGAGGAATCCTGAGATGATGAAGAAGCCTGACGAGTGTGCATGTGCGTGCTGAAACCAAACCAGAGAAAAATACTCATCTGATGGGACATTATCAATAATAAAAAAAATATTGAAGCTCTAAACATGAAGCTTACGGTACCTGTAAAGCTGCTTTCTGCTGTGCTGCAATGTGCTGCTGTTCGGCCTGATCCCTGAACTCTTTATTTACTGCTGGTCTAGAGAGTGGAATGCTGGGAAAACACATTATATTGCATAAATTCTGGGAATGAATTATAAAGACTTTCTGAGAATGAAAAAAGAATATTGACAATCTTACAAGACAGATATTGACTTAAAAGCTAATACAAAAAAATTACTTTTTACAGTGAGTGATCTATGTGTTTGAAACAGTACCTGGCTCCTGGATTATTCATTGACTGACTCTGGATCAGGCGTTTCTTCTCCTTATCCAGCTCGGCTAGAATAGCAACCCTGTTTTTGTTTTGAAATCCTATCGAGAACAAATATGCAGATATAGTTAATTTAAAGCAAACAAACACAAATTACTCTGTAGGCCTTTTTGAAGCCAATCTTATATAAAACTGAGCGATTGTGACACAACGAATAATTATTTGTAAATGTTTGATAGCACTCATCGCACTGTATTTCTTAACTTTGTAGTAATTATTGAGTTACTTTGAAAATGATTTAAACAGTAAGTATGTCATATCCACCTAGCTTATATCAGAAATGACTGTACAACTGTTTACGACAACTGATATACAACAACAATTACCTTGTCGCGGGCGGATTTGCGGCCATTTCCACATGTGCTCTATATCTAAATATTAAACAAAAGAAACAACTTTTAAAATACTGAGTACAATTAATAATTAGAACCTAAATCGATGGTCTCCTCTGATAAATAAAGCACTTGCTGGTCTTCTTCTTCGGTAAGTGTGTAAGGCACTTCCTATTAGCCCCATTGTGTATCATCTTGGTTGCAGTTCCATTAGAATTCCACTGGAGGTGATCGCGGGCGAGAGCAGAATGAATGGGAGTCTATGGGGCTAAACGGCTAAATGTGTCTCTTTCACCTGCTTGTCGTTAAATTAACATAGATTTTATTGTTGATTCCGCAAGTTCAATATAGATTATAGGCCAAAAGTCGAATGAACGAGTACTTATGTCCTTTTGATTTCTTACAGGTTAGGCCGTTGTTGGCCGGAACACGCTAGCATTCTGCTATTGTGTGACGTCATCACATTTTTGAACGGATTTTTAGAATAGATAAATGAACTTAAAAATTTAATTTTCAGCTGAGTGTATTATCTTAGCTCTCCCTTTTAAATGCAACTTTCAAATTACTTGAGAAAAAATTACATCCTGAGAAAAGTGGATTTCTGGGGGTGAAACCCCATTGACTCCCATTCATTCTGCACTCGACCGCGAGCGCCCCGCATGGACAGAGACGTGTTACTGCAGCCAGTCCAGAACCCGGAAGTAACCAGCCAGTGCCAGTTCTTCTTCAAGGGACAAATGTCCGTGTGAACAACGCCACCAGGAGTATTGGAGCAACTGCACGGTTGAACCACTGGGTGGGTTTAAAGGTTTTAAACACGGTTCGAATTACGTGGGAGCCAGTGGGAGCTGAGCTGTAACTGAATTGAAACTCTCATTTGAACCTTGAACCGTTTGGTTCCCAATGAAGTCCATTACATGGAGAAAATGGAATGTTTTCATCAAAAAACGTAATTTCTTTTCGACTGAAGAAAGACAGACATGGACATCTTGGATGACATGGGGGTGAGTAAATTTTCAGCAAACGTTTTTTATAAAGTGAACTTTTAAAGGGACACTAGACGAGAATGCTGTTTTTGTCAAACAGCGATCCCTAGAGTAACTGTGGAGTACTTGTTTTTAACAATACTGTCGTAAATACCACTCACAGAAAGATTTGATCATAGCTTTACAATAGTACATTGTGTTTAATTTGTCGTTTAATGAGATCTAATATATGTTGTTAGTGGTGAGAATTTTCACGTGATTAAATACGTATCCCCATAAACTTTAATGGTCCAGAGGAAGAACTTTTGCCATGTGTGTCACAGGTTCTGGGTTCTAATCCTTACTAATTGTATCAGTTTATTTTCCTCATCAACACCGATTGTTTATTAGTGGCTGTATTTCAAGCAGGGACATGTTTTTGTGCATTGGGTTTTGTGATTTCACCGTAATGAGTCTCTTCAGTCCCCGCAACGGATTGAGCAATGAGCGCGCGTCTGTTTGAATATCACGCAGCGGCAACGAGCACCGACTTTGGTCACTTGATTTTCAAAAACAACACATTTCAGATCGCCTCTTATTTAAAGAGGCTATATGCAGCTTTTTCCCCAAAATAGACGTAACAATAGCCTTTTTATTTTACCATTTATGACTCAAACATCTCCTGATGAGCATACTGACACCTTGTCCGCTCACAGTGGGTGCACCTATAAGCCTGTATCCTATTTTTCCTATTTTTCTGTCGGGTTGGACTTTTCCCGCGCTGTCTGCGGATGTGACGTCAATCGCGTTCATATTAAACATTTCAGATCACCCTGCCACCACCGCTAGTCAGCAAGTAGCCTACACTCGAGTCGCAAGCAGAACACTTATCTCAAACAATATATGTATTTGACTGTTCTTACCTCTGTAAACATAATGTTGACCTCCATGTAGCGGATGACATGTGTACGTACCGAGCGCGCTGCGGAGCTGAAAGGAAGAGCAGTTCTGTTTTTGGGCCACATGGTGTCAGTCGCGAGTTTAAATTTCAGGAAAACGCATGTAGCCTCTTTAACAAACGAAATAAATGAATCTACTAGAGTTACCTGGAGATGTTTTATTTGTTTGTATTGGTACATCCGTGACTGCGAGATGTTTCAATGGGGAAATATCACACGCACATTACGGCTTATGCTCGCGTCTGACTCCTCGCTCGGTCAGTCTGCGCTTTCCTCTTTCTCTGTTCCTCCGACAATGCTTTCCTAGCTTTCTATATCTTATATGCCGGCTCCGCCATGACGATAGTGTGGAAAACTCATATTGAATATGTTACATCGCGAGAGAAGTCATATAACCATAACTCTGAAGCTGTTAAATTAACCTAAAATAACTGCATAGTCTCCCTTTAAAAGCATCTTCTTGCATTTGCACTGCAGAACACGAAATCCAGGGGAGGAGTTGAATCCAGATCCAACTCCTCCCACCCCACCCCAATCCTACCAATCTCCACCCCTTAGATCTGGATCCAACTCCGCCCCCTGGATCTCGTGTACTGCAGATGAGGTGCTACTGACGTGAGGAACGCGATTCATCAAAGATCTACAGCCGGTCGAGGTGCAGCTGTGTGCCTGGCGGTGATGTTTCAGAATGCAACAAGAGCGCTCGTGCCCGTGTGCGTGCTAGATATCAAGAGCGAGCATTCGCTACCAGCCACACGGAGACTTCAACGTTCAACGGCGAACTAATCACACAACATGCTGGAAACTAATGTAAACTCCCACTGCAGGTACAATAATAGCCTATTTTATCAGTTTGACGTTGAACTAATGCTCTGTGCTTGTCCATGATAATGTTACAGTAAACTGCATTTAGTCTAGCCGGCATATGTTATAGCATAAGCCATTTCTCTACCGTGTATCTTTCACAATCAGCAATGTCAACATAGGTGAATGTAACCTATAATATGATAACGTTAGTGGACTAAACTGAACAGTTTCAGGTGTATCAGTAAGATCGTAGGAAGTGACATTACTGTACTAAACGTGTCTGGAAATGTGTATTATAAACAATATGATAGTAGTGGATTCATGTCATGTTTCATGTAGTTTACCTTGCTATTTCACTAGAGTTTACTAATATGTTGTAGCCTACTAATATGTTGCCGATGTTGATCGCCGTCTCCGTCTGAAGTCGATCCGATTCACGTTTTGCCTGACGAGCTTAAGCAGATAAAACTTTTTTGTTTATTATATTTTTGTGAAGTTTGTGTTAGAGTCTGTGTTGTACTGGAGGCAGGACGTTTTGGGAGTTATCAGACTCCCTGTCGTCAGCTGAAGTGCCATTGGTCGCATGTTGAAATCAACGGGGTTATTGTGTCCATTTCTTTTACTGTCTATGGGTCGCATAGACTGTAATAAGGATAGAGAGGCTCGGGAGCGTGCATGCACGTCACTGATGGATTTCGCAGGAATCCGAACCCGGAGACCTCACATATAAATATGAATATTGGCCTTCAGAGGTAATAGCAAAACCTGAAAAGTGGATCATTGCAATGTGTGATTACAACCCCTTCAAACACAGGCAATAAAAAAGGATTCATTTTATTAAAAAAGTTACTTTTAGAACCTTTAACTCTGATTATGTTCAAGATGGACACATTTCTTCTTTTTTTCTTTTTTATTTTTTATTAAACATTTAGACATAAATACAAACAAACATAGTGCAATAGTGAGCAATCTTGTAATTCCATAATTCCAGATGTGACATAAGAGCAAAAAAGTGGTTTAAGTGTTTGATCTAAGTGTGTGGGTGTGAGTGTGGGTATGTGTATGTGTGTGTATGCATAACCAAAGTAACCATTTATTATTTATTACCATTATCATTACCCTCACCGCCCCTACTCCCCACTACCACCATATTGCCAATATTGTATGTCTATTTATATTTTCCTCCCATCTCCTAATTGCCACTGTCAACCCTGCATAAAATATAAGATGATATAATGAGATAAAAATAAGATGATATATGAAAAGAAAACATTCCCCCACATCTCTTCAGTCCCTATCTTCTCCTAATTATTATTATTATTATTATTTGTTTATTTATTTATTTTGTGTGTGTGTGTGTTATGTGCAGCGTCTAAAGTGCATTAAAGAGGGAGTACAGTGCGAGAGTGTCTCAACTTGGGATAGAGATGCTATCCCGCTGAAACCACTTCTCACCTCCTGTCTTGCCTGCCCTGGTGTTTGTGAGGTTTTCCATACATAATCCCTTTTTTTTTTCTTTGTTGTGGTGCATTAAAAACCCATGAAAAGATAAGGGGGAAAACTATTGCAGTATTGATGATAATGATACTTAATTCCAATACAGCATTAACAATGGCAAAATTGATGATTATAATAGTAATAATAATAGTAATAATATTGATATTAATAATAAATGCTAATGATGATGGCAGTGGTGATAGCAATGGTGGAAGCAAAAGACAGGAACCAGTAGCAGTCATGACAATGAAAAAAATACAAATGAAAATAGTAATCATAACAGTACCAGTAAAGATAATAGTAACAATGATGACAGAAACAATTTCAAACAACTAAAATGCATGAATATTCGTGGGTTGATTAAGCAGGTGGGAGGAGTCGGAGTTGAAAACAGAGAAAGGATTCATAGCTGTAAGAGGTCAGAAAGTGTTGGGCGGCAGGGGTCAGTTTCAGATGTGTAATTATGAAGGGGAGATGCGTATTCCATTGCAATGAAGTCTGTAATAAGATTTTTCCAAATGATAATGTGTAGTTTATTTCGAGTTTTCCGGTTCATGAGGATGGTTTTCTTGGCGATGGTTAGAGCTATGAGGAGTATTTTAGAGTTTATAGTTTTATCAGTGATTATTGTGAGGTCCCCAGCAAGCAAAGGGAAGGCGACAGTGGGATGTGGCAGCCAACTATAGTGGATAGTGCCTGTGTGACCTCTTCCCAAAAGTGTTTGATTGGAGTGCAGTGCCAGGTTGCATGAATGTATGTATCTGTAGAATTTTGATTGCAATGTGTGCAAACTTCTGATGTGAAACCCATTTTAGCTAATCTATTGCCCGTGTAATGTGTTCTGTGTTCTGTGCAGTATTTTGTATTGTATTAACTGAAGATTTGCATTTTTGGACATGTGATAGATGTTTTTACAGATTTGGGTCCAGAAGTTGGCATCAGGGGCTATTGAAAGATTGGTTTCCCATTTTATTGTTGGTAGTATATGGCCTGAGGGTGGTTTGAAGTCATTTTGTATATTTTAGAGAGAAGTTTCTTTGGGAGGAAATGTTGACCAAGTCTGAAATTGCTGGTGGAAGTTCTAAATTTGTATCTCTGATGTTTATTTTTGTCAGAACAGAAGATTTGATTTGTAGGTATTTTAAAAATTCGTTTTTCCCAATGCCATACTCCTGGGCCAGGTGTGGAAATGGTTTTAATGTGTTGGATGTAAAAATATGCTTAATGTGGGTGATACCCTTGTCCGCCCATGTGTGAAAATTCAATGTTTTTTTCATTGCTTATAAAGTCACGGTTGTTCCATAGTGGGGTGAGGTTAGATGGAGCTACTGTAGAATTAGTGATTTGGTGAAATTTCCACCAGGCTGTCAGAGTGGTGGCTATAGTTAATGCCTTAAACGTGTGTTGTTTAAGGAACGGTATGTCAGCACAGATGGACACATTTCTAACGGCTGAAAAAACCTAGCGAATCAGGTGAAGTTTCATCATTACACGACCAGATTACTTTTAATGTTGCGAGTAAAATAATGCATTACAAGTCACATATATAATGTAATCACATTACTTTTTGGTGTTAATGCAAACCAGATTCTAATAACACAAATATATTTATTTACAGTCAAAAGAAGTTAAAAAAAAAACAAAGATAAATCCAACTAGATTGAAGTTCAACAGCAGCCTTTGAACTATTTTCGCATTTCTATATTTTTTGTATGTTTATTTTATACTGTTTGCATAATTTTATATCATTTTATTGATTAGTTTGTTAAATACACAAAATTTTGCTGTATTATTACTTTAATACAGTCTCTCTTCAGTTTAAACCATAAATGTATGCTGTCCACTTAAGTGGACATCTGAAAATCTCTGAGAAATACGTTCAAAAACATTTCCAATCTTGTTTTTAATACCAAAAGAGCAATACAAAAATTACTGAGGTTATCATAATTCAAGCGTGAAAGGGTTAAAGTCACCATGAAATCAAATTCGGCTTAATTCAATGGAATAGGACTACGGTATTATCTATTATAAATTATTTATCCGTGCACATCATATTAATTTTTAATGTGTCATACTTCTTCTAATCTTTAATCAAAATAACGTCCCCTCCCTCTTACAGCGTCTCTTCTCTGATGATGTGCTCACTGGCGAAGGCGGGGCAACCTGTCACTCACATGAGATCCACCAATAGCAAACCAGAACCATCCATTAATCTGAATTAAAATCTAAATGTAGCCCTAAATGTAGTCTTGTTGATATGCCACAACCGGACAGAACTTCTGATTCATGACGACTTCAAATGCGTCACTTCCAAAGTCAGTATATACGGTGGCGTATTGCATTCACTTGAAGAAAAAAAATCTACTCTGTTTTTCTGAATTAACGAGTTAATTTTTCATGAGAACAATTTTTTTGCTCTGTTTTTCTGAATTAATGATTTAATTTTTCATGAGAAAATTTTTTTGCTCTGTTTTTCTGAATTAACGAGTTAATTTTTCATGAGAAAATTTTTTTGCTCTTTTTTCTGAATTAATGAGTTAATTTTTCATGAGAAAAAAAGTTTTTGCTCTGTTTTTCTAAATTAAACGAGTTAATTTTTCATGAGAATTTTTGCTCTGTTTTTCTGTAAATAATGAGTTAATTTTTCATGGAAATTTTTTTGCTCTGTTTTTCTGAATGAAAAATTTTACTTATGAAAAATTAAGTCATTAATTCAGAAAAACAGAGCAAAAACTTTTTTCTCATGAAAAATTAAGTCGATTAATTCAGAAAAACAGAGCAAAAACTTTTTTCTAATGAAAAATTAAAGTCGTTAATTCAGAAAAACAGAGCAAAAACTTTTTTTCTCATGAAAAATTAACTCATTAATCCAGAAAAACAGAGCAAAAAAATTCTCATGAAAAATTAACTTGAATTAATTCAGAAAAACAGAGCAAAAAAATTTTTTCTCATGAAAAATTAACTTGTTAATTCAGAAAAACAGAGTAGATTTTTTTTCTTCAAGTGAATGCAATACGGCCACCGTAAGTATACATTGAAAAAGTAAGAAAAAAAGGAATGTGACTATCAGAAACTTCATAGCAAATGCAAATAATAATAGTTAAATAATAAATATTAAAAATGTAACTTTTCTGAAGCAAATATGACTAAATTATGCATTATTTTGAAAATATTTTATTGAAATTCAATTGGTTAACTTTTGTCTATCATTAGTCTTTTCATGAGTATAACAATGCATTGAAAATAAACTTTCTAATGTATCTGCAGAGGGATTTTAATCCTGACTGATACACTGTGTTATAATCACGTGGATAGACAGATGTTAAACAGAAAAAAGGACAAACAGAAAAGAGTAGAATTGTAGCAAAACTCAAACACTACAACACCTGCCTTTATGCACCTCACCAAATGGAAATCAAACAGGCAAACATTTACACATTAGTGAAGGGTTTACTTTATAAAAAAAAGAAAAATGGCCATTTTCAGAAAAAGGTAAAAAGGAGCACTAATGTTCAATTTACATTTATATACAACATAACATTAACTGGCTACATACAAAGATACAATGCACCCATTCATCTTTTTTGACCAAAGTACAACCTGAAAATCATTTGCATCTGTCGGAAATATAATGGAGGAAGTGTCTAGAATATATATGATGTTTATCACCATAAAATCCAAACATGTCCAATAAAACTGGAAAGGTGAAAGTTTTGGATGGCACAGGTGAGGAACCCTTTAAGACTTGGCAATGCCAGCAGAACCGTTATATATGTTGTGAGCATATGCATTATTTGTAAGACAAAAGATTTGAATGTAATAATGTGATTCAGGAGTAGTTTAGCAGAGCTTATTAAATCGCTTGAAGTCATGCATTTAAACAAACGCACAGATATTTACATGAAAAGCCCTGAGAGGTGGTTATTAAGGCATAAGGTGTAGAAGCAGACACTTAAACCGCTTGCACAAACGCACTGAACCAGCTGTTTAGCAGTGAAATAGAAATACATGTGCTGTGAAATGAATGGATTAGATCAGAAAACTTCAGCTATAACACGCGAAAGAATCAAATGGCTTTATGACAGTTTGACGGTCGGTTTACATGATGAAAATAAAAGTTGCATTCAACAAGCATGGCTAAGATATGAATACCATATTCGTTCATAGTACTAGCTGTCTGGTATTACAAATAAAACCGAGTAAAAGCAGATTAAAAACTGGTTATGGCAGATTGCACAGCCGATTTTGCATTATTCATCTAGGGTGATGTGTTTAGGAAAGCAAGAGTTCAGCGAAGGTGAGAAGGCACTATGCAGAATGAAGAATGACGTTTGAAACACCTGTGCCAAACAAATCACGGCTTAAGCCAAACCTAGACCTGATCAAACTTGAGTTTCTGTTACTGCCTTCAAGAAGAAATAGCAATTCACAGACCACATTATGCCACAAGAGAACATGTTCACATCATATTTCACCCCAAAATCAAATGATAAAAAAGGGTACTTTTTTAAAATGGGATTTATATATATGTATGTGTATATATATATATATATATATATATATATATATATATATATATTTTTTTTTCTTCATTTTTTAGGGCCATAAAGATGTATTAGATATATGTATATAATATATGTATAATTTTGTGCTAAAAAAATTAATCAAATGTAACAATTTTAATAAAATTCTTACAGTAATCAGATAAGATCAATATAATTATATACTCATGGATGATTATCTTATATACCATGCATTTTTTATACAAGCAAAGAATTTCTCATTGATTCTTATTACTATTAAATTAATTTTATGATACTAAAATGAAAAAGCAATCTGTACATCATAACAAATGAATCGTCACTATTTGTAATGGTTATTTTAGATGTCTTCATGACTGCTAAATAATTACAATCAGTTACTGCTAAGCAATTGTACATTAATGAGGACAAGAGTTTCCTTTTATCATACACAATTATCTTAAATTGTTTATAAAAATTGTTGACAAACAAAAAACTCATTTCAATTAACATTACAAAAAAACAAACTGTAACTGTAGATAATTACACTAATGATGAGTAAATAATTATTCTCATTTTATGCATAATGATAATGGGGTGGGGGGTATTTCTTCATTTTCATTAAGAAATATTCATTTCATTTTGGGATGTAATAAAATAGACTGAACATGTTCTTCATAAAGCATTTCAGCGATTCATGCGTCGAACTATGTATGCAAAGGTCTGGTTTAATCTAAACCTTGACAAAGCTCATTAACTATCAAATGCCAAAAAATAAACAAACAAACAAACAAACCTCAGAAAACAATTCCCACAATCATTCAGGAAGCTCTTCATATACATGTAAACTGAGATGAAAAAGCATGTTCAAACAAGCTTTAAGACTGAATATTATTTCAGCGGATCGTTTTTCTCATTAGTAAAGATTTCAATCTAATCTTATCCGATGTATATATTAGCTGTAAGCACTTTGGGATACAGGATCTCTGTACCGCTTCATGCTCTGCTTCAGGCTTGTCCGATCGCGGGATTGAGTACGTGCGTATTTCTTGGAACGAGGAAGAAGGAACCCGATTCTGCTCAAGGAACAAAATCTGCTGCAAGCAAATAAATATAATGAAGCTACAGTACAGGTTACTTACTGTATACAAGTCATGATAAGACGGGCTAATGACGTGCAGGAAGTTCCTTCCGCATGCGGACGATACACCGAGGTTAATAGCAGTAAGAAAGAAAAGGGCGTTCTGACGACAGTGAATGGTAATATGAAAATCCAGTTTTAAAAGACAAACAAATAGCATGATTACACATTTAAAAGTGGAAAATGTTTGCCAAACAAAAACAAAACTACCTTAAAATTGTCGATTGTTTAAAATAAATCCCCTCCAGGAAAGCAAACAGGTGCAAGTCCTCTCGCAGGGGCTACACTTGAGTACTGTAGTCCTCCTACTGAATATAGTGTGCCCTCCGGCTTGACGACACATTACATCTGCTGTGTCAGAGGCCAATGGGAAGTTCTGCTTGGTCTCTCTTCATTAGAAGCCCCGTGAGTCCATATGAGGGGCGGGCAGAAGTGCCCTCGAGTGGACCACCACTCTGGGTTGGCCAGCGCACCGGGCCGTGGGACCCAAGCGGGCGGGTGAAGGGCTCTCAGTCATGGCTTTGCCAGCTCGGGTCTAGCAGTTGATGGGACAATCCGTCTTGGCTTTGCCAGCAAAACTGATGATTCTCCTGAGGCAGCGCCCGAACTCCTCCAGGATGAGGCGCTCTGCCACGGCCTGAGGCTGGTTCTGGCCAGCTCCGCCTGCTCCGCTTGCTCCAGCAAACAGTCACACGTCGCCTCCGCCACGTCCTTTGTTACGAATGTGTACGGCAACCTCAAGAGAAATTCATCAACATTTGAGTTATTACAGGAAGACCATTTTCTAACACTAAAAGAAGCACAAAGGGTGTTTTGTTCATGTTCCATGAAGTTTCTAGACAGAAATGCCGTGGCAATGTTCTAGTGTTGTCACGATACCAAAATTATTGTTTCAATACCAATATCCTATGGTCAGATATGCGATTTCGATACTTTTCGAATATTTTTCCTTAAAAGGAAAGTATTTCTTACAAAGCGTTTCACATGCACCTCCTTTGCATAGGTCTGTGCTCTTTAATGCTGTAATAACCTAATAAATAAATCACTGACATTCACATGCTCTGATCTATAATCATATAGCCGATAGATCATTTTGCTGATGTTTTGAATCCTTTATTTTAGCAGCTTGCAAATTATTTATGCCATCTATGAAAGTTGGGGGAAAGTTGTACACCTAATACAAAAATAAATTAAACATCTCCAGTTAACTAGCAGATAATTCATTTAGTTCGCTATTAAATAAGAGATCTAGCGCTAAAATCTGTTGTTTTTTTTTTAAATCAAGCAGAGCGCTCTTTTTCGCTGCTATCATCAGTTGCATGGATACAGTTGCTGCGTCCGAAATCTCCACTCAAAGCACTACTCCCTAACCCCTATGTTGGGGGTAGAGAGCAGAGCACTATATAGTGAGCTCACCAGCATAATAGAAGCCACTTTCGGACACTACTCGATCGTCTCTCGGCACCGTTGATTACATCATCGGTCAGCTGGTGCCGAGCCGGCTCTGGGCTAAATAGATTTTTTTAAATAAATACATTACATTATATTGAGCTTATTTCTCCAAAATTTAAAAACTAAAAGTGATTTCTGACCGTTTTTGTTATAATGCGCTACTCCACACGTGATTATAACTTATTTTTACGATCAGCGCAATGCATGATGGTATGTAGGGCTTAGGTTAGTGACCATTGGTTGTACACTACTTTTCAAAATGCATTCTGGGATACATTGAGTGGACTATATAGGGTATAATAATCATCACTATACATTCGGACAGCACTACAAAATGGCGAGCTCACTATATAGTCCACTATATAGTGAGTAATGGGAGATTTCGGACGCAGCAAGTGTCTTTTGCGGCTCGCGCAGTCGCGCACCGTCTTCACATGACGCAGCGCTTCAAACTTATCGCCGTCGCAGAGACTATTATGTACAGGCCGCTGGATTGTGTTGCTAATAACTTGCAATGTATGACTATCAGACCGGCCCTCACGGCCTCGAAACACTACCGGCCCACCGGGAAAAGATCCGACTCTCCGCGATCGCCACTCCCGCTACTGACAGGCGGCCACTGTATCACGTGTGCTCGCGCATGCTGCCGTCTCGCGGTAGTGTTTGTCTCATGACAGCTGCAGCTTCTTTGCTGCGCGCGGTGAGGAGAAACACAGACGTTGATATAGGGAGAGACTGGAAGCGTGCGTGGCACACACCAACATGAAATACGTCTCTTACAAATCTGGAACGCGGTCATTCATAAAAGTATCGATACTAATAAATTATAGGTATCGTAGAGGTTTTTAATTTCCGAGATCGCGATACTTTTGAAGTATCGGTGCACCATGCAACACTACAATGTTCTAGCAGCTGTTTTAAAAACAGTAAATACACATTTATAACAATATACTTTGGGTTATATTACCTTGGCAGTAAAGACCTGTAAGACATTCGTTCATCTTTTGAACACAAATGAAGATTTATGAAATCAGAGCTAAGTACACTTAAAAAGCTCATACTAAACATATTTAGATATACGGGAAATCACAATGGAAGAAGATTTCGATATATGTAAAAATCTTTAGTAAAAGGTAAAACTCCTGAAATCTCTGTGTAAACATTGAGTGACGTAGACACGCGAGAGATCACTTCCGGCATAATGTTGGAGACAGTTCAGTTTGGTTCAGTTGGTTTGATGGCTGTTAACAAGTGGTAAAAACTATATAAGATACTATTCGTTTTCTCACACAAACCGCTCGTTTCTTGTCTTAGGCCATCAGTGTGTACTTACATTTACGAGTCATTAAATCATGTTTAATTTTGACTTCTCTGTGCATGCTCTTTGAGGTGGACCCCCATACCTGCATTATATGACTGATAGACAACAACAGTTTGACCAAAAAATGTCAAAATTGAAAAAGCTGTGGAAACAGACACCTACATCTTAGTTGCCCTTGAGGTAAGCTAAAACATCAAAAATTCATTTCAAAGTGAACTATCCCTTTAATCCAAAAAGTGCACATATTGTGCCTTTAAAGGAAAGACTTACTTCCCGCCTCCACTGGTGAGGGCTGGTGTGGTCCTGGTGAGCAGATCTGAGATCTGTGAGGACAGTTTGGTTTTGGCTGCCGTTTGCTGCTGGACCCGCACCTCTGCAGCGTCGGCCAAGTGCATCAGTGTCTTCCTCTCAGGACTCTCCTCAAAGTTCTTGCAGCCCATACATTTGCAGATGGACGAACACATAATCTTTGCCTAATGCGAACAGACATCAGAATAATATCATCACAACTGAAAACGAACCATTCTTCCACAAGAGCTTGGGGATCACTACCCTTTGTCCTGTGAAAATAACTCACCTCATAACACTCGCAGTAGTTTTTCAGACAGCCAGATTTCTTACAATTGCAGCCTTTGCTGTGTCTCCTGTCCGACTCTCCTTGTTTGCCTTTACCGATCTTGGGCTTGGAAGCCACAGGGTTTCTGTCTAAACACGCCTGGGAAAACAAAAACACATCTTCTTACTTCATCTGATACCTATGACCTTCAAAGCATTACAGCAAAACTGCCCTGATCAGTGAGACAAACAACTTGTCAAGGGCAATGATGTGCTATTCCTAAGTCAGAGCCAGACCGATATATCGGCAGGCTGATATTATCGGCCGATATTAGGCATTTTCCAAACTATCGAGTATCGGCAGTTATAATGGCCGATAAATGAACATTTAAAAAATAAAATAAAAATGGACGAAACACGCTTGAACCATGTCATGAGTTTTGGAGTTGTATAGTTTGTCCACCAGAGGGCACTCTACACCGTAACACTCGTTGAGTTGGTCACGAGACATACATTGCTTGAATACCAATAAAAAGAACATCCCCATCAGTTCTCTTAACTCAAATAAGCATGACAACATTTGTGACTATCATGTCCAGTTTTGCTGCTGTTAAATAAGCCGAGAGTGAAGCGGAATTAGCTAGTAATAGTTATGTTACGTTGTTACAGTGTAGTTGACTGACTGTCCTTTTAACTTTTGACAATGTGACTGAAGTATTTCTTTAATAGCGCGTGACAGTTATAGCAATGAGACACATCAATGAAACGTATTGAAAATGTATGTTTTACAATTTGCAGTATGACGTTATCCATTGCTAAATTATGGCTCATCATAGACTAGCTAACCACAAAGCTAGCTAATGCCGCTATCATCAGTCTGTTCTGTTGTGACAATAAAAGAAACAAGTTTCTTTTTAAAATGCATTATCATATTATTTTAGTTAAAACTCATAAAAAACTACAAATAGGCTAACAAATGTTAGGGAAATCTGTTAATGTTTTGTTGCACGTTTCTGAAATAAATTATTTTAAAAATATCGGCCGATATATCGGAATATCGGATTTTAAAACCAATAAATATTTGTATCGGTATCGGCCTTCAAAATCCTTTATCGGTTCGGGCTCTATTCCTAAGATGTGTTGGCAAATAGCAAGTCTGGTAAGTCTCTGATAGTCTAAACTACAATAAATAAATAGTTTGTAGGCAGATAAGTGGAAAAAAACCAATGTAGATCTATAGGAATGCAGCAATTTGTTACCTTGATGGCCTTCAGTCTTTCACTCTCATGATCAAGGTTGTTGAAGCAGTTCACACAGTTACAGTTATTGCAGAACTCCCCATTGGCAAAGCAATCACAATACCTGTGAGATGAGAGACATAGAACTCTTATAGATTAAATGCAAATTACAACTCATACAAAAAATAAAAAACTTCAGCTGTCCAAGAGATACGCGACAGTTCAAAAGTTTGGGAAAGGTAATGTCTCTTTTCACCAAGCCTGCATTGATCTGATCGAAAATACAGTACAAACAGAAATATTGTGAATAGGGATTTCCCTACAGGAATTATTTTGGCCAATACCGATTTTAACAAACTATAGGCCGATACTGATATTTGTTAGATGCTCACTTATTTGAACTTTGTCATTAAAATTAGTTTTAATTCTCATTACAGATTCCAGTATTGGTTATTTTTGCTATGAAATATTTCTTAATATTAACATATTGACTATTATAGAACATTACATATTTCTTTAATAAATAGAAAGATATTGTACAACTCAGTGCCTTTACGGAGTTACATATTTCTAATATCGGTTTGTTAAATCGGCCGATACATCAGTGCATTTCTAATTATGAAATATGATTAATTTAAAATAGATGTTTTCTATGCGTATACGTGTGTATGTATGTATGTATGTATGTATATATATATATATATATATATATATATATATATATATATATATATTTTATATATATATATATATTTATATATATATATATAGTAAAATGTAATTTATTCCTGTGATCAAAGCTGAATTTTCAGCATCATTACTCCAGTCTTCAGTGTCACATGATCCTCATCATTTAAAAACAACTAATTAAAATACAAATATTTTATGTATTATTATAAATGTCTTTACTGCTACTTCAGATCAATTAAAAGTATTATTGCTTAATAAAAGTATTACATTTCTTAAAAAAAAAAAAAAAATCTTACTGACCCAAACTTTTGAAAGGTAGTGCATGAAATGCTACAGGCAAAGCTTGAAAAAATATTCATGTCAATATTGAAACCAGCTTGACAGGTAGCAATAAAATGTAAAATTATATTTGCACCTCTGATATTCCCCTTCATGTCTGTCAGAATTGACAGTCCTTGCTGGTGAATTTGACAGTATGAGAACTGAATTACAGGTTGTTAAAAGGAAGGAAGCTGTTGTAAAAATCACACAATTGGATTTGGAAACTATGAAAGCCCTTGCCAAACATAGCAGCTCACACAGATTACACCTTATATGGGCCATTTTCAGAGAAAGTAAACAAATGCTGGGGAACATACAATTTCAGACACTGTGACCGTGTGCCAGTTGCAGGGTTTCCTCGGCCTCAAGGTTGCTTCTGACGTTGATAAACTGTAATAAAGCAGAATGCAACCTGGGATTTAGTGAAATCTTTTGTTTGATGCAACTGATATACATGTAACAGCGAAGCATGTGGCGCTCGGCTCACCCGTTGAGTGAAAGCCTGGCTTGAGTCTGTACGGGAGTGGCTGTTGAGAAGGTGGGAGCTGCTGGTCAAAGTCACAAAGGCAGGCTGGGGATCTATGGGAACAAGCAAAGTGAGAGAATATCCAACAAAAACAAGCAACTTAAACTCGTCCGTCCTGCTCCAGCACTGATATACGGACCTGCGTGAACGTATGGGGCGGGCAACACAGCGTAGCCCATGTTTCCAGAGCCGTGGGCGGGCGCGAGCACAGTGCCTGGCGGCAGGTTGGTGAGGTTGGGCTGGATCTGTGGTAGATGAGTGGCTGGCATGATGAGACGCTGGGGGGTCTGACTGGTGGTCACCACCTGAGCTGCTGACGTCAAGGGTTTGGGTACAACCTGTGCACAAACCAAAATGTATTCATGTATATAGATCAAAAGCTGCACGTCCATCAGTAAGAATGGTGTCATTGTGTGCAGAACTGCTATGAGGGAACTAGGCGTTTCACTGTGTACCTGTTTTACGGTCTGTGCTGAGACGATGGGTACAGAGCATCCGTAACTCGCAGTATTCATCATCACAGACTTGGCTTTGCAAACAAGACAAAAGTAACTAAATGTTATTCGATTTTCTTAAATTCCCATATTCATACAATCATAGTGTTAAAATCATTCTTAAAAATGGATCGCAGCAGTGCACCCACTATAAAAACAATGGCATGGCAAGATAGCAGCATATTGAAGGACCACTCCCTAAAACAATATTTAACTGAATATTATGAAAGACAAGCCATGTTTCCATCCACTTTTCAATCGAATTATCTGAAGTTCGGTTAAAAAACTCATGCGAATAAAGCTGGTGAAAGTGTGTTTCCATCCAACGGCTTTAAAGCGAATAAAAACCTGTACGTAATGACGTCACATGCTGTTTTGCGATCAAATTGGTATATCGAATTGATTTTAGACATTTTAAGGTGTTTCCATTAATTTTCGCACTGAATCGAACAACATTCAAACAAACTTTTGCGAACAAAGTTTTGTTAGACAAAACGGATCGCCATCTACCAACAAATGATCAATATTTCACAAGTTGTAGCCTAATAATGCTTACCGGTATGTGCCAGCTGATAGCCACATATGTATGGGATAATGTATGCGAGGCGGTTGTTAGCCTGAAGGGGTTGTATCGCTATAACAACCGCCTCGCTATACATTATCCTGCTTATTACATATAAATCAAACAAATAAATAAATTAATAAATAAATAATTTGACACAAAATATTGACTTAAAAACGAGTTTGTTGATTTAAAAACGAGTAACGTTATTGCTTCTGCTAAAGAAAATAAGTCTGTTCCGTCTCAACTGCGTCCATGGCAACGGTGTGTTATAGCAGCGCCGCAGTCTGTTAACCAGAAATAACAGACCACATTATACATTAGAACTCAACCAAGCCACGTAAAAACAAGCAAAACTAACCTAAGAAAACAACAACGCTATAAACATTGCTATGATGATGCCGATGCACGTAAATGCCCGACGACAGCGGAGGTGACTGTGGTGTGGGAACGACAGCGCTCCATCAGTTCTGGGAGATCCTGGTTCTGAGACACTTCACGGAAACCCTTTGGTTGAAGCATTTTTTTACTTTGTCCACTTACATCTGTCTTTGTTGACATCCGCCATGTGTGCGCAAACAGAGTGGGACTGGCCGGAAATTAACTCGTCATCTGACGTGTTGCAACCATAAAAGGGCCATAAAACTTAATCGCAATTCATTATTTATTCGGTAAATAACGTTTCCATCAGCTTTTATCGCATTAGCCGTATATCGATCAAGAGAAAATCCGATGAGACCGAACGTATTTCATTTTAGTCGATATTCATGAAAATTCATCGAATTTTACTGTTTCCATAAGGCATTTTTCATTCGATATCATGAGCCCATTTCTTTGTTGAATAACCTGAGACTTTAAGTTACTGGTATGCTCACCGTTCATATTCAGGGCTTGACATTAACTTTTTGAGGCACTTGTCCTTTGGACAAGTAAATTTATGTTTCACTTGTCCATGCAAAAAATTAAAAATAAAAAAAAAGTTAAAATTTAAAAAGTTCAAAAATTAACTGTCTAACAGGTAGGACATATACAGAAATTGAATAAAGTTATCAAACAGTCTGCGCTGCATAAATTATATATAGACTACTCCTTATTAAAGCTATACAAGTTCTTTAGTCAAGAGCAGTGAGTAATTTTCTTTGTTCCCTTTGTTCTTTCATTAACTTTACTGACAGAACGCTTTATTGGAAGCTGGCCCTTTAAGAGCAGCATCTGTGGACAGAGATGCGGATCTCACATGCGCCTCATTCTCTCACATTCTCTCAGTCACAACACTTTATGTCCATCATAAGACTGCTCTTATGTTATGAAGATACTCGACAAATGAAAGCGCGAAAAAATGTGTTCGTTTCAAATCGGTAAAATTAAATCTGTAAATAGACGTAACGAGTGGCACATAACGTGAAGTAACATGGCATTTTATTTTGTTTGAAATTTAACTTGTTTAACTAATTTTCTCTTCTACTTGTCCTACAAAAAATCCACTTGTCCCGGACAAGCCTTAATGTCGAGCCCTGATATTCAAAGTTTACTGCACATGATGCATTTTGACTATTTAACAAAAATAACTATTTAAATAATTAATAATAATAACTTATATTTTATATAGCGCCTTTCATCAGATACCCAAGGACGCTTTACACATAACTGCAGAGAAAGGCTATTATGCCCCTTTTTACAAGATGCAATATAAGTCTCAGTGTTCCCTGAATGTATCTGAAGTTTCGAATTTGTTCAATTGGTTCGTTCCCGTCGCTGCACACATGATGTCCTGACCTGGTTGGATGGAGGGGTTGGTGTTGATGCTGGCGCCCGTCTGTGCCGTGCCGCTGCCGGTGGTGGCCGTTACCAGCCGCACGTAATGGAAGCGACTGCCCGGCACCTGGATCTGCTGCACGTTAGGAGGTGTGGAGAGGGGGATGATGGTCTTAAACTGGGATGTTCCAATCCCTCCCACTGTAACTGTCTGCATCGGCTTTGCAGTCTGTGCATCGAAAACAGATAAAAACAGTTTTGCATTGTTGTACACTAAATTACAAAGTCACACAGGCTTTGTTAAACTCTATATTTGACAGGACAGCACACTGGTTTGTTTTTTTGAGGACTCTAGATGGGCGTAACCCGTGCAGTGGCCTGGCTGGTTCCTGCTTTAGCTGGACTAGTGGAGGCAGACTGTTGAACCGTGAGGATTTGCTGGCCTAGAGCCACATTGAGCGGCAGGGTCACAGACTTCTGGGGTGAGTTTGGAGACTGACTGGCCACCGAAACCACAGTCAACTAAAGACAGAGGAGAAACACGAGGAAGAGGGTGACATCAGAAACCAGAGTGTGGTCATCAGAAAAAAAAATCTGGGACCACAAAGAGGGGTAGATGTAACTGCGATGCAAGTTTTTACATTTGAAAGATTCAAGACCTTGCTGGGAGACTTGAGAGGCGAGATGGCGACTTTGCTGTTACCAGACGTATTCTGTGTCACAGTGCTGATGGCCTCGCCAATGGAGATGGTGCGTGGAGGTGTAACCGGGGTACTCTGGGTAAGAACTCGCCCTGTTGGCAAAAGAAGGGGATTGAAATTTAGATTTGTCAATCATGCAGATAAAACAACTGCCCTTTTGCTCATGTTATAAACACTGAGGTGATTACCAGTCACTACAGGAGACACTGAAGCTGGGCTGGTCAGTGCTTTACTGTTCAGGGCCTTTGTGATGATGAGCTTTGTTATCATTGGTCCAGCCGTAGACACTGGTGGTTTCTTTGTGATCTGTGAGTGAGAAACATGACACTTGGTGATTATTTTAGAAGCTTTTGATAAACCGAGACACTGAACAGGAAACAAGACTTCCAAACTATTTTTTTCTTTCCTTTCCTGGAAGTCAATGGCTTCAGTCAACTGTATGGTTACCAACTTTCTTCTAAATATCTGCTTTTGTGTTCAACAGAAGACTCATACAGGTTTGAAACACTTCAGGGTGAGGAAATGATGACAGAATTGTTATTTTTTGGTCAACTATCTCTTTAACAATTAGTAACAGTTATTTTTTTTATAAATAATAGTAACAACACTGATTTAAATACATCATTAAAATAGCATTTTTCATGTACTATAAATTACTATAGTATTATATACTATATGTATATAACGTATGTATGTACTATATTATATACTTAGACTAGAACTATATACTATAACTACCATAGATATTATATTAAAAATAATAGCTCATTTTAAAAAATACAGTAAAATAAAAAAGCATGTCCTTACAGAAAAAAAGTTTTTAAAAATATGACTAATATAAATATTCTATATAATCATTAACAATGAATAATAATTAATGATCAAATGATGATTAAATCACTATTAAAAAAGGCATTTTCCTTATAGAATTTAACAAATACCACGATTATTTGTAAAAAATTATAAATGAAATTATTATACTAAAGATTATCTCATTTTAGTAGCTCACTCAATTTGTAGGTTTTAAAAATAAATGACACAATATTAAATATCATAAATGTTTTATTATTAATATTATTAAATAATAGCCTTTAGCAGAAATTAAATTATTTTTACATGAGCTATTATAGTTATTATAGTAATTATTAAAAGGCAAAAAATTTGTAATAAAATATGACTACTATAAACATTATATTATAAATAACAAGTCAATTTATATAAAATACATAGTAATAAAAACGGCATTCATAAGCAAAATGTTTTACAAATTTGAAGATTTTTCTGTTTTGAATGCTTGAAAGTGTAAATAAAGTGTAAACAGAATGTTATACAGTGTCCTTATAGTTACTGTAGTAACTATAAATTATGCATAATCACCCTAACCCTAAAACCCATCCTAATTAAGTCAGTAAATGTATACTTACACTAACACAGACCTTAAAGTGTAACCAACATTTTCACTAACAACCAGTCAGCAGCAGCTACAGTTTATATAATAGCTAACACCTCATTGTTACATGTAATATAGACGTAAAAATCCTACAAAAAAAATAAAGAAACTGATGCCAAGATAAAGAACCTTGAAATTAAAGTTCTCTTCAGGGTCTCAATATAAACTGGTAATTTCACACCCACCCAAACACAGCGTGGCCTACCACTTCAGTTATGTAGCATCTGCCTCCTCAGTGTAACACGAAGAGGTTGATAAACACCCACCTGAAGGGTCTTCAGCTGCTGGGCCTGCAGTGTAGTGGAGGAGCCCATCAGCTGACTGGCTGAGCTCACAGCGATCACAGGCTTCCCTACGGCCGTCACCATCTTGATCTGCGTCGGCTGGGCCTTGCCGTCCCCTGCGCCCTGGGTAGTGGCGGGCTTGTTCCAAGTGTGGGGCAGAGCCAACATAATGGGCTGCCCTGTTTTACTGAGACCAGCAACCAAGAGTTTCTGCCCCTCTGGCTTGAGCACAGCAGCGCCTGGAGGCTTGCCATCCATAGCGGGGGAGCTGGCCACTTTATTGATGATGAGCTGGTGGTTGGCTGGGACAGTAACGCTGGAGATTTTGGAGAGGCTTTGAGTCAATGCAGGACTGGTGGTTTTGGCAGGGGTTGTGGTGGCGACAGCCATGAGGCCGGAGGAGGCGAGGAGGAGTTGAGTTCCCGTGCTGGTGCTACACTGAGCATTAGTGGAGGTGGAGGTCATCTGCACAGACGTGGTGGCTGGACACAGGCTGACGATTTCAGGCACCTCTGTTTCCATAGGAACCTGCGCTGGCTCTGGTTCAGATTTAGGAGGAGGAGCGAGGTGCTCGGCAGGAAGGTCCTCTTCCATTGCCGATAGCTTCCGTGTCCATAATCTCATCAGGCAGGAGGCTGTTGAGCTCGGGTGACACCACATCCATTGTGCACAAAGATACTCAAAACACACTAGAAAAGAAAAAAAATTCTTAAATGTATAAAAAGATCAGAACATTCACAAGAACTTTTTTACCACCTATTTTCCTGCAGGTACGACTATTTATTAGGAGATCGCACTGGTGTAGGGCTGTGAAACGATGAATCCCAAAATACATAATATATGCGTGTGTACCAATTTTTTTTGTATAGGGCAGCACGATTTGGGGAATTTCATATTGTGAGTACTCTACACCGTCCCTGTTGGCAACACTCGTTGAGTTGGTCACGAGACATACATTGCTTGAATAACAATTAAAAGAACATCCGCATCAGTTCTCTTAACTCAAATAAGCATGACAAAATTTGTGACTATCATGT
Source organism: Hybognathus amarus (assembly GCA_030378365.1). Lineage (NCBI taxonomy): Eukaryota > Metazoa > Chordata > Actinopteri > Cypriniformes > Leuciscidae > Hybognathus > Hybognathus amarus. The sequence goes on along the minus strand of JAQIUQ010002529.1, from coordinate 514,566 downwards.
CCAGTTTTGCTGCTGTTAAATAAGCCGAGAGTGAAGCGGAATTAGCTAGTAATAGTTACGTTATGTTGTTACAGTGTTGTTGACTGACTGTCCTTTTAACTTTTGACAATGTGACTGAAGTATTTCTTTAATAGCGCATGAGAGTTATAGCAATTATACGGATCATCTCTCCTTGGCCTGTTATATTGAAAATCTATGTTTTACAATTTGCAGTATGACGTAATCCATTGCTAAATTATGGCTCATCATAGACTAGCTAACCATAAAGCTAGCTAATGCCACTATCATCAGTCTGTTCTGTTGTGACAATAAAAGAAACAAGTTTCTTTTTAAAATGCATTATCATATTATTTTAGTTGAAACTCATTAATAACTACAAATAACTAATGCTAGGGAAATCTGTTAATGTTTTGTTGCGCGTTTCTGAAATAAAAATAAATAAAATATCGGCCGATATATCAGAATATTCGGATTTTAAAACCAACAAATATTTGTATCGGTATCAGCCTTAAAATCCTTTATCGGTTCGGGCTCTAGCTGAAATGTGTATTTCTCAACAACAACTAAATGATTGATAACACCTATAATGATCAATAAGCCATTGATGTCTGTATAAAAAAATTTGTGTGAATTTATATATACGAATATTTATACAGTACAAGTATAATGTAAACGCAAACTTTTCATTTGGATGCGTTTAATCGTTTAACAGCCCTACGGGTCCATCAGCACGTTGCTAAACCGATAAGAGCAGTTGGTGGCGACATCCATCATGAATCATCCATTCAAGAGATTTGTTAAAAATCACTGATTCATCCAGTAATGAAACAAGTGAAGTCTTATAAATTATATAAGTTTATATATATAAATTATAAGTGAGTCATTGAATTATTCATCCTCAGATTTGTTTAAATAATTGAAATTTAATTCAAACTGATTAAATATATTTATTGTAAATAGACTGCAGCAACAAACATTTTGTCAGAAATGAGTAAATTACATGTTATTTTGTTTAGTCGTCTATTAAAAATGGTGGGAGAATCATTTGTGATCTCAGGTTGTGAGATCAACTCATAGTCTACTCTTTCAATTCTGGGGAAAAGGAATCAGCATTGAAATTATTTCAGAGAATTACATTAGAACTACATGTTTAGGTACAAATGTGTGTGTGAGTTTTTTTTTTTTAGAAACATGTCCATGGTCACATTCACAAAACAGTTTTATAAAAAGATAAACATCAAATTTCAACCCTTTTAACCATTGTTTGAGAAAAGGGATGAGTCAATGTTATCAACTATTCTAGACACATTATTATCTATAATGTTATTATGCACATTAACTTCCCTTTCCTGTAAAAAAATGGATTCACCTTTAAACATTTAATAATGATTGATTTTCAAAGCACTAAATTGAGAGGTTGACATCCAAAACATTTCTTTATCCAGAGGACAAAGGTTTTAAAGGTTTGGAGTTAAAATCAAACAGATAACAATAATCTCCAAGCAGAGATTCTGTTGAATGAAGAGTGCAACACACACACATAACAGTTGATCATTGACCTTTTCATTAGTCTTTATACTGGAGCAAACATTGTTTAAAGGAAATCTGTGTCATGCTATCATAGATTAGAGACGATTTTATATTTAAAAACATCTGAAAAAAAACAATGAAAGTAATATAGATTTAATAATAAAATCTTCCCGACTAAAGTTCACCCCAGTGTCTATGTATTAATAAACATACCAACTTCAGCCTTATAAACATGTCTAGACAGCATTTATGAAATCTGAAAGTACCGTACTGAGAACAACAATGACCAACTGTGTTCATTTTACATGACATTACATTAAAATATCCTCGCATAAAATTTGCAGCACTTTAAGTTACATGTCTCATCGCATCAAGCACATCAGCACAAATAGATAACGTTAGTTACAAATATTCTGCACGGGTCCGCTGGCGGGCCATTCAAAAATCCCAGTGTTTACTAAACGCCGCACACGAGACGACGCGACGCGACCGCTCCCATTCCAATCTGGCGTTCATCGCGTCGCTCGCAGTGTAGGCGAGCGGTTTATATGGACAGCTGCTATGTGGCTAACTAGCACCAGAGCTAACACCAGTTACATGTTAAACACAGCAGTCACTCAAAGCGAGCATTATCCAGCAATAAAACGAACAATCTGCTAATAACGACAGTAGTTATGCGCTTCAGATACTGTGTACACAATAAAACACTCATATGCACGATTTTAATCGCTAAACGCAACATACAGCAGTTTTAAACACTGGGAAACAACAGCAGGCCTGTTTCACATGCCTGACAATAACAATCCGCGTTTAATCCTTTAACGTTACCTCAACAGTGACTTCAATGAGAGACAGTCAGCTGGAGTTTGTTGATATTCGATGCGCCTGCTTTCCTGTCTATTCCGTTGTCATAGAAATATCGATATTTACAAGACACTGAGAACAGCACGAAAGTTACTGTAGACTGAGGTGTTTTCCTCTCGATTTGAGTCCTGTTAAAGAGAGTTTAACACGAGCTGAGGGTCTATTTCAGGCCGGGCTGGATTTCGAAAGATCCGCCATTTTCATCTCGTCATCAGTTCGGAAACGAGAAACAACAACTTGATTAATTGTTGTTATAGTTAGAGAACAAACGTGGGCGAAGTGTAGACAAATGACGTTCGCAAATATTGATTTTGACAGTTAAATCTATTAATCTGTCATCATTCGATTTGAACTTGTTCTTCACTGGAACAATAAAAAGTGTTTGTCAGAATGACAGCCGCATCATTGCACGTCTTTAATACAGTGAACATGGACGAAGACTGAAGCTGTCATTTACCCGGACTAAGAAAACTACAACCAAACACACAAGTAAAACACCCAAAACGTTTTCAATCCAAAAATTGTGCACTGTTATGATTTTGATTAAAAGGCATTAGTACAAAAAAACTATGTGAAATAAAAACGTAATAGTTCGTCAGACAAACAAAAGCCACTTAACTAACTTCCTCTCTAAGTCTTAATGACACACATATTTATATAAAACAAAGAGCTTAGAAAGCTGTGAAGTAAATGAAATCTGAATAAACTTTTATAACAATAATATAGGTCACTCTGCCACTATATGGCAGATATGCCACTAGTATTATAGTATTATTATTAGCACTAATATATATATACACACATTTAAGTGTATATATTTATACACACATATAGTGCTAATACTACAGTGAACCAGTGACTAAATGCATCCAAATGTGTGACAGACAGGCGCATCGGGTTGGCTGTCACTCACTGTCAGGTATAGTAGCCTCAACTGCTAACGTTACCAGTTAGCCACTATCAACTCCTGCAACGCTTCGACGCGTGCGGTAACCTTTGGCTATTTTTTATTGATGACTCAGAAGCCCAGCAGGGATTAACCAGCGATCGTTTGCGACCCCAACTGTGTGTGTGTGACGCGGACGGGCATCAGCTGACACTGCACTGTTAGCAGCGCGGCTAACTCAACTAGCAGCGATCATATTCTCGCGCCCTCGCGAACCCCAGCCGAGCTCAAAGCGCTTCTTACACTTGCTCGAGGTGATGAGTGTCGCGACGCTCTTCTGAAATCCGCCGCGCGTTCCGCTCGATCACGCGCTGCTACATCCAAAGCGATGCTGCATCATGTCGATCATCCGCTCTCAGACGAAGACGATTGTTTAAAATACCGCGCCGAGCGCCATTTCACCTCTAACATCCCATAATCAAGCCACGCCTTCAGAGGAAATAACAAATGACGTCATGTCATAACTTCCGCCCTTGCTGCGCGCACACAGCTGAATGGACTGGTTTTAGTTTTTAATGTTATTTATTTATTTATTTTTATTTGTGTATTGTATGTTTCATTTATAATAATTCAAATGTTTTCGAAATTAATTTTAGTAGACTATCTCTGTTTGCTTTATCTTATTTGAAAATGTACTGTGATCTTTGTTCAATTAAAATTAAATAAATAAATGAAAAATTGAATGGATTGTGGTCAAAAATTGCTATGTATACATGTTTATTTTAATTCTGAATAAAAATCAGGGTTAATGTTCGAGTACATTATAAAAAAGTCCAGTTAACGTGCCATATCAAGATATGATGTAGCTTTATGATGTAGCGTATTCATAAAGTAATAAATAGCATAAACAATAAACGTGTGCAACGACAAAGTAAAGGGTTCAACAGAAATATTGATACAGCCTTATGTATCATATTTTAAAAACAATGGCAATTAAATATTTTCAGAAATGGACTATTTTACCATAGCCTATGTATTAACATTTATTTGATTTAATTTAATTTATTTAAAGTAATGATCATATTATATTATCATATTGATGTAGCCATTTGTATCAAATTTTAAAAACAATACCAATGAACAACATAATAACATTTATTTGATTTAATTTTTATAAAATATTATTCTATCATATTTTTGTAAATGAAAATATAGTTTATGTTGTTGCCATAACATTTAGACTGTTTAGACTATTCTATTCTATTCTATTCTATTCTATTCTATTCTATTCTATTCTATTCTATTCTATTCTATTCTATTCTATTCTATTCTATTCTATTCTATTCTATTGTGTCTGCTGCAGTTTCCCTTTCTGCAGACTTGCACTTTGGCACTGTTTGTTACTATTCATAGATGTGAAATGGGTTGGGCTTTAGTGTATAATTTCGTAACTGTTGCAGACCATAGCAGACAGAATATTACAGAATAAAAGTCTTGTTCTCAGGAGAGTGACGATCCGATGTCTGCAAATGAGAATAGTCTGGCACTAAAGAAGAGCAGTCATTTTAAAACTTGAGATTTTTTTGTACTTTATTGCAAGCAGAATTACGAAATGTAATGGTGTCATCCCTGTACGATAATAAAGTTTTAGATTTAAGATTTTAGAATTAGGTTTACATAATTAATATAACGTATTAATGAAGGTTATCTTAAAGCATTACTGGTAAATATATTGGGGACCCTTAGATTGGCTGAAATTTGGCTGGTAAAGGTTGAAGTTGAAAGAAGAACTTTTATATTTTATTTATAAATTAAAAAGTGAAAAGTTAAAAACGACCCTGATGCCCTCTGGTGGTCAGTGTGTGATGTGCAGTTTCCCTCGGGCCAGGATTGAGTGGCGCCCTCTGGTGGTCCGCCGCAAGTGTTGTGTTTTGAGGGATTGACGAGGAAAATGGCGTCCGGCGTGAGGCAGGAGCTCGCGCAGCTGATGAACTCTCAGTGGGTCTCACAAAGATCTTGCTGGGAAGTATGTACTCTCAAGTCATTTACCACTATTGATTCTTACTTTATGTATATTGCATGAATGTATTATTGTGTAGGTGAAGCTCTTATGAATGATGTGATGCTGCAGATGCGATGACTGCAGGCTAGCATTTAGCTACCGTGAGGATATGCAGTACAGATAATACCTGTCAACATGCCTATTTGTTTGATATCAATCGAAATACGTTATAAGTTGTTAATGGTTTGTCGCTATAGTATTAGAATAATTTATAAATAGATGATAATGATAATGTATTTAATTGTGCAAGTGCTGGCCGCTGGAGTAATGGAAATAATAAGTACACTTTAAAAGCACTTTACTAAATTAAAGATCTCATGAAATCAATATCAGAGGCTTTTAATCAACGTCTGTTAGGTTTGAGGTAATTTATATCTTTGTGTGCACCTAAAGTTTGATGAATGGGTATGTAATCAAACAAAGGCAAAATGTTAAAGTTTTTTTTCTGGTAATAAGTGTCCAATAATATTGATGACTAATCTTGCATTCAGGGGCGTATCTATACTTTTATCCAATCAAATGTTCGAGAATGACATGCCCCGCCCCCAACACATCTTGCTCTGACTAGCGAAATAGCAAGTAATAAATCGTCAATAAATTATTTTATCGTGTATTCCAACATAAAATGTTGTAAGTACAATATGGTTGTTCTTTTGCAAAAATTTGTTATTTTCTTAGACTGATGAATGCGTTTCTTCTGACAGATACCGTCAAATATTAGAAAAGGCTCTTCAGTTTACTGATGCAGAACAACTTGAGTCACTGAAAGCATTTGTGGAAGCGAGTAAGTACACTAGTGTTCAAGTACACTAGTCTGATAACATAATTTGAATAGATTCCACTTAAATGGTTTTGTATGGAATTGCTCTGTTTACATTGTTTAAACCGATGTTTCGCACACTTGCACAGTGGTCAATGAGAACGTCAGCCTGGTCATATCCAGACAGCTGTTGACAGACTTCTGCTCACACCTCCCAAACCTGCAGGAAGGCACGGCGAAGGCTGTGTGTCACTTCACTCTGGAGAAGATTCAGCCCAGAGTCATCTCATTTGAAGAACAGGTATGTGTCCTGAAAGATACTCTCACCTCAGTGCTGCCACCTGGATCGTGTCTGAGCAAATCTCATGCTCTTGCAGGTGGCCTCCATCAGACAGCATCTAGCCACAATCTATGAGAAAGAGGAGGACTGGAGGAACGCCGCTCAGGTCCTCGTGGGTATCCCGCTGGAGACGGGTCAAAAGTAAGCTCACTTTTCTCTTGGAACAAACTCAAACTCCTTCATTTCATTTGCAAGTCACCCAAAATGCTAATGGTGTATTTATGTTCTTATTATCTGTTTTTATGATTCTATAGACAGTACAATGTGGACTACAAATTGGACACTTACCTGAAAATTGCTCGCCTGTATTTAGAGGACGACGACCCGGCTTCAGGCTCGAGGCCTACATCAATCGTGCATCTTTACTTCAGAACGAATCCACCAATGAACAGCTGCAGATTCACTACAAGGTGCGCCATCAATTGAACAATATTTTGTCCTTTTATAATATGCTAACTATGCAATGGCTTTTATTTCCCCCTAACTGTGCGTTCACATCGGACGCTGAATTACGCGTTAAATTCGCGTCTACCGCGTCTCAGTTTGACGCTTGACCACTTTGTGTAAATTTCGCTTCAAACTTTTGTTTTTACGCACGTCAAGAATGAAACGAAATTTACGAAACGAAAGCAAAATTAACACAAAGTGGTCAAGCGTCAAATTAGACACGAATTTAAACACGCTATTCGCGTTAAATTCGCACGCATCACAGAATCGAAACCCGTTGGCGGCCATCTTTTTATATTGATCGAGCATTCATCGAGAGAGTCACCGCTCTGTATTTTCTCTGGAGAACAGAAAAGCGGCGTGGGAATCATTGTTGCCGTATTTCAGAGGCGAACCGTTTGACGAGTTTCACCATTTGCTCGCTCCAGGGGCTACACCTGGATGACGGCCGCTGTCAGCGGTACTTCCGCCTGCCCCGTTTCCAGTCTGATGACCTGTTGTCCCTTATTGGAGCGAGGATCACCCTCGCCCTCATCCATCTAATCTGTCATTTATTTTTGTTAAATAGAGCCAGCTTCCATAAGTTATTAACCTGTCCTGTGAGTTTTTTCTCTTCACGTCCAGACATGATCTTATGCACATGTATGTTGGTTGTCTTTACATTAGGGATGGGCATTTTTCTAAAATATTGCATTCGAATATTCGGGCTCACGAATATTCGTTTATTTAAATTATGTTTAACAAAAAAGACGTTATTTTTAAGGGTGTTTTTTTACGTTTTTGTCACCATTTCTGGACAAGCTTACAATTAGGCAATACACAACAAGCTTACAATAGTAATTAAAGTTTTCTTTTAGTTGAAAACATTAAACATTATGCCTATGTGTAAACAAAAAAATATATAAAAAAGCATTATTAAAAGCATGATCAAGCAGCGCGAGCGGAAAAAACCCTAATAAAGCAGATTGCGTCAGATATCGTACAGAACGTACACATATACACACACGAGTCAGCAAATGATTGATTATCGTGTTTATATTGTTTCACGTTTATGTTGAGAAAAACAATAATATCTAACGTTACATGCAGGGGCGCCGCCAGCACTTTATGCTCGAGTGAGAAAAGAAGCCGCGCTGACAGACGTTTCAGAGACACAAAGAGAACGGTGTTTCTAACAGCACTTTGCATTTTCTGTTCTTAAACCGGTCTCCCTTAACGAAACTTAAAGGAAGTATGTCTCAAAATCATTTTGCTATTAGATAAGTTAACATCTCTGATCACGCGGTGTCCAGCTGCGCTTACCTGCAGTTGTGATGCAGTGATGAACAGCTAACGTTATCTTTCCTGATTCTAACTGTTTGGATTTCATGTGATTTCTCATGGTGATGATATCATAACTCAGATTAATTTATTAATTTGATCAAAAGTAATTCCATTTAGTAAGATCCTTTTCAAGTAACGTTAATTCCAAACTTCGCGAGGCAGACGACAACATTATGTGATCAAATACAGACAACTTGTTAACACACTCCACAGCGCCATCCAGTGCATTTAATTATAACTGCGAGTTAGTTCTTAGGATTTGTCATGGACTCACTGCATTTACGGCCAGCAAAGCAACGTATTCAAAATTCGAATAGTATTTTATTTTTCGAATAATAATTACATTAGAAAATTCGATTTCGAATATTGGTGCACATCCCTACTTTACATTATAATAATATTTCATATAATCTAGATATGGAATAAATAATATTCAATACAAAATGAACATGTCTCGTATATTGAAATAAATTTTTAAGTGATAAAATATTTGCTTTGTTGTGCATTAGAACCACACCAGGCATTTAGTCATATTACAAAATAACTTATTGAAGCATCCAGATTCACGTTCCTTCACTATGTGAGCAAGCAACAGGCTCCTGATTGGTTAACGCGGCGCGAAATGACACCAAAGTTCAGATTTTTCAACTCGGGCGGCAAACGCGATTCGTGTTTAACGCCCCAGACGCTCAATTCGTGCCTTTCACGCGCGAATGAGGCGTATTCGCATCTACCGCATCACGCTCTATGCCTCATTCACGCCGCAGGAATTTTTTACGCGCGTAACGCATCTTTGCATTGACTTAACATTGAAATCATTCGCGCCTGACGCGCTATTCGCGCATAATGCTTACTAATACATTTAAAGACGATTGTCATATTTTTTTAATATTTCAACCTTCGTACACATACAGTAAATAAGTATGTTTATGTATGTTTATATTTTAATAAAAATGAAATTTAAGTACATTAAAAATAAATTAAAATATAAATTCATTATTATGCTAAAACTTATGTAGTTACTTTACTTAATGTGACGGTAATCTATTTGGCAATAATGGTTGTTTGGTTGAGACCATTTTTATTACATTGGCACAAATACAAAGTTCTGTTAATTACTATCTTTACAGTGTGTGATTCTGTAATATTTGGCTGCTTTATGATTATTGTGAAACTGTAATATGTGTTCCATCACGTTTTACAGGTATGCTATGCCAGGGTTTTGGATTATCGGAGGAAGTTCATTGAGGCAGCTCAGCGTTACAACGAGCTTTCTTACAAATCCATCGTCCATGAGACAGAGCGCCTGGAGGCCTTGAAACACGCGCTTCACTGCACTATACTGGCCTCTGCAGGTACTGTTAATGTGTTACACCACTAATGCTAAGCTACTGGAGCTGCGACTAGCCATTTTAGCTCGCATTATCTAATCAGTTATTAATGTGTCCATAAGGTCAGCAGCGCTCTCGTATGTTGGCTACTCTCTTCAAGGACGAGCGCTGTCAGCAACTTTCCGCCTACGGCATCCTGGAAAAAATGTACCTGGATCGAATCATTCGGGGAAACCAGCTGCAAGAGTTTGCTGCCATGCTGATGCCACATCAGAAAGCCACCACAGCCGATGGTAATGCATATGATCGGGAATCTGAATCATTATTACTTTAGTACTGCAATTCATTGGTGTTCTTTTTTAGGCAAAGGCGATGACTAATACTTGTCTAATGCTTTCAGGTTCAAGCATCCTAGACAGAGCAGTCATTGAGCACAACCTGCTGTCTGCTAGCAAGCTGTACAATAATATCACCTTTGAAGAGTTGGGAGCACTTCTGGAGATTCCACCTGCAAAGGTACAGCTGTGTTGACTGACTTTGCTAGGAAACTTCTAATATAAAATATACATTTATATACTTGGCCTAAAATTAACACTTGCCAAGCGCCAAATGTAAGTAAAAATCAGTGTTGGCGAGTAAATAAAGCAGTGTCACTCGCCAGTTCGCGGCTTTTATGAACTTTTACAATGCATGAATGTAAGGAAACGTGAACGATGCTCAGGACAGTTGACGGGCCAGCGGTTTATCGTCAGGAAAGTTTAAAGGAGTAGTTCACATTTAAAAACTTTTGCTGATAATTTACTCACCCCCATGTCATCCAAGATGTCCATGTCTTTCTTTCTTCAGTCGAAAAGAAATTAAGGTTTTTGATTAAACATTCCCGCATTATTCTCCATATTATGGAGAACCAAACGGTTCAAGGTCCAAAAGACAGATTCAGTACATACGGCAAACTGTTCAAAGGGCTTTAAATGATTCCAGATGATGAATAAGGGTCTTATCAAACGAAACGATTCGCTCATTTAATAAATAAATAACAAAGTTTACGTTTTATGAGCTCAAATGCTCGGCTTCCTCTGTTCTGTGACTCACGTTTGTGACTCTCCTGTTCGAACTCGTTCATCAAAATGAACAAATCTTTTTCCGAAACATTTGGTTCATTCAACGAACAAATTGACTCGGAAAAAGATTTGTTCATTTTGATGATGCAAGAAGATGCAAAAAGAAGCTCATTTTGTTACACGAAAGCAAAGTCTTAAGACAAATTGACACAAAAATTATGTCAAAATACAGCGAGTATCCTAGTAAACATAGTCTGGTATAGTGCTGGGCGGTTTGACCAAAAATTGATATCACGTTTTTTTGTTTTTTTTCAAAATTAAGCCAGTTTTCCGGTTTATGACGTTTTTTTTTTTTTTCATGCGTAATCAGATGTTCAAAGCATTTTCTACTGGTTGAGAGAGGAATTACTGCAATAAATTGATTAGGCTGGTCTATTTTATTGTCACTAGTTAATATTGTAAAATAGAATATCACCCAATATAACCTAAAATTGTTATTTCTTAACATCGAGGAAAATTCAAAACATCCAGTTTTTTTAGACGTTGTATTAACGTTCTTGCTTGTATAAGAATGTTATTAGATAAAACAATCTAAAACAATTGGACGTTTTGAATGTTCCTAGAACATTCAGAAATAACGTTTTTGTAACTTAATGGGAACGTTATGAAAACGTTCTTATAACCTAAAATTGTTAGCAGGGGAAGAGTAGAGATTGGCGATTGCACTGAACACGTTTTAAGTGCAGGATTCTCTGAGCGAGCCCAGAGAAAATAGACCTATTCTTGAATGCGCGTGCACGCGCGCGATATTCCATGCACAAGCAGAGATTCGCGCTTGCGCCTTATTCACTTTCGAGCTACAATTGTGCGCTCTCGACATTTGACAGGAAGTAACGCAATAGTTCTGCAGCATCCACCTTCCCTGTAATGTAACCACCAGAACACTGCTGTTTGGTTTACCGTCGCTGCTTAGAAGTGCAACATTGTAAAGTGTCCGTCGGAAACAGTGTCGCGTGAGCGTTCATTCTGAACTTTGTGTAATTAAATGCATCGGTGTGGCGGTATATTAAACAGTTACATCATAACAAAAATATACACCAGTTTTCGGTGTATATGAACCGGTATACCGCCCAGCACTAGTCTGCTATGTCTTAAGTGAACATAAACAGCTAAGAAAGTAAACACGTGTATCAGTATATTAGATGTGTGCATTCGCTCTTAAAGTGACGGCAGCCTAATATTCTTGCTTCTGTCTGTGCTTTAATGTTAATAAAACATAAAATAGAAAATCATCCCCTGCTTTTGACTGAATTGTATCTTTAACAAAGACTATGCAGTGTCATTTTATATTTACTTGCTTAATTCAATTTTTGTGCCTGAAAACTACTCTCTAAATTACTGTCTAAACTCAATTTTTAGTCATTGGCCATTGGCAGGTTTGGCAAAAAGTTAGTTTTAGGCCCTATATGTATATAGAAAGTGAAGGATGAGCAACTCAAAGCTTTAATAATATTCTATGTATTTCATGCTGTCAAAATCTTTGTCTTTTCACAGGCAGAAAAGATAGCGTCACAAATGATTACCGAGGGCCGCATGAATGGATTCATCGACCAGATAGATGGCATTGTCCATTTTGAAAGTATGTTTGATTTTTGACTGAATATGTTGGATGAAGACTGTATAGCCATGCATAAAATTTGAGAGGCTTACATATTTGACATCTCTTATTTCCATCAGCGCGGAGCCGTTGCCCACCTGGGACAAGCAGATTCAGTCGCTGTGCTTCCAGGTGAACAACCTCCTGGAGAAGATCAGTCTGGCAGCCCCCGAGTGGACGGCTCAAGCTATCGAGGCACAGATGACACAATAATCCACACTCATACTGTTGTCTACATCACTTAGCTTTCTCTCCTCTCATTGGTCAAAACTGAAAAGACTCCTGGTGCATATTAATGTTCTGTTAAGCTTGACCTTTCTCCCTGTGAGGTTAATATTTCCAAAGTTATGGTTTGTGAGTATCCAATAAATGTTGGGAAAATGTCTTTGTGTCTCAACAATGTTGTCCCCATTTTGCTTCACAGACTTGCTTCTATATAAAACTACTAATCAAAGTGACAAAGGAGAAAACCTTAGAGTGAAATACGACAAACCAATGGAATAGAGTAGCGATTCATTTCACATTAGGGTCATTTACATGGGCCTCAAATCTAACGAAAGTTTGGGGAAAAAATGAGAAACTTGGCGACTCACTAGACCAATGATTCTGACAGCAGAGAAAAAACTGTTTAATGGAATAAATGCATCTAACCATTTGCTTAATGGTTTTAGAGTAATATTGATATACTATATAATATAGCAATCACTGGTGTGATTGTCACTGGGTATAACCCTTTTTTTATTTTCGTGATATAAAGAAAATCTTATGTAGAGCGGGTAAGTTGTCCACAGATGAGACCAGGCAATGACTAGGGGGGGACCCTGACAGTCACATATAACATATTTCCCCTGTAATCTAAAAATTACATTGGCTTCCCATACAGGCCATATCAATTTTAATAAACTGATGTTAACATAAAAAGCTATTGATGGGACAGCCTGTGCACTCTTTATACTCCAACCCTGTCTCTTGGCTCTTCTGGTTCTTATACTCCTTTGTGTTTAGTCATTTCAGTTAAATTCTCTTGGTTAGTTTGGGCAACCTCTTTTTCAGCTCTATGGTTATGGAATTCTCTTCTTTTGATAATTTGAACATTTGACCAAAACTGGACTGTTTTAAGAAGTCTTAAAGCAACACTATGTACGATTTTACATTTTCACGGACTGTGTCATTACGTCGCCCATCAATGACATCATACTCTTCACGTTAACCCCGATTCCTGGTATTATTTAGTAGAAATCATGGAAACACCAAAGACGCTTATATATTATGTGTTTTATTAGACAGCTGAGCAACTGTTTGGATCCGGGTCTGGTGGGTTTAGAACTTTGTGGTCTGATCTTCTGTCAGGGAACATCAGACTCAGAGATGTTAGTTTTAAACTACAGGAGTGTCTTTATTACCAGATGCATGGCGATTGATACAGTTTGGGGCGTTTCCAGGGTGAAGAGGAGACTGAAGATGGATGGCAATGTTGTCCTTTGTCAGGTGAAGGGAAGAACCATCTGGTTTGCTGGATCCAGCTTTGACAACACTCCACACCTTGCTCTTTCTAGTCCTTATCCTCTTTCTCTTACATGTAGCCTTCTCTTCCTCCTCTACTCCCAGTCGTTGTGTGTAAACAATGACAACTGTATTATAGTTGTGTTGTACTGTTTTGCAACATAAGTGCATCACAATGCAAAATGTGTTAAAGAAGAGTTTTGCAAACAGAATGCATGAGATTTGCAAATAATGTCTAACTGCCTGAACTTGTTTAAGGTTTTGCAGAAAGATTGATTTATTCATTAGGTCGTTAGTAATTTTGACTGACATGACATGAGAAAATGATAATGTAATAAAACAGCAGATAGTTGTATGAAAGCAATTGATGCATGTCAAAAAGCATTTAAAACTTTAAAAAGTTGACACAGTGTCACCTGCTGTAGACTGTATAGACTGACTAAAGTGAAATGGAATTTAGTTTAGAAGACATGAGCTGGAGAAGATTTGTGCAATGTGAAGAACATTGTTCTGGACTTCATGTCGAATTTGGAGCAATGATGTAGACAAAATCATTCACAACTAATTCTGAAAATGTGAAAAATTTTATTTGTTACATTGGAAAGTTGTAACAGTAACTTTACAATAGTAAAGCATTTACAGATCATAGACTAATGTGTGATGATAACACAACACTATATTTACAACTTGCTTGCTTGATGCCTTTTCAAATAATTTAGTGAGATTTACCAAGACCATGTATGTGAATGTAACTGTACATTACAGTAAATGTATATGTATTAAAAGAACATTTTGTCAGAAATTATACAATTTAATTATCAAAATAATGACTATATTATCCTCCTAGAACAGACTCTTAACTTAGTCACTCATAGTTTCACAACCAACATGGCATATCTGATCATAATCTGTAGGCATGACATTGAGCAATGCCCATTTTGAGTGACATGATGTCTGTGGTCCAAAGGCTGTTATCAGTCTGATGCCAGCAACAGCCTGTACTTTATACTTTCAAAGTCATAAGATAGATAAGATGTAGATAGACTACTAGATAGTATTTTTTTGCCTTTTGGATAAAAACAAAACAATTATGTTCACCACTTTTGCTCCATGTAAGAAAGTTTCCTCAGAATTCTCCAGTACTCTTCCTAATTTTAATGTCTCTCTTCATTTGGCAAGCAGCACAAGGCATGCAGAAGTAACCGACACAAAAGTCATTACACATGGATCCCTAATGAGCAAAAACAAAATATACATATTTATATTAATTTGCGATAGATATAGATAGACAGACAGACAGACAGACAGACAGACAGACAGACAGACAGTACAGATAGATAGATACTAACTTGTATGTCTGATTTAGTTCGGTATACACTTCGGATCGGCATTCCTAAGCCACAACAGCAGCACTCATTCATGTCCTTAGCAATGGAGCAGCCCAAACACGCGAGGCAGAAATAGCCACAACAGCCTAATTAAGTATGATTGATGTTAAAATCACATTATTACTACTTTATAGATCATGGAATTTGGAATTACTTACATATGCTCATGTCTTCACAGCAGCCCATTAAGCTTGTGTGAAAGTCTTTGGATGCGAATGCTGCAGGTTGAAATGTGACCTCCATGATCTACAGGTAAAGAAAAGTCACATGACTCCTAAGTGAATGCTTCATTTATGTACACATTTTCCAAAAAGCTGATCAAAAAGATGATACTTAATTGTACCTTTGTTGCCGTTGAATCAGGAAACTGCTCTACACACTTAAACTGGCACAGGATGTCTTTATATAGCCTACAGTTGGAAAGTCACAAGTTCAGACACACCCTTTAAATCTACAGTAAATATCAATAAACATTTTACTGGTAGTTTTTAATTGTTTTAATTTATATTGCACTTCATTTAGGTCCAAAGACCTGAATAGTTAAGCACACACTCTGTTTGTTAAGGCACACCTTCCAGAGATGACATTTCCTGCCACATCACCCGTCCTTGTGAAACCATCGCTTTTACAAGAACAACAGCATATCATTATAGTCAAACTTATTAAATGAATTGAAATATCAGCATTAATATATATATATATAAAATAAATATTATAAAATATCATTACAACTTAAAATAACTGTTTTCAATATTTCAATGAAAATATGTTATAATTTAATTTATTACTGTGATCAAAGCTGAATTTTCAGCATAAGCATAATTTATTTTTGTTGTCTGTGTCACACGGTCCTTCAAAAATCATTCTAATATGCAGATTTGATGATCAAGAAACATTTCTGATTATTAACATTGTTGAAAACAGTTACACTGCTTCTTATAATTTCTTGGCATAACTTTCAAATATCATTGAAGACCAGCAATAAGGAAAGGATTTCTTTTTGACTATATAATAATGGTAATACGTCACAGTCAGACATGCCCCCTTTGGCAGCTGTGATGCCAGATTACTGGATTCAACTTGGCCTAGACAAGAGTTTATAGCTTTACTGACTGACTGAATGAGAAATTAGGTCAGCACAAAATAAACCAATTGGAACACAGTTTAGAGATGGTTTCTAAATACAGATGTAGCATTTTATCACTTTGCCAAGGGCATTTTCAAAATTTTGAATGAAACCATATTCAAATAAGACAAAAATTGCTTCTTGTATTTTTGATATTTGATTCAGGTTACAGATGTGGAGAAGTGTTACCCGATTGTTGACCATAATGTTGATATAGTCAGATAATATAGTCAGTTTTTAATAATTATGTTTTTAAGGCTTAGGTTAGTCTTTGTACCAATGACCACCCAATACAATCTGAGTTTAAGATGTTATCTTACTGTTGTTTTAGAGTAGCTCTAAGCAGGACAAAAATAACTAAACATTCATTAGTCTGTGGCTATCAAGCTACCAAACTGTTCTGGACCTGGTGAAAGCTTACCGTTGTAAGTAACAGTTTATCTTATATGAATAACATGGATGTGGTTAGTGTTCTGAGGAGGAAGGGCCAAGAACTGAATGGAATTATAGTCTAATATTCTTGACGGGACCAGTGGAGGAGGAAGGAATGCAGAAGAAATGAAACCAAACACCTTGTAATCACTGTTGACTTGGCTTTCATGATGGATTATCAAACATCTCATGTGTTATTTTGGCAGAAATGACATTTTAAGGTTAATTTGGCTAGAAGTGGGTAACTCATAGCCAAGTGTAAGAGTGAAAGGCCTAGAACCATGACTGACCAGTTAATGAGTAAGGTATCTCAAAAACGCACATGTATGGTCCGTGCGGGAGCGATTACCCTGGGTGATGAGGAGGATTCGTACAGCCGCTGCTAGATCCATAATTCAGATTTTCCCTCAGAAGCATTGATTTATCAACTGTGGTCTTGTGAATTACTGCTGTGTTAACTTGTGTGGTTTTTGATGCATTGACTTTGGAGGTCCTTGCATTATATAGAATATTGTTAGGGATTGTTTTCCTAAAAATTATATAGGGATTGTTTTTCTAAAAATCTTTGTTTTTGTTCATCTGAACAAGAAAGTCATATACATCTGGGACAACATGAGGGTAAGTTAATGAAGAGAGACTTTTTTATAGTGGAGTATCCCTTTAAGATAGGCTTTTATGATATCATGTGACATGATCTAATTTCCTGTTTTCCTTTTGTTTTTACAATGAAGTTCAATTTATTGTAACTCTACTTCCTTAAATGCCTCCTCAAACACAACTCTGTCAGCCACAGAAATCAACGTTTATATTGAAAATTGGTCCATTGAAATAAACCAAGGACCACAGGGCCACAGTTTACAGTCTCTGGTAAGTCCACCTATGAACAGATCAACGGAATATAAAAATATTTTAATATCGAACCTGTTGATAACATTGATAGCGGTTTGGCTGATGCCATTGCTTCCAAAGCAGCCCACCTTCACACGGAGCAAGCAGTAAAGCACATGCTTAGGAGAATATGTATTTATTTATAAGATTAGAAGGGTTTGTGAAAATAATAGTTGTTATAATAAAATGTTAACAGATGTTGTTTTCAGACACAACATGATCTTGCTGAAAATGTGTTTGAAGAGATAAATTAAATCAATATAGTTGTAAAATTACAAAGAATTTGTAGTAATTGTAAAAAAAAAAGAATTAAGCTACTGTAGAATTATATTGAGGGACCATATACATCCTTTATTGTGCACAGACCCAGTGGGAGGTTTTTGGAAGTGTCAACATCAATGAACATGTTGCTAAATAGTTACTAATCATATAAATTCCTGTGTGGATACTGTTACTTCTAAGATCTTTAATAGGGTCTACACTAATGATAAAAGAATTAAGATTCTTGTTAATAAAAAGAGAAAGTCATATCAAAAACAGGATGTGGTAACTCAGAGGTAAATACAGAAGGAAATTAAAAGACAAATAAACATAGATAAGCATATGTACAAACAAAAAATAGAGTCATCTCTGGTATGTGGCATTTCCCCCTGGCAGGGGAGTAAAATATGACAAATATACCCCATAAGGGAAGAGGCAAAAGTTTCTAGACCTTTAGGATTACATTTTTTGACCAATAGCACTTACAACCCTAGTAATGAAATGTTTTGAGCGTTTAGTAAAAAAGTACAATGTATCTGAAGCACAGCATCTCATAGACATATCTTCTCATCTCATAGTATATCAGTCCTCTGATGCCATTTATGTATTACATCTGCTGTATTCACTTTTGGAGAAACATTTAGAAACCCTGGCAAAATAATTCTCATTAGATATGTTGCCTGTAATGGATTTTCTTAACTTTACAATCTCGCAGGTTAAGTTAGGAGAGTCTATTTCAGATAAAATTAAAAGTCGGATAACCTCAAGGATGTGTCTTATCTCCATTATTATTTATTGTATACTAATTCATATGATACTGCTTTAATGAGCCTTCGACCTATGTGGAGTTGACCTGTCGACCAATGACCTCACTGTAAAAAAAATCTGTAGAAATTACAGTATATTACAGTATTACTGGCAGCTGCTTGCCAGTAACTTACTGTAGATTAAAATTATTGCAACGCATTCTCATCCCAAGGCGCCATATTCTGACACTTTTGCAAAAGCGCAATATCCAACGCACATGGCACCCTTTAGCGCCAAATGAGACGATTAAGTTTTAGGTATGGGGTAGGGGTAGGGTTAGACCACTAGGAGGCGCCTTCTGCCCTATTTATTTTTACATCTCATTTGGCGCTAAAGGGTGCCATGTGCGTTGGATATTTACGCTTTTGCAAAAGTGTCAAGTTTGTTCAAAGTTAAATGAACATTAAACATTAACAACTAAGTCTTTATCTTTACAGAATTAAATTACCTTAAATAAATAAACTTAAATAAGCTTAAGCTTAAATAAACTTATGATACACTCTTAAAAATCAAGTTTCTTTATTGGCAATGATGGTTCCATGAAGAGCCTTTAACATCCATTGAACCTTTACATTGCAGAAAAAAGTTCTTTACAGTGGAAAAAAAAAGGTTTTAGAATATTAAAATGTTCTTCACACACACAAAAAGAAAACATGGTTCTTTTAAGAACAGTTCACTGAAAGCTTCTGTGGTGAACTAAAAATGGATCTTCTGCAAACAAACAAACAAACAAACAAACAAACAAACAAACAAACAAACAAACAAAAAACACAACTTTTGGAGCCTTTCTATTTAAGACTTTCTATCAGTTTAAATGCTTAAATCCTTCAACTTTCTTTTATCTTTAGTTTCCAAGAGAAATGCATAAGGAGTCACTGGTATAGACGGCCAGATAGCAGAACTCGGAAACTTAGAAACTCCTTCAGTTCTCATGGTTTCAGTGCTCCAGTGCTCTTCATTATGTCAATGTCCCTCTTCATCTGGCAGGCTGCACACGAGAAGCAGCAGTACACCACAAGACAGTCATTACACATGGAACCCTGGAGACACAACCATACAATCCAATCAAAACTAAACAATATAGATAGATAGATAGATAGATAGATAGATAGATAGATAGATAGATAGATAGATGGATGGATGGATGGATGGATGGATGGATGGATAGATGGATGGATAGATGGATGGATGGATGGATGGATGGATGGATGGATGGATGGATGGATGGATGGATAGATAGATTAAAATTAAATAGAAAGATTAAAATGCTAAAAAAAGAAGATATTTTGATAAAGAGAGACAAAGTTTCAGACTTTCTATTACGTTTTTTAAGTATTTGAAGCTCTGAAACATGTGAGTGAAATCACATAGAAATATATTAAAGGAGGGCTTACATTTTTTCCATTTACAAGTATGGATATGATATTTACCCATCAATAAAACAAAATTAACAACATCAATGAAGTGTAAGTTTAAATCACACTTAAAAAAGAGCACATCTTACAGGGCTATAGGAGGAACTGCCTTCCATTTTTACTGACAGCCTAACACAGTCTCATCCCAAGTCGTCATATAACTGACGTTTTGGAACGTCTTTTGACCATTCGTCAATATACGACTTTTTAGGGCCCCCTTAAACGTCGGTAGATGATGATCCCGGGTCGTCATACAACTGACGCTTTACCTTTAACGTCAGTTAGGTGACGAGTTGGGTTTAGGGTTAGGTTTAGGTCTGGGGTAGAGTTCAGATTCGATAACGTCATCTACCGACGTTTAAGGGGGCCCTAAAAAGTGGTATATTAACGAATGGTCAAAAGACGTCCCAAAACGTCAGTTATATGACGAATTGGGATGAGACAGCCAGCTATGTATATCAAACCAAAAATTCGAAGTAATCTGACAATAAAAGAAAAGGTGATCGAGTGTTTCAGGACCAGAAGAACAAAAGCCACAAGGTTCCACCTCGAAATTAATTCGTTTCTGCATAAAATCATTTACTGGGTAAACCTTAAACATTTAATGAGTCTCCTTGACCTTCGGAGCAACTGGATATGCCATATAGCAGGTAAAAGCTGTATCCTTCACTGAGGTTTCAACATTTCCAAAAAAATAGCACTGATAATCACCATTGATAATACATTTGAGTTTTAGATAGATAGATAGATAGATAATAGATAGATAGATAGATAGATAGATAGATAGATAGATAGATAGATAGATAGAGATAGATAGATAGATAGATAGATAGATAGATAGACTAGATAGATAGATAGACAGACAGACAGACAGATAGACAGACAGAACAGACAGACAGACAGACAGACAGACAGATAGATACTAACTTGAATGTTGTATTTGGTTCGGTATACACTTCGGATCGGTATTCCTAAGCCACAACAGCAGCACTCATTCATGTCCTTAGCAATGGAGCAGCCCAAACACATGAGGCAGAAGAGACCACAACAGCCTAATAAAGTATTTGATTGATTTAGAAGTAAATCACATGTGCAGGATAGATGTATAGCTCACAATTTACTATAATATGTAATATATTTGTGTTTAATGTCATTGGAGTCACTTACATACGCCCACGTCATCACAGCAGCTCATTAAGCTTGTGTGAAATTCTCTGGGTGCGAATGCTGTAGGTTGAGATGTGACCTCCATGATCTAGAACAGGTAAAGAAATTTAGCGCATCAAGTTTATTTTGAATCACTTTTTTATTTTCCCAAAGCATTTTTCAAACCTATAACCAGACATAGCTGTGTTTTTTAACATTTAAATATAGAATTTACAAATACCAAAAGGTAGGTAATATTTAATATAGCTTTACCTGATTTGTTTTTCCCCTTGGCAGTACTGCAGTCAGGATATTCCTCAATGCACTGAAAAATGCACAGAATGCCGATTATTTATGGTTTGAAAAGTCAGGCACGCCCTTGGAAATGCATGGAAAAGGGTCAATACGTATAGACCTACCTTGTTATTATTGAAATATATATTGCCCCTTTCCTATAGGTTCAAAGTCCTGCAACAGTATAGCAGATAATGATTATAAATAGCCACAAGTGTGTTTTTCCAAGAATTTGCTATTAGTTGCTATTTGCTTTCACACCTTGATGTAATGTTCTGCCACACCTCTTATGTCTGTCAGAGGAACGAAAAATACAATGTCATGATAGTTCTGAATATGATATTCTGAATATGAATAAAAGCTATTCTTATAAGACTAGGAAGTCACTATTTCTTGTGACAGACAGTGGGCTTATGTGTGACATTGTGGATTCTGTTTACTCCGATTTTATTCCTAGTTAACTAAAGCACTGTTGCCATGAGTATAGTAATGACATACAATTTTTATGACATCAAAGATCCAGGGTACACTGGACACACTGCTATAGGCAGCTGTTTACCAGGATTCATATTTTTTACTAAAACTATTCGGTAGGTTCACCTAATAAATATATTCACTTCCAAAATAAATAGAAGCCTTGTGGCCAGGTCTGAGGCAGTTTTTTTTTCTTTGTTGCATTTTTCTTATCAATGACTAAAAACAAATAATGATTTTCTTTACACCGTACACTCATAAAAACTTTATTCCTGACTGCAGTGATGACATTATAATAAGATAAAAAGATTCAAATCCTTTAAACATTGCAGTAGAAACAAAAATCCCTTTTCAAACATATTTTAATATTTAAAGATAAATAGGTTATCTCACAATAACTTTGACTTGAAGGAAAATATTTTTAATATAGGCCTAATAATCTTTTAAAATATACCTGCTGTACTGGAACACTTTACATATTGAATGGTATATACCATTTGTTATTATATGTTATATTATGTAGACTTTTGTCATTATCAAATACTTCTTTTATAATTATCTCAGGAAATAAACTCTAGACATCAATCAAAAGATTTGATTGCATTTTTTCCCCATAATCTGCGTTCTGTGGAAGCTTGTTTCCGCCATAGAATGAAAAATAAAAAAGGTAATTGCGAACTTTTTATCTCACAATTCTGACTATTGCGATTTACATCACAATTCTGACTTGATTTGTAAAGTTAATCAGAATTGCAGAGATATAGCCTTAAGTTGCAATTGCGAAGATATAAAGTCAGAATTGTGTAATATAAGTCGCAATTGTGAGATATAAAGTCTGAATTGCGTAATATAAAGTTGCAAATGCGAGATATAAAGTCGCAAATACGAGATATAAAGTCAGAATTGTGAGATTTAAACTATTCTGAGGGGGAAAAAGTTAGGCCTAGTCTTTTTTTCCCTTAGAATTGGCCTGATAACTCAACACAGTCTCATGAAAGATGCGTAATCTATACCACGAGTGTCATTTCTCGGGGCATTTATACGCCAAAATGTTTTTTTTTTTTGGCGTGTATATGGTACGCACTAAAAAACCCTGGGTTAGGTTTAGGGGGGAGGGGGGTGGGAGTTTGTGCATATTATACGCCAAAAAGTGCGTAATCATATGTACGCGAAAATTGCGTGCCATATACACGCAAAAACTGTTTTTCGCGTATAAATGCCCACGAGAAATGACATTCGTGACATAGATACTAACTTTCATGAGATCGGGCTGGATAACTCGCGAATTGCGGGTTTTATATCTCACAATTCTGTATAAAATGTCAGGAATTTCGACATATAAACTCGCAATTATGTGTTATAAAGTCAAATTGTGAGATGTAACTCGCTATTGTTATAGTCAGAATTGAGATGTAACTCCAATTGTGAGAAAAAGTCAGAATTGTGAGATAAAAAGTCGCACTTACTGTCTTTTTCTTTCCTCAGAATTGCGACTTTATATCACGCAATTTCTTACATAATATCTCACAATTCTTACTTTATATCACGCAATTTCCCAAACTTTATATCACGCAATTTCCCAATTTTATATTTTAAATTCCCAATTTTAGTATCGCAATCTCGTGATTTTTACATATTATTATTCACAACTCATGTTTATATCCGTAATTTCCCGATCTTTATATTGGCAATTTTTGACTTTAATATTTTCTCTGCATTTTACTTTGTATTTCTCGGAATTTGATTTTAAATTCCCAATTTTTCTGAATTGTATCATTGTATCACGTAAATTTTGAATTTTATATCGTAATTTTGAATTTTAAATTGTAATTTCCCGACTTTATATTTTCGGAACTTCCCCAACTTTATATTTAATTTTGATATTCATATTTGAATTTTGTATACTTTATCACGCCAAATTTCCCATCTTTATATCTCGCAATTTTTGACTCTCACATTTTCGTAATTTCCCATTTTATATCGACGCGGATTCCCAATTTTATATCGTAATTCGCGATTTTCCCTACATTCATATTCGCAATTTCCCACTTTACATCCGTGTTCACTTGCTACTTTATATTTCGGAATTCTGTACTTTATATTCGCATATTCCTTGACTTTCAGCTATCGACGGATTCCCGAATTTTTATATTCTTCTGAATTCCTCCTGAATATTGTATATCACGGATTTTCGACTCTTTATATTCTCGGAATTTCCCCACACTATATTTCGGACTTTCCGCACTTTTGAATATCTCGGATTTTTCTGAACTTCTCCCTAATTCTCAGATTTGCAATTTTTGTGATTTTTTATATTCTCGGAATTTTAGATTTTTATATCCGCAAATTTTCCTACTGTATATCACGTAATTTTGATTTTATATTCGGAATTTTGATTTTTATATTTTTTAAATTTAAATTTCTTTAATTTTTTACTTCTATATTTTTGATTTTTATATTTTCTTCATAATTTGGTGATTTTTAATATCCGTAAATTTTGACTTTTATATTCGGAATTTCCTATTTTATATTACGTAATTTTCTCAATTTTATATTCTTGAATTTTGAATTTTATATTTTTTTTAAATTTTCCGAATTTTTAATATTCGGAAATTTTGACTCTAATTTCATAATTTTTGAATTCTTGAATTCAGATTTATAATTCCTTCTACATTGAATTTTTGAATTTTAAATTTCTGTTGATATTTTGAATTTTAATTTTTTAAATTTTGATTTTTATATTTTGGAATTTTTACAATTTTATATCTCGCAATTTTGATCTTTATATTTCGGAATTTTGCAATTTTTATATTGAATTTTGAATTTTCCAATTTTTATATTTTCTGAATTTTCCTAATTTTATAAGATTTTTTAAATTTCTGAATTTTATATCATTCATAATTTTCTACTGATATTTTTATTATTATAATTTTAAATTTTGATATTTATATCTAATTTTGAATTTTATATTTTTCGGATTTTCCATTATATCTCTCAATTTTGACTTTATATCCTAATTTTCCGATATTTTCACATATTTTCGTAATTTCTGATTTCTTTTATATTTCTGAATTTGACTTTTATATTTTTTAATTTCTAATTTTATATTCGCATTTAATTTATAATTTTCATATTTTATCTTAATTTTGATTTTTATATTCACTAATTTTGACCTTATATCAATTGAATTTTTGAATTTTATATTCTGGAATTTTGATTTTATATATCCTGAATTCCCATTTTTATATTACTCAATTTTGATTCTCATATTTTATTTTCAGTTTTATTCACGCAATTTTGATTTTATATATTTTTAAATTTTGAATTTTATATTTTGGAATTTTGATCTCTATATCTTGAATTCTGAATTTTATATTTTTTTTAATTTTAATTTTATATCTTGTAATTCTGAATTTATATCAATTTGACTATATCGAATTCTGACTTTATAATTTGCAAATTTTGACTTTCATATCTGCAATTCTGTAACTTTATATTCTTGTAATTCTGACTTTATATCTCGCAATTCTGAATTTTATATTCGCAATTCTGACTTTATATCAGTAATTTCGACTTTATATTCTCAGAATTTCTGACTTTATATCTCTGAATTCTGACTTTATAACACGTAATTTCTTATTTTATATTACATAATTCTGACTTTATAACATGCAATTGTGTGATAAAAGTTCGCAATTATTTTTTATTATTTTTTTATTTTTTTCAATTATTTTTTCTTAAGCTTCCATAGTGCTGTTGCCCCATAACCAGTGTTCTTGGCCCTAAACTCTTAAATTCGAAAAAGTCTTGGTGTTTTAATTGATAGTTCTTTTAAACTCAAAGACAAATTAGCTCAGTGGTAAAAGCAAGCTTATTTCAACTCAGACTTCTTAGGATTTGAAGCCGTACCTGCTAGCCAACTAGAAAGAGTTGTGCATGCCTTGATCACAAATCGTTTGGACTGTTGTAATTTTTTATTTTATGGTCTTGATCAGTGCTCAATCCGCCGACTACAATTAGTGCAAAATGGAGCTGCATGTTTATTGACAGGGTAAAAGCACAGAGACCATATCTCCTGTATTGGTGTCTTTTCATTGGCTGCCTGTTGCTTTCAGAATCCATTTTTATTTTATTGCTCGTTTTTAAACCCCTAAAAGGTTTAGCACCTTCATATTTATCAGACATGCTTATTTTGCACACTCCAGTTCAGACCACTAAGGTCAACTCTCCAAGGTCTAGACGGAAGACCAGAGGGGACAGAGCTTTTGCTATAGCAGGTCCTGACGCTCAGGAACTCACTCCCTCTCAGTATCAGTGGAGCTTCCTCTGTCGAGTGTTTGAAATCACTGTTTAAGACTCACCTTTTTGCATTGGCGTTTAATATCAGCTGAGCTGTGACATTGTATTAATTGTTGTCTATAGGAATATTAGTTTCTAAATGTTTTTGAATATTTCATTGTTTTATTTCTGTTATTTCTTGTACTCGTACAGCACTTTGGGGCAGTAGTGACTGCTTGCAAATGTGCTTTATACATAAACCTTGACCTTGAAGATCAGTAAACTCCTTTCTAGTGAGTCAGTATTGGAAAGAGTTTTGTCATCTGTGTACATGGGTCATTTCCTTCCCTTCCCTGGCAAAGTCTAAGAGGCTGGACTCAAATGCATGTGTGCTCCACCCACAGAATAAAGGATAATAAAGCATTTAAAGCAAAGGAAAATATAAATGTTAGCTATTTAGACAAGCTAAACCTCCTGTTTGGATTATTTATATATCACTTCTGGATATGAGCAGAAAGAGGTAACTAGATACACAAAGATAACCAGAGGAAACTGTGAGGTCACATAAATATAACAATAATTGTGACTCACAATTGTGACTTTTTTCTCAGAATTGCGAGATAAAAAGTCAGAATTGCGTGATATAAAGTCGCAATTGCGTGTTATAAAGTCAGAATTGTGAGATATAAAGTCAGAAAATGCATAATATAAAATCAGAATTGCGAGATATAAAGTCAGAATTGTGAGATCAGAATTGCTTATATAAAGTTTTTATATCAATTGCGAACTTTATATCTCACAATTCTGACTTTTATATTGCAAATTTTGACTATATTCGGCAATTCTAACTTTATATCTCGGAATTGCGACTTTATATCACACAATTTCTGATCTTTACATCATAGTAATTTTAATTTTATATTCGTAATTCTAACTTTATATCTCGGCAATTGCGACTTTATATACACATTTCTGACTTTATATCTACGCAATTTCACTTTATATCTCGTAATTCTGACTTTATATCTGGCAATTCTGACTTTATATTCGCAATTCTGATTTATACTGGTAATTCTGACTTTATATCTGAATTCTACTTTATATCTTAATTGCGACTTTATATTTCGAATTCTGACTTTATATCTCGCAATTCTGACTTTATATTTTAAATTCCTACTTTATATCACGTAACTTGACTTTATATCACGCAATTCTGACTTTTATATTCTCTCAATTGCGACTTTATATTACGCAATTCTGACTTTATATCTCACAATTGCGACTTTATATTACGCAATTCTGACTTTATATCTCGCAATTCTGATTTTAAATCATGCAATTCTGACATTATTTCCAAGTAAATTCAATTGTGAGAAATTGTGAGATAAAACACAATTATTTATTTTATTTTTATATTCAGTGGCGGAAACAAGCTTCCATAGTAAAACTAAGAGTACAAAAACAAAAGCAATTGCCCATGACCCTTTATTGTAAAATAAATGTGTCATATTTTCAGCAGTTTTACTAAAGCATTGTAAAAACACAAGTGTGGTAAAAGTATTCACCCAAAAGGATTTTGGTTTTTTTTCCATTTCATTTATATACAAAATACAGAAACACCACAAAAAAAGAGCCTATCAATCAGTTCTCTGTTGCAGAATTATGTACAAATGGCTCTGGCAGAAGGTGTTTTCCAGCGTCACAATAGTTTTTTTGCTTGGCTGTGATTGTATGGTCCTGTAACTGACTCAAATAAATGAACTTATTCGGCTTCAAATCGGTGTTGGAAGATTTGGTAGAGCTGTTCTATTAGGACGACCCCTGTCTTCTTTTTCTGTTTTTTCTTGTGTTTCTTTTTCTTTCTCCCTTTTCTCCTTTTTTCCTTTCTTCTTGTGGCTCTTGTGCTTTTTCTTCTTCTTGTTCACTTCCTCCTCCTCATCACTTGATAAGTGAGACCTGAGGTTATGAAGCATAAACATGATCAAACCCCCTTTTAATAATGACATACAACATTTATAAAAATGTGATTTCACTATTCTAAAGACGAACATACATATTTACGTACATATTTACGAAGGACGTACGACGCCACTTAAAAAAAAGATATAATTTATAAAACTTTTTTAAATTCTTTATTGAATTTCTCTTCACTAAAACAAGTACACAGACAACAAGCCCATCATTACCAATATGAAAGAATAAAGCAAATAAATATTAAAAACAGCAACTTTGATTCAAGTTTAAAGGTTGTTTGTAATTGTAACAAAAAATATGTTATAATACATGTTATAACTGCAAATACTGAATGCATGTACCTTTTTTTGGCCTTCTGATGGGATCTGTCTTTGCCTTTCTTTTTATGCTTTTCTTTTCTGGTATCTTCATGAGAACCTGTGAACAAAATCATTCAATGACAAATGATCACAGCTGAATCATGAGAACTGACAGTCATCTGAGGCCTTGTACACACTAATACATTTTCACTTGAAAACGCATCTTTTCTCTCAATTTTGGCCTTCCGTCCACTGAGACGCCATTTTTGTCCTGTGAAAGTTTTTGAGAAAGCTCTCCCAAGAAGGATAAATTTGCCGTCTAGTGTGGACGGTGAAACTGAGGCATTTTAAAACAATGAACCAATACACATGTAAGTTTATACCACTATTGTGCCAGTTATGTGCTTAACACTTTCACACAGTCGATATTTTACTTTGCTCACTCTCCATATCACAGTCCTGCAAAGATGACAGAAAATATACTCGCAATTGCTATCCTGTGTCAGAAAATAAGAGCAGTTGCATTTTAGACCAAACATTTAATGGTGGATGAGAAACTTTTGTAAAACGTTGGTGTGTATGGAGAGGGTTTTGACAGCATTTTCAAATGTATCTGGATTAACTAGATTAGCCTCAGTAGTCAGGTAAATGTGCCAGCGAAATTTTTAATATAAAGTATTTTAGTCTCAAACGGTGGAGGAACCTTTTGATTGGCTGGTGCCGAAGATCTTTCTTTACTGACAGCTTCCTGTTCCTCCTCCTCGTCACTCTCCTCAGTGCTGGTGCTGCTCACATCCAGAACAATGTCCTTCCTTGGATCCACGCGAACAAAATTACGACATTCAAAAGTAAGGTGTCCAGCTGATGCAAACAATGGATGATACAAAGGAGATAAAGTATGAATATGGTGAGGCTGAACATTAACTAACATACAGACAAATATTTACACAAGACAAAACACAATTCAAACTAAACTTAAAATTATGTTTATATGTGTAGAGACAGACAGACAGGCAGGCAGACAGACAGACAGACAGACAGACAGACAGACAGACAGACAGGCAGATAGATAGACAGACAGATTATAGATAGACAGGTAGAAAGACAGACAGATAGATAAATAGTAGATATATAGATAGATAGACAAATAAAAAAGACAGACAGGTAGATAGATGGACAGACAGATAGAGACAGACAGACAAAAAATAGATATACCAGACAAAACTGTTTGAATTGTATATGTATGTTTTTAACTGTAGAAGACAGACAAATAGAAAAATACAATTCAAATAATATGCATATTGTATAGATAGATAGATCAGAATTATAGTTAATTTACTGATCGTCATACTCACGATATCCACATCTTTTACAACCAGCTCTGATGTTGTCTTTGTTTGGACCTGTGGGTAAGGAATTCAATGAGCTTATATCGCCTCAAGACGTCAATTCATTAACACATTATTAGACATTAAAACCAACCCCAGCTAGAATAAAACGTGTTTGCGGAAGATATGTAACACAAACACCCTTATCTAAAGAATTGATCTGGCTCACCGTTTATAAAACACCGAGCAGCCTGCATTACATCAAAACAACGTATTTACATGAATTCTTACAAATCGTGAGTTAACAGTAACCATATACAGGAGTAAAATATGACGTCTGACATGCAACGATATGTGCTTGATGTGAATATATAGCTCATATGAATTTAATAATGAAGTGGAGTGATTATTTTCTAGAACAATCTAGAAGCATATCGACAACAAATGACTAAAACTAGCGGACAATCCATTAATGTCTGCAAAATAATACCTTGGGCAGCCATAATCTAGCACGTTATTTTACTGTTTATTGGTCTGAAGTATCACAGAGCAAAATAAACAATAAAAAACTCGTTGTTTAGGTTCCGCCGCTTTTCAAAGAATGACATCAATCCTTCTGGTAAAAGACTCCGATTGGAAACACCCGGTACACACTGTGGTTCCACTTACAGACCGTTAAATTCCTCAAATGTGCTTGACAAATATAATTCATTCAAAATGTAAGCACACTAGAAATAGAGATAAAAACCAAACAGCACAATGTCATAAGATATTAATTACTGTCATTTAGAGTTACTGTCACAGATTAGCTCGAAACTGCCTTGACTCGCATTGAAATCTAAAACCTGTCTGTTTCGTTTTATTTTTTTGACATTCATAATCTAAACATATTCACTAAAGTGATTTATAAATCATATACAAATAAATCAAAGAGATTAAAGAAAATATTTTTACTTTGTAATCACATTCGGATGCCCATCTAGACAGCGCGGAGAAAGGTAACGTTAACACTGCAAGCAGTCTGGTCAAGAATTTACACTTCTATATTGTATTATACCCAGGTTTTAATACATATGAAAATACACACAGAAGATGAGACGTTGTTTACTATCATTCATGTGAATTCTAGTCTTTGACAGGACAAATTAACATTTACTCCGTTACGATAGGGGGCGATAAAGTCGAAGAAGAGCGAGTGATCGAGACTGTCTGGCGGCATGACAGGATGAGCTTGTAAACATAACAGTCAGACGTGCTTATGGTCTTCTAATATCTGCGTATATTTGTTACTTTTTATATCAACCAATTAAACAGTTACGAGAGAAATATACCCTAAATAATAACACGCGTTAAAGATGAGCAACATATATATTCAAGAGCCACCCACTAATGGAAAGGTGAGTAACATCCTCTCAAACTCATATTCATGGTAAACAATCAATATAATGATACTTCTGTGTCTAACTTCTCTTTTTAGTTGTTCATATAAGCAATAGTCATCAAGCAACGAATCAATATTCCATGGAAACGAATCAATATTTCCATGGAAACAAAGAAGAAGTCGTTTTATTACATTTATTTATGTAACTAACTTATTTTAAAACATATAACGAAATGCAATTCAAATATGCCTGAAAGATGAACAAATAAAATGTTTCCCAAAAACTTTATGAACCTTATTTGATACTCATGTCGCTTCAGCCCAGCAGTTAATGTTCATCTTGAAATTTACGAACAAAATATTAATAACAGTCAAAAATAAACATTAAAGACTTCACAGAAAAATATCAATATCATATGAATCATATGATATTGATATTTTTCTGTGAAGTCTTTAATGTTTATTTTTGACTGTTATTTTGTTCGTAAATTTCAAGATGCATATGACGCATATGATATGATAGAAAACATGTAGTAGATTGTGCACAACAAGTGTTCCAGTTAAGTTTTTATCATATTGATAATTTACCTTAACGATTCATGTGTCAAATATGATGCTATCTATCTATCTATCTATCTATCTATCTATCTATCTATCTATCTATCTATCTATCTATCTATCTATCTATCTATCTATCTATCTATCTATCTATCTATTGCTATCTATCTATCTATCTATCTATCTATCTATCTGATCTATCTATCTATCTATCTATCTATCTATCATCTATTGATTGATCTATCTATCTGATCTATCTAGGTGTTGCTGAAGACCACAGCGGGTGATATTGATATAGAGCTGTGGTCTAAGGAAGCACCGAAGGCATGTAGGAACTTCACTCAGCTCTGTATGGAGGGTAAGTGGTGTCATATGCTAAAAAATGTAGATATAAAATGTAAGGCATTTGTCACGATGGCAGTTTTTTAAATCAAATACCTGCAGTGTTCTTCATAAACATTGCTTCTGTTTTGCAGGCTACTATGATGGCACAATCTTTCATCGCGTGGCTGCAAGAATTCATTGTTCAAGGAGGGGATCCGACGGGCTCAGGAACAGGCGGGGAGTCCATCTACGGTCGCCCTTTCAAGGTTGATCTTTTCAAGATGATATCAATGATGTACAAATATATTTGTCATGCATACAATTAGAGACCTATGTATGCCCGGTACACATTTTATGATTTTGGGCCATCCCAAATAAAGGATGAGCAATCGTGGCGATTTCTGCTGGTACTGTTGTACAGTGAGAGAGGTTCAAAGACGGATGTTGACACAGTCTACACACACGTTATTCCCAAGTTTATTACATCCATGTCATACAGTGTGTAATTTGTAATGATCTTATAGGATTGTGCATGAAATCATTGTAAATGTTACTGTAGTTTTAAACAGTTTATTCTTTCCAATGCAGGATGAATTTCACTCCAGATTACGCTTTAACCGGAGAGGTTTGGTTGCTATGGCAAACGCAAGACCTCATGATAACGGGAGCCAGTTCTTCTTCACTCTCGGACGGGCTGATGAACTTAACAACAAACACACCATTTTTGGAAAGGTGATCTTTATGTTTATGCCCCTATGACCCATTTAAAAGGATAGTTCAACCCAAAAAATGAAAACGTACTTTCTTCAAAATACACTACCGTTCAAATGTTTGGGGTTAATATGATTAAAAAAAATTTTTTTTTAAAGAAATGTCAGACATTTATTCAGTAAGGATGGATTAAATTGAGTAACAGTAACAGTAAAGACATTTATAATGTTACATATGATTTTTATTTCAGATAAATAATATTCTTTTGAACTCTCTATCCTGTTTTCACAAATATAAAAATATTAAGCGGCACAATGTTTTCAGCAAAATTTGTTGATGATCATTAATGTTTCTTCATCAAATCATCATATTAGAATGATTTCTGAAGGATCATGTGACACTGAAGACTGGAATAATGATGCTGAAAATTCAGCTTTGATCACAGAAATATATTACATTTGAACATATTTCAATAGAAAACAGCTGATTTTAAATGGTAATAACATTTCTGCATTATTGCATAGTCATTTATCAGTCATTTTTATCCAAAGTGACTTACAAATGAGGAATACAAGTTATTCATCTCCAGGAATCAATAAACATGAGAAATGCAACAATACAAAGTTTTAGAACAAGCTAAAGCAGAGAGGAACACAAACAGTCAAGCCATAGACAGAGTATTTTTTGTTGTGTATTTTGTTAAATGCCCTCTTGAATTCCCTTTGTGTCACATGTGTGAGTCTGTGTGTTGTGATTTTGGCTGCAGGTCACAGGAGACACTGTGTATAACATGCTCAGGTTAGCGGCTGTGGAGTGTAACAGTGATGAACGGCCACTCAACCCACACAAAATTCGAACCACAGAGGTTTGTTTCTGTCCCCTAAATTGGCTTTACCGTTTTAATTGTACCTTTGTTTTCATATGCAGTCCTTGACTGGTCTTACATTCTTACACAGGTCTTGCATTCGGCCTTTGATGACATCATTCCGCGTGAAACGAAAGTCAAAAAAGTGAAAAACAAAGAAGAAGGGAAGAAATCACAGTCCAAAGCAACCAAGTATGCCACACTTGCACCTCCCTCCCTCCCCCTCCCTCCCTCCCTCCCTCGCTCGCTTGCTTCCTTGCTTCCTCGCTTACTTGCTTGTGTTTGGATAACAGCATCAAAGACAACATGCCATTTACAATGCATTTATGCACTTTGACTTGTGTGTGTATGTGTATATATATATATATATATATATATATATATATATATATATATATATAGTCTAAATTAAAATGAATTAGCCATGATTCATTTTCTGATTCTAGAAGTTTCTAGAACTGTATGTCCATGAATAAAACCAATAGCTATTGGGAGAAAACAAATTGCATCTTACTAAATCAGTATTACATCCAGTGTTCTTTTAGTATTATTTATATACTACTATTATTTATTCAAATTATAAATTAGCTGCTTTTTTTATATTTTCAGGTTTTTTTCCATATTTAGTAATTTTGCTGTGTGCCTTAACAAAAAAAAATGTTTCAAACAGCAAAAAGAAAAAAATCATTTTATATGTTTAGTAGGGCTGTCAAACGATTAATCGTGATTAATCGCATCCAAAATAAAAGTTTGTGTTTACATAATATATATGGATGCACTATGTATAATTATTTTATATATATATATAAATACACACACATGCATGTATATTTAAGATTTTTTTTATTTATATATAAAATATTTATGTTTATATAATATAAATTATATATAAATCTATATACAGTATATACATGAAAATATTTCTTAAATACATACAAGCATGTGTGTGTATTTATATATATATAAAATAATTATACACAGTGCATCCATATATATTATGTAAACACAAACTTTTATTTTGGATGCGATTAATCGCGATTAATCGTTTGACAGCCTAATTTTTAGGTTACATTTATATTTAGTTTATACATATATATTATTTAACAATAATAGTGATTACTGAGATTCTTGCGAGCATCACATGCTCTGAACATTACTTTCAGAAATTATCCTAAACTTTGAACCACAAACATGAATGATACATCAAATCATGTTGATTGCCAATCTTATCAAAAACAGTCTTAAAAAAAAATGTAAAAAAAAAATCCCAAATATTTACAGAAAGTAAAGGGTTCATCTTTATTTTTTAAACTTATGATTAAGTCGCTTTGCGATAAAAAGTGTCAGCTAAATGAATAAATGTAATGATTAGATTTTTTGTTTGGTTTTAATTTAGTATTTTGATGCTGTACAATGACTTTTTAACCAGGAAGGTTTTATCACAGGAACTTCAGCTTGTTGTCGTTCGGAGAGGAGGCCGAGGAAGAGGAGGAGATGGTCAAACAAGTCAGCCAGGTGGGCTTTGTGTCCAGTAACAGATATTCCTCTACGTAGGTGAATATTCATGTGTGGGGAAACGAACAGCAGGTGCTTTCAACATGTCCTTTCTTGCAGACCATGAAAGGGAAAAGCAAAAGCAGTCATGACCTGCTGAAGGATGATCCCAAGTTAAGCTCCGTTCCAGTCGTTGACAGGTCAGGAAACAAATGCCTCCATCTTCACATGAATAATGTCATTATATATTGATGATGCATTATCTTAAGCATGCAGATGTAATCCATATTTGTGTAAAAAATATTTTGAAATGCATTTCATTTTTACATTTGTAGTTTTTACTGTTAATTTTAGTCATTTTGTTATGTAGCGTTACATATTTGCTGTTTTATTTATTTTCAGTTAATGATTTTAGTGCTTCAACTTTTCTCATTCTCCAATTCTCATTATTAACTAGTTGCTTATTTGCATGCATATTACTAGGATACTAGTTGTTTATTAGTACTATATAGAGCACATATTAATGCCTTATTCTGCATGAACATATTCTATAGCCATGATCCTACCCAATTTTAGTAAACAATAATAACCCTAGTGTGAATGCTATATATACTATATATATATTTTTTTTGTATGTAAAGCAACCAAAGTGGCGGAGATGATGCAGACGATGATGTGGAGGACGACAGCGATCGTGAACTGGAGAGAGAGAAGGTCCAAGAGAACATTGCAAAGAAACTGAAGAAAGAAAAGACGGATGAGGAGAAGACCAATCAAGACACGGTGAAGAAGACCTCTCGCAGGTAATGCCATTCGTCTTACCATGTGTTCTCTTCTGATAATGTCCTCTCCTCTTATTGCACAGTTGACATTCAGTGTTTATTAATACTTTGTGAATTGTACTTCTAAAACGTCATTCACACAACTGGAATCATTTGTTTTCAGTGAGTTTTTGTGAGGCGAGTTGACAGCAAATGAGCGATGTCATGTGGTGATTACTAATAGAAGTTATTGGTTCTTTTTCTTATAGACTTTTTGACATGTTCAACTGTCTTTATTTTGTTAAAACGGCAATACAGATTGTTTTAAAGCAGCTTTACAGTGATAACAGGACAAACAAAGTTTGTTTCGCCTGCACAGCAGAACCAGAAGAAAATAGCCAGTAGTCATAGTTCATCTTAAGTAAGTTCAGTAATCCAATGGTTCATTTTTGTTTTAAAAAAGTTGTTAATTTAGTTTATATATATATATATATATATATATATATATATATATACTATATATATATATATATATATATATATATATATTATATGTTTTTCTATATATATATATATATGAGAAAACGCTGATGTCATCATCCGGTTCTCAGTTCTGTTGTAATGGTGTCGACATCACAATATTCCTCATTTAAAAAAGTCCCACCCAAGGCATACGTGGAATAAAGGGGCGGGGCCTAGTTGAGTTAATTACTAGTGTGTTGAAACTCACGGTTGAAGCAGTTGACCAATCACAACAGACGGATCCAGCTGACCAATCAGGGCCCGGTTGCATAAGCATAGTCATTATGTTAAGAAGACAGTGGCTTAAAGTACCCCTGTGCTAAAAATCAATCTTTTAATGTTGTTTTTATGTCTATTTAGTGTTTTTAATATGCTTTAATGTGCAAAATTACAAGTCAACATCATTTGCTGAGTTGCCTGGATGCTCATTCCGAACACCCACCCACAACATTTTTTGGTCAGGAAGTTCGGTCTGGACTTCGATCCCATTGAGGAGTAATTATGATCAGTCAAACAATGATCGGGCCAATCAAATTTCCAGGGCGGGCTTTATACGATGATGGACAGGTGATCTGCAGAGACGTAATCGTCACGTTATTAAAGAGCGCTTAACTGGTTTCCCTCAGAGATGACTGCAGCTGGAGAATTGAGATGTATAGATTCCACTGTTCGCGTCTGTTTTGAAATAAATCGACAGCGCATAAATTTTAATAGACAAACAGAAAACTGCAATCAAGGCATTTGTTGATCGGAAAGATATTTTTGCCGTCCTTCCTACATGATTCGGGAAAAGTGTAACTTATCAGCTGGCTCTGACGGTCGCTGAAGAAGATGGGACGTAATGAAAAGCCTGTGGTCATTGTGGTTTCTCCTTTGGTCGCATCGATAGTGTTTCTGACATCACAAACTACCGTATAACCAATCTGGTCAACGTGTGATTGTCAACCAGTGGCTCTCTGAGCTGCTGTGGGTGAGTGGAGGTGGGGCTAATTTGCATTTTCATACAACTGCGTATACTAGGGCTGCATCATTAATTGACACGATGTTGATATGCGCATCTAATCAATAAAGCCGGTTCCTTGATTAGCAGTAAATCACCTTCACCTGCTTTCAGATGGAGCGGCATTTACTACAAAGAGCCGTAATCAACTGACAAGCTGAGCCATATCGCATTAAATATCGCTGGCGATACGTCCTCCGATATTAACGCTAATATGGCTCAGCTTGTCAGTAAGTTACGGCTCTTTGTAGTAAATGCCGCTCCATCTGAAAGCAGGTGAAGGTGATTTACTGCTAATCAACGAAGCGGCTTTAATGATTAGATGCGCATATCAACATCGTAGTCAATTAATTGTGCAGCCTAACATGTATACTAAATCTGCACTGTAGATTTGTTATCACAACATATTTTCTTTTGTCAAATCAACTTTATAATAATTTATTTAGTTGAAATAACTTATTATTTTGAGTTTCTGATGATTAAATTAATCTCCTTCATTGTATTAATTCACTTTTTCCAGTTCAATCAACGTAAAATTTTAAGGCAACCCAGGTTACTTACTTTAAGTTAAACCAACAATATTTTTTACAGTGTAGTAATCACAACATTTTTTCTTTTGTCAAATCAACTTTATAATAATTTATTTAGTTGAGATAACTTATTATTTTGAGTTTCGATGATTAAATTAATCTCCTTCATTGTATTAACTCACTTTTTCCAGTTCAATCAACTTAACATTTTAAGGCAACCAGGTTACTTACTTTTTTAAGTTAAACCTACAATATTTTTTACAGTGTGGCAATGGTGTAGAGTTATATTCAAGCTATTTTAAGGCATGAATAAATTTTTTTTAAGGAAAAAACATTTAAATATGTAATTTTAGTGATCAAAGATGAGTTTTAAGGGATAGAATAATTGACTAGAGGGGGATTTTAAGTTCTAGTATGACCCACTAGCAGTTAAAAAAAAGTTATGAACAGTCTTAAAGAAGATATTGGGATAGATATAGGATGAAGCATAAACATGTGCCAAAAGTCTCTATAGTGAGCCTGAAGCAGTCCCTGGTGTACTAATGTATCATCATTGTTCTGGGGGTTTGCAATTCAGTTACCTCTGTACATCCTGGAGGACCAACAACCTGAAGAGTTTAGCTTGAACCAACTAATCAAGGAAGCTATCAAGCAGGATGCTGGTCCTCCAGGAGCAGGATTGCTCAGCGCTGCTGAATGTGCTGGGGAATGGGATAGAGCATTTAAAGTGTGTCCAGCAGAAGGCACTGTTGGTCTGCAGGATCAGACGCACA
The DNA here is from genome assembly GCA_030378365.1 of Hybognathus amarus. Lineage (NCBI taxonomy): Eukaryota > Metazoa > Chordata > Actinopteri > Cypriniformes > Leuciscidae > Hybognathus > Hybognathus amarus. The sequence continues at coordinate 475,773 of JAQIUQ010002529.1, read as the reverse complement.
TTCTCTCCAGGGATGCGGATGAGTTCCTTTGGCATTAGTGTCACAAAATATTTTATGTGTTCTTTGTGTTCTCATAAACTGGGCTGAAGCCCTGTACCTCTGTATTTTTGTTTTATAGTATTTCTCTTTCCATCTTAATATGACAACTTTAAGTAATCTAACACTTAAAATTTTTGACTCATTTTATAAATGTAACCACTATAAATGTTTTATTTTCTACATGGCCAGTAAATAGGAAACTGATTGGTTGACTGATTTTAAACACTGATCAATCCCGACTTTGAAATGGATAGTCTTTTCCAGTCAGCATTGTGTCTGACAACCCAGAGAGACTTTTGCACTTAATATGCACAGTTAATTGCAAAAAAGATGTGATACTTTAGTGATATTGGACCTTAGTGTAGAGTTTTTTATATTATGATATTTAAATGCATGTTTACCAAAACCAGTTATAAAGTGCACGCTTTAAGGATGTGGAAAATACTCTTTTATTTTCAAAATTGATTATAATGCCTAAACATCTGAACTGTTTGTGAATAATTGAGGAAGTGCAGATTCGAACAGAACACATTTCTAAAAGTTGAACTATTTTAACTTGGCACATCACCTTAAGAACTCAAAGCTCCATATGAGAGACCCCTAAACAGTGATGTCATACCTGCACCACTTTATAACCTATTACTATCAATTTATTAATTAAACTGGACTAACATTTGACTACTTAAAGTCTATTGAAAAATAAAACTTGTTTAGGTATGCAAGGAGTTACAAACCTCGTTCTTTCAATGTGAAGTTTGAATTGCCTCTTAAAACTAGAGACAAACGCATTACCCTGCTTGTCAAATATATTAAACCCAAGCATTTCAGTGAGATGCACATACTTCACCACATAAATACATCATCAAATGTTAGTTTAGGAAAAATATGAACAAAATATGTATTTTTATACTTTATATAACTTTTATTGCTTGTCAGACTTGACACTGTAAGCTATGTCACACTGTAAGACCTCAGCTGACTTTAATGTCACACTCTACAGCAGTCAAGACTCGTTAAAAGTGGTCAATCCGTGACACGTTCAGTGACTGTGTGTGAGCAGCATTTACATACGGGATGGCAAACACAAGCAATCTGAAGCGTTAATTTTAAATCATGGCTTATCTTCTGAAAGGAAAACTGAAAAAACAAACAAAGAAAAAAATTATGTTGTCTCACTAATTGTCATCAGGTTCTTTGCTCCTATTGGTTTTTGATTTGAGGGTCGCCATAAGAAAAGCCACATTGCAGGACTGTGCCTCAAAACTAAAAAGTACAAATCTGATCGCAACGGTCATTAATTGGCTGTCGGTGAACATGTCAAACTAGTGATCAAAGACTTCAGATTCTGGCCTATGGATCAGACAAATCTTTTAGGATTAGGATTCACAAATTTTGTCTCAGACGGCCAAATTGTGGCAAGAATCGAACAAAACAACTTTTATTAGGAATGTATTTAGAGTAGTCTTGTTCAGATGGCACAAAATAAACGGGCTCCTCTTGCTAAAAGTTTGTTTGGCATTTGTTAAAAATAACTTTTTGCAGATTTGACGCATGTCTGCATTTATACAGAGCAAGAGCAATATTTAAATAAAATTGTGATGATTGAATCCAAGAATGAGCAGCATTTCCACAGATATGTATTCAGGAAATAAACAGGCCAAATATCAATAACCTTCGATTGCACAAAGCTATTGTTATTGAGTAAATGTAACAGACATTTCTTTCGAGTTTCTTGTAGCATGTTTAAGCTTTCTTATTGGCTATTACTAGTATTGGTAACTGCAAATGTATTTTGGCGCTAATTTTTCTCAGGTGCCACAAAGCAAAAATACATAAAGTCCGCAATAATAGTTGGATATACTGAGTTTTTTTGTCAGTCAGCTCACTGTGATCTTGTTGCTGGTTGACCAGACGCCTGATTCTTGAAGTTTTTAAAAGATCAGTGGCACCTGCAGTGGACCAGAACTGTGGCACAGTTGCTCCTCGTCCTCAGTGGATGCGCTTCAGTGGACACAGCCAGGTCCCTCAAGGTGAAGGAGATTTCTGACTCAAAAATCAAATTACTCTGCCACAGCAGGGGAAAACGGCTCACTCCTGCCAACCTGGCAACCCCAGCACTGCTGCTCCTGAGAGACCGTGTCTTACATTAGAGAAATTAATTGTAAATGTGCCTCTGGAGTATTTTTCTTTCTTTGAAAACAGTTTGAACGTCTCCGTCAGATGCAGTGCTTTCTTAGAGAGCTATTGTTGACTTTTCTCTGTGCTCAAAGATGCTTCATTTCATCCTTGCATTTATTTCGCTCAATTACAAAAACAGAGACTCTGCTCAGGGTTGGTTGGAAAATTCTGAAACAAATGAGGTTGATGAATCCCTGAAAAAGAGTAGCATTTCTATGGTACTACAAATGATGGCTTAAAGGTATAAGCTGTCTAATTCAGTGAAGGGCCAGTTCTTTCTTATATTTAATAATGTGCAAAGTAGAAATGACTGAGATTTTTATTGTTTGCCTGTCCAAAACTGTCTGCAATGACATTAGGGTGCTGTAAATGGTTGTTAGGATGTTGCTATGGGGTTACTTGGTTATTCTGGGTAGTTAAAATGTCGTTACTTATTAAAAAAAGAAAATTCCACCTATAAATCCCAGTTTGACATAGCCTGACTTCGTCATACTCCTATCTATTGAGAATATGAGTCTGAGACCGCTCCATTAAGCTTTGATTATGAGGCGTGTCGTAACCGAACCAGGAAAAAACAACAACTCTGCACTCAATTGGATAGTCGGTAGACCTACAACCAATCAGAGCAACGCAGTAAGTCAACTCCTTTGCATAGCGCAGTTTTCAACTACAGAACTTACTTATTTTAGAAGTTAAATAATGAGTGTTGCTTCTTTTACTTACTTCTCAATGAGTGCGACCAAAGCAGAAACCACAACGACCACAGGCTTTTCATTACACATCTTCTTAGTGACCATCGGAGCCAGCTGATAAGTGACCCTTTTCCCGAATCATGTGGGAAGGACGGCAAAATATCTTTCCGATCAACAAATGCTTTGATTGCAGTTCTCTTTGTCTATTAAAATTAATGCGCTGTCGATTTATTTTACAAGATACGCGACAGCGGAACGTTGATAACGTGATGATTACTTGCAGATCAATCTGTCCATCATCGTATAAAGCCCGCCCTGGCAATTTGATTGGCGCGAACATTGTTTGCCTGATCATAATTACTCCTCAATGGATTCAGTCCAGACCGAACTTCCTGTCCAAAAAATGTTGTGGGCGGAGTTCGGCCTGGCATCCAGGCTAAGTTTGACATGCTTGTTGAGCCAATAATTAACTTTCATGTTGTGGCTGATAACTTATAAAGCATCAATATTATGGATATGTTACACAACAATAAAAAAAGAAAAGTTTTGCATACATGCGACAACAGTGTTAAATGATCACCAAAAGCGACTAAAAATGCTGTATTATTCATGCCAGGCCAGTAGATGGCGAGGTCACTTCCTAAAGAAACTCTACACGCCAATAGACTGTCTTAACCAAGCGTGCCGCACAAGCCCTCAAAAGTGAAGCCAAAACGTCTTGATCGCCCCCAGTGACCGGTCCTAGGATAGGTCTTAAACCCCGCCTCCCCATGTTATTCATGGCAAAAGAAAACGGTGCTGTGACCTCATGATTGACAGCTGTGATTGACAGGTTCTCTGTGAGAAGTAGTCACTGAAGCACCAGCTGACTTTTTTTTCATAATGTTGACTGTGTCGTTAGTTGTATTTACCTTATTTTAACGAGGCACTGCAATCAGCAGACATCATTGGAGAAGAACGTAGCAGACAGAGGCCACTTAATAAAAGTGCGGGGTGAGTGCTTGCATTTGATCCAATGAGAATGAGGGCGTGGCCTTGATTTCGCGGCTTTACTTCTAGGGCCCTATAAAATCCGTTTTATTTTTTCCCAAATTCCATTTCTATTTTTTCCCAAATTCTGTTTTTTCCGTTTTAATTTTTGCAAATTCCGTTTTTTCCGTTTTAATTTTTGGAATTAATTTTTTTTACACGTTACTGTTATTTTAGTTGTAAAAAGAGTGTGCTTTTTTTTCTGTGATCGCAGAAATTATAGGGCCATATACTTCCTGCGCACGACTGCGCATGTCTGGTCCAGAAAACGCAAGTGCGCAGACTCAAGTTCCAAGATATCAGCGCCATATCGAGACACTGGCGGTTTCAGTTCTCTCCGATGGAAAGAGCGAAGGGCCGTCGTCCATCTCTTTTTTTTTATAGTCTATGGTCTGAACGCACATGACGTCATCGCTTTTCGAAAATTCAAGTTTTTGTAGTTTACACAGAAATGATAACGGTGTCATTTTAAAAATCGCACACTTTGAAACCCGTTTTCAAAGGTTTGCTTTTTCAGGCCCCCAAAACGTGTTGTCACGTTAATGTACTATAATCTGTAATATTCGGACACTAATCAGGGTGCCGTTTCCCGAAAGCATCGTCAGCCAACTATGGTCGCAAGTTCCGTCCTTACCAATAGAGTTCAATGGGAATTGCGACCAACTTGCGACCATAGTTGGCTAACGATGCTCTTGGGAAACGCACCTCAGTACTGGATATGTTGTGAATGACTAAAATGCATTTGTTGAAAATGATCATATATCATTAAAATCTTACTAAGTAATACAGCTAATACTAAAACAAAATATTTGTCCCTGTGTTTTTTTTAAGCTGGTAAATTAAGTGTAAAGTATAAAGCAAAAAAAGTGTGAGACAAAATTATATTACATAATTTGTTTGTGATTTTTATTTGTCATTTAGGATAGACTGTGACTGATATCATGTGTGTTACACTGGCTTCTGCCTTCTAGCCATGCTCTTCCATTAAAAGAGGTGCAAAATATCCAGATTTCCAAAAACAAAAAGCGACACAGTGAGGGAAACTAATGCCACAGTTACCAAGACTGCGCTGATTAAAATTGCGTAGTAAAGATGGGTGCAAACAGAATACTATACAGTGATATCAACATTAGTTTCAATGTAGAATCACACCGAATGCTATTGCGGAAGGGAAACTGTGACGAGTCATGCATCTAGCAGTTAGCTGTAACGAAAACAGTTAACGCCATTGCACACTCAAGTCGAAATTCGCATTCTGAAATTTCCGCACGTTAAAAAAAAAAAATTCGACCATGTTTTGTCAATCACGCTTGCACACCTCCTCCGAAACTTTCGTCCGTCATAAAATTATATCGGATTGGGTTCGATTTTCTGCGTTTTCGCATCCAGAGCCAGCATTTTGAGAGGTCTTTTGACAGTTCAGGGCCGGGGGAGACTCGTCCTCAAATCATTTGCGCCGTGCTTTCAGTTTCGGTTTTCAGTTCGATCAAGTGTTTATGTTCTCTTCTCTATATTGGATTATGAAATTAATAAACCTCCCCTTTCAATCAGATTGAAATTAAATTTAGGATGGAATAAGATGTGATTGAGCAGACAATTCGATAACTAATGTATTATTTGGGCACAATATATAACAGCCTAGTTGTTTTGTCTGCCCAGCGCTTCAACCGGGTCGCGCGCGGGTGTGTGTGTGTGTGTGTGTGTCCATACCTTAGACATACTGCCAGATCTCCACTCAGAATCGATTGGTTCACGGAAATTGGTGGTCTTGTTTTTAATATGTGGCTCCAGAATCGCTAGCAAAGCATCAAACAGTCCCACTGACATTCTGAAGTAAATTTTGAATCGCTAGGGATAAATTCGCAACTCCTTGATAAGGAGGTGAAACTCTCCTTCCTCTCGCGCAATTTCAGGATTGGATGGAAGTAATATTTTCTCTTTCTTCTCTTTTCAATAAGAGAGAGGGCAACAAAATCATCCTCACTGCTTGACGAATCCATTTGGTATTTTTGTATTTTTAAGTTAATTACTTGTTAGTAACGAACACAATACTGCACAAATGACAGTGATCTCGAAGTTAGGTCTTCACTCTCTCTGTCCCAAACGCATGCAATCTGGGCCAGTGTGAACTAACACAGTAAGGTGGATAAATACCACACTCCATCAGATATATTCAGTCCTGTATTGCCTTTTTGCACAGTTTTGTAACTTTTGTTATGTTAAGATCACAAGAAAATTAAGTTCTGTTAACAAGAAAAATAATAATAATTCATACTCGCCAGGCTTCCGTAAATCAGGGCATGACCAAAAGTTTAAATATTATAATGCTGCTGAAACTCTCGAGATGCCTTATTTTTGTGGGAGATTATAGTCAAAGTTCAAGGTGCAAAAATCTTGGATCTCATTTTCGTGTCTTCTTTAAAACCCATTTTTCAAAGCCTCTCATATCAGACCCATTGTCACAGTTTCATCTCTTTCATGTGATCCTTGAAATCAGCGTGTGACCTTTGAAAATGTGGGGATTAAGGGATTCATAACCTCACTGACTGAGGCGCTAAAGGCCTTCCATCACGCCCCCTTTTCTGGAAGCACACCTGCCTTATCTCACCATCAGCCGGTATGTGTCGGAATATTTTCCGATCATAATAAACATGCTCTCTTCTTTTTCTACATAATGAAGTAATGGCCAAACCCACCGAGTCTCGCAGCTTTGATTGACAGGAAGCAAAATGCAGAAAGACTGTAGTATATTAAACACAAGCGTGGTGTTTGGCTACAAGAACTGTAACCCAACACAGTGGTTTGTCTTGGCTTGCCATCAAAGAGTTGGCTGGTAGGTAGAGTGTTGGTGCAAGACAAAGGGAGCATTGTTGCAGCCCAGAGCTCTTTCCCACTCAGGCTTACAGGAGCTTTTAGGTGAAGAGAGAAGCTTTGGTTGCCAGTCACCTGGAAGGAAGCACAGGCTGTAGGAAGGATCTGATGTTGGTTGGAGTAAGTCTATGAGGCTCGAGCTGAAATCTAGCTCCTCTGGATCTATGTCTACTGCTTAAGATAGTATTTCATTTCCTGGTTGGCTATCTGTGTTTTTTGGCTTTCTTCTGGTATTCCTGCTAATGAAAATCGTAATATTTTTTGCCGTTCTACAATCAAACCATTTTCTTTAGCTGTAAATTTATAGTGACCTTTGATATTGATTACCTTTTATTTAACAAAAATATATAAACCGCTGTCCATATCATTGGTGGTATTAATGAGTAAAACAGCATGCTTATGGGAGTCCCAACGTCACGACATATGGTAGCCGCCACTTACACTAAACCCGACAGACAGGGCATAACTAAGGATACAAAGTGCTTCCATATGGCTCTTGGATATAGCCATACGCTCTTAATATTTTCATTTAAACCCGAATGATATACCACAGCCACAATTCAAAAAAGAAAACTATGAAACCTTGGGCAAAAGAACAAGCAAACAAGTACTTGGCAACTTTCTTTGCAACGTTATCTATCTAACATTTTGTATGTTGTTTTTATTAAATGTATAATACAATGTTCTCCATCCATCCATCCATCCATCCATCCATCCATCCATCATGCCAATGTCAATATTTGTAATATGTAAAATTATATATAAAATGCATAATAACATTTACATATACACTCCAAAAATAATGTTGGCTCAACAAATTTCTTTTGAGTTATGACAACTTTGAATTAAGTTGTTCAACCAACAAACTATATTGAGACATTAAAACAACATTAAAATAAAATGTATAACATTATTATAAAATTTATAACATTAAACATTATTAAAAAACAATTTGTATTCACTCCAACTACTTGAGTTGTAACCCGGGAGCCAATTAACCTTATTTATTTCAGGTCATACCACATTCTAAAGTATCTTATTTAACATGTATATTTAATGAACAAGATATTACTTGTCACTGGCATTAGCGTAGTCATTACTTATAGCATCAATCTAGGGTTTACCTTCATGTTGTTTACCCTTCAGCACAATGGTAACCACAGAAACTTCAACATAACAGAAACTCTTTAATGGCAAACTTGGTCTTTCCCTTTCTGTAAAATCACACTTATTTCAACATTTATTCTACTTATTCTGTTCTATGCAAAGCATGCTGGGAACTATAGTTCCACTGCCCAATTTCCAAAGTTAACAACATTTACATGTAGTTACAACAAAGTAAAGTAGAAATTAACAGTAGTTGAGTTTAATAGAACTCAAAATAATGTTTGCAACTTAAAAGATTGAATTAAAGGGCTGGTGAACTGAGAAATCAAATTTTTCAGATTTTGACATCTAAGAGGTCATCATATTATAAGAATCCTGTAAGTTTCAGAACTGAAAACATCCTTGTTAGTCCAATAAAAGTTTTTATTGACACCAGGCTCAGCAAACGACTCGTTTTTTTGAAGTTAGGAACTATGACGTCAAAGAGGATAAAACCCCACCCCCGCAGAAGAAGATCAACGCCTACTTCAACACGGCCGGTTTAGCCCCGCCCACCGATTCCGCGCATTTCACGCATAGCTAAGTAACATAGGCCTACCTCAAGATAACAAACTGGATCGAGAGTGAAACTCATTATAATGCAAAACTGTTATCCACTCACAGCAGTGGGCATTTACTTCCAAGTCTTCAATGCGAGACGCCAATAAAAACAAGTGTTTTTGAGCTGGGCTCAAAACTAGGGTAGAAAATAGCCTATTACTTATTCATTTTGATGTTTTTTAATGTAAAAACCCAGCAAACATCATAAGTTGACCTAATATGACAATATAAGTTGACAATATAAAAAAAATTAAAAAGCTAGTTCATGACCCCTTTAAATCACTAAAGTAGATTTTTAAATTGCAACCATGCACTTTAATTATGGCAATAGGTCTCTTGAATTACTTTTTAGAGTGTTTTTATAAATAAACTTAGATTTAAGATTGATGTTTTCTTTTTTTGCACCAGCTACGAATACTTTCAAGATGAATTTCATCAAGTTAAGCTCTATTCCGCTGAGAAGAGCTGAGAAGCATCTGAGCATCTCTGTATTTGCTCACTGTTGTAAATAAGTCCAAATTGAAAAATGTTTTCCTTCACATTAATATTTTGTCCAGACCATAGACTGTAAAAAAAAGATGGCCCGCTTGTTGCTCTTTCCTTCTACTGTAGAAAAATTAAGCCAAATATCCCAGAAACAGTCATTGCCGATTACGTTGTTCGGAGCCCGAGTCTGCGCAGTAGTGATCCTAAGGTGGATTATTTGGCAGAGTGGATCGGACAGCCACCGGAATCCTCCAAACCATTGAATAATCTTTTGTGGTCTCGTCATTATCTGCTTTTCAAGCTCCTCTAGTTTGTCTTCACAATGAAAATGTCTCTCTTAAGAGAGCCCAACAGCAATTATGCACCAAAGATGATGACTTTTGTGTGCAGTGTCACTGTTCCTAAATGGCACCTGTCAGTTGTCATCCGTCATAATCCGATGCTCCACCAGCCACTCAGGGAAAGGTCACCCGGATCAGTAAAGCACTGGCCCTTTTTGTGTGGAGGCCAGAAGGGATCATCTAATTCTTGACAGCTGTGCCTCGGATCTGCAGGTTCCTGGACCTCCAGCCGACTGAGCATGTGTGCCCTGTTTGGGGCAGTCTGACAGAACGGCTCCAGACTTCAGCATGTGAGACTCTATTGACGATCAGCAGAGCAGAGCTAAGACGTGGCGGAGCATCTCTATTTGTTCAATGCTGTAAATGAACAAACCAGAAATAACCATGCTTTGTTTATTACTTAATCAAGTTTTGGAAAAGTTTTTCCTTCACATGACTCTTTCTTAAAAGGATCATGAAAACTATTTTTTCCCATGACCTTTTGAGATTAAAATATCTAAGTACACAATGGAAATAATATGTTAAAATATGTTGTATCATATGATACAAAATCCTTGATTAGCTCTAAACTTGGCTTAATTTAATGTAGTGCTGTCACGATACTGAAAATTCCAACTTTGAGACAATACCTTTAAAAATATGATTATTTGATACTATTTTCAATACCATGGGGAAAACTACCATATATATCACCATACAGATAATTTGTTATCTCATAATTTTTTGATAATTTGTGTAATTTTGTTGTCATAGCTTGCACATAGCACCAGAAGGCTTTATTTGAATTGTTGAACTACATACATTTACAAAACAAAAAGACAAGTATAAAATCAGTAATAAAAAAATTATAATAATAGTAAAAAAATAGCACTATTGCACATATAAATACAAATGGCTGTAAGTTGTTCAGGTCAGTCCAACAGTATATTCAGGTAAGAAATACAGATATTAAAGTAATCAAATTTAAAATAACACTGTATGGTTTTCATTTAAGCAGGTTTATTAGGCTGCTGTCACTTTAAGGGCTCATGCACGGATCCAATATACTGTTACACAACATGCGTTATCTTTCTCAACTCATTTACGTTCCAAAACTGACTGTATTTACCTGAATACTCTGGCATTTCGACTTAATTTTGCATGTATTTGTCCGTTTAAGTGCAATAAGCAGTGTTGGGAAAGTTCACTTTCTACATGAACTAGTTTAAAGTTCAGTTCACACATTTTAAAATGAACTAGTTCAGTTCATAGTTCATACTTCAAAATATGAACTAGTTCATTTATAGTCCAAATGTTGCGAGCTCTTTTTATTATTATTATTATTGCCACAGCCCATATACAACCACAGACAACAATTATTTTATTGACAGGGAAAGTTTGCACAGAAATGTAAGATTTTTCCCATCCTCACCGATCTTGTCATATAATCCGTTTAAATGATCATACGATCATACGATCTCCTCGCTTGTTGTTTTGTCAACGGCGGCTGCTGTGCGAGACTGGTGGCTGGTGTTGCCAGATTGGGTGTTTTTTCGCTACATATTAAGGCCTGTTTACGTTTGTTTTAGCCGGGTTTTCGCCTCGAAGGCTTTATAGAAATCTGGCACCCTATTGTATGAAGTTAAACTGAGAGAGCGTGCGTTCACAGAGACCAGATGAACGGGTTCACAGTAACGTTCATCAGGCAGTAATACAGTACATTCAGTTCACATTTGCCCAAAATTTGAACGCGTTGCATGAACTATCGAGACTTCACATATAAATATGAATATTGGCCTTCAGAGGTAATGGCAAAACCCGAAAAGTGGATCATTGCAATGTGTGATTACAACCCCTTCAAACACAGGCAATAAAAAAAGGATTCATTTTATTAAAAAAGTTACATATAGGACCTTTAATTTTAAACATACAAACACATGGCCATACACATTTACGCATCATTGAGCTCAGAAATCATGGGTAGATATGCTGTGGTAATGAGGAGAAAAATATCTTGTAAAGTTTACCAGATCTCGTACAATTTCAATGTGTAACACCTGCCGCTCTTCATTTTCTTTTTGAAGAATCCCAAGGAATCTGCTATATTTCAACACGTTTTCTGATTATTTCAGTCTGATCTTAACACTTTGAGTGGTGCATTTAGTAGAATGTTTTATAAATTTGTCATAATTTAATACAGGTTTTGCATAGAAGACATTTTCTTTTAGAATATGTTGAATATTTTTTTTATCATTTAATAACATTTGGGTGATGCAATTAAAATAGTACGGTTTGTCACATAAAACCAAGAATGTATTTTAATCATTTTATGTTCGTCTACGCTGTAATTTAGCGTCTGCAAAAATAGATTTTGACTTCGTTTTTTTTTTAACACCATGACATTTAGAGATATTTTTTTACTTTGGAGACAAAGTTGTCAATATCTTATTATAGTTCACTCCCCAGAAATTATGTGATTGTCCAGTAGGAGATTCTAGAGTTAAATTACAGAGAACAAATATTCTTATAGTCTTTTAGTCTTTTCTTTCATATTATTAGCAAAATGATCAGTATACTCTGCAGTCTGCATTGTAAGTTTTAATTGATGTTTTAGACAAATCAAAAATGCTTACTAATGAACTATGATTTTTACTTCCAGTAAGTACCGAACATAACTTTGCTTGTGCTAAAACACACATTCTTGCAGTTTGGAGCTTTAGTTGTAGTAAAACGTATTAATTTGTTAGCAAACTATTGTTGGAGGATGTGAGGTTTAGTTTCTGTATTATGGTTCATTTCTGCGCTCCTTGCCTTATGCCATGTGTTTGCACACCGCTTGACTCATCAACCCCATCATTAATATTTATTATGGAACTGTCAGTTACTCAATAACTCTCTCCTTCAGTCTCCTTTCTCAAAACTTAGGTAGACGTTACATTTGAGTCAGAGGGAGACCTGGAAAACTAATATTCTTCACTATCCTCCTTGAAATGTGATATCATATGATTATTATACACCACCTCTGCTTTAACCATCTGCTTCAAGACCTTGAAAACATTTGCCCTCTACACGCAACACTGAGATTATACTGCTTGATTATAAAACTCTGAACCATGCGTAAAAGTCAAAATCAGTAGAGAGTGGAGCTTGAAGAACAGTATTTCCACTCCTGCGAAGCGTGAGGAGCTACTCCGCATCCGTTTTGGAAAAACAGATCAAAAAACGTCCCGCTCTCAAGAAGTTTTTTTGACCGCGACAGCAGGCTGGTGGAGGGGCGAGGGTTAAATGTTGAAGTCTCGATTCATGAGAAAGATTGGTCTGTGGCCAGTCACTTTGTGTGCTTTCTTTATGAAAAGTAAATTATCCAGAGCTCCCCGGGTTTCGCTTATTTGAATTGTCTGAATGAGCGACAATTGCTGGCTGGTCTGGAGAGCCGTGAGTGACGACAAAGTCTTTCCCCACTCCTCAGACATTAAATGTGTGCGTCAGGTCTCGTCTCAGGTCTCGTCATCTACCAATCCCTCTCTCTCGCTCTCTCTCTCGTCTGATTTGTGAAATGATGGTCTCTTCCCTGCTGGCGGCCCTGAGAGGGTTTGGTGAATGGCTGTCATTGTGCTGGCTGGGGAGGGGGGCGTACGTCTGTGCCCTCTGGCTGATGAGGCCGCAAGACAGTGGGCACACTTTGGCTCCTCTTCAAAGAGCTCACTCGTTAATAAACTCTCATCCCCTCCTCCTTTTATCACAAGGACACTTTATCACACTGTTCTTTTCTTTACTTGAGTTAACAAATACCTTTTTATCTCGCTCTGCTGTCTAACAAGGGCATATCTCACAGCTCTGCTATTTTAAACAGCCCATCACTCTACAGCGCAATGCTGTTTATTTAATAGCTGTGCTATTCCAGTCAAATTGCCTAATTTTCTAAATGCCAGGATCACAATTACTTTCTGTTTTTATAGACAAATGGCTTTCTACGGATTGTTTGGCAGTTGTTTTGTGTCTTTTCTCGATCCTTTACATTGGCTCTACTTTTTTGTACTTGTTGAGAGACCTTTACTTGATGCACAAAATTATTTTCATTGTTTGCCTTTTCCTTTTTCTGAGAATAAATTTAGTTTGGTGCTTTCAGGCCTAAACTCACACAGGTACATGAACGCAAACCCTTCTAGCAACACAAGCTTAATTTCTACTGCCATAGTAGTAATTAAACTTAAAAAAGTTCATGTCTACCTGAATAATGACACATCTCATTGTGATATCTTCACAAACATGGCCAAATGGTGGAGATGGACTCCACAAAAGGATATTCAGAGGAATTTGTCTAAGCCCCGAGGAGTAAATTTAGAAAGGTGTCCCTGTCTCTTTGCATTTTTCTCAGCTCTCTCCTCTCTGACCTCAGAGACCCATTGTGTTGCTGTTGCCTAGGATATGCCTCCTCTTGTTTGGTAAATGGTAGCATGTCCAGGCAAGCAAAGCTGTCACTTAGTCGGAGGTGCTTCCCTATATGGCCTGCTCATTTCCGAGCCAAGGGTCAATGTAGGCCTCTAATAGATAACTTCTTCACCCTCGTGGGAATCTTGTCTTCTCTTGTTTTCTTGCCAAAATGTGCATTTTGTTTTTTTACATTCCAACACATATGGAAGCTACTAAAGGAACACAATTTTTCCTTTCTCTGTACAAAATAATAAAGCGTATCAGAGCAGTAGGCCAACCATCTAATTTTTAGTCAAGTTTCTGAAGCCTATCCCTGACTAGTCAGAACAAAAACTCTCCATAAAAAATACAATAGCGGTGCGGTAGTACCATAATATTCCAGTTCTTGTAACAGCTGCCCAAGAGTTCTGTGTTAGAGACACCCTCCACCCTAGCCAGGTTTGAAGTCAGTGACCTGCCAAGCACCTGAACCAGCTGAGATGACCTGACGTCACTCTAACCCTCGGCTCACCTTATTGGTCCATCTATGAACTCAACAAAAACATGTGTCAGGAAATGAAGAATGTCAGCTCCAAACCAAGACTGAGGGCTTTGGCAATCATCCGGCTACCAAGATTTCCAGCAGTGGATTGCTGTTGAATGGCTCCACTGAAGGTGATGCACTCTTTCCAGGATTGGGGCAATCTAAAGAGGAGAACAAACAAAGGCCAGTGTCCATGAGGTTCCCCTTTGACCTCAGCTCCCAAACACTGAGAATAGGTCCTCTGACAAAGGTCAGCCTTTAAAACGTACCACAGTGCCGTCACGTTTTGCCCCTCTGGAGAACCTGAGAAAACTCAGGATCCTGGCGTTCTGGGGACCCAAGGTTCAACAGGAGTAAGCAGAAGAAAGCTGCCGGAGAGAACGTGTGTCAGCTGAGAGGAGCAGATGGATGGAACAAAAGGCAGTCATTGTTACAGGCTTGGATGGGCTCACGTGTTTTCGGGCTGGAGGCCTAAGGAAGCTCTGCAGCTTACCCTGTGCTTTTGTAGCCATGTAAGAACCTGGCATCAAATCTTAGCTGTCAAGTCCAATGAAAATATTACTTATACCCTAAGAGAAGATATGCTGTCTTGGGAGTTGCCAGAAGGTTTGGTTCTCTAGAAGGCAGCTGTGGGTGGGGGCAGTGTTTGCACATGGAAGCAACTCCTTCCTTTTCTCCATTCGAGTTCGAGCTTGGCAGTTTATCGAATGAGGACCTCACACCTTGGAAGTGTGTGTCTGCCTGGGCCTGTCCTTATCAGCTGTCCTGTGACATCTGCCTCTATTGTCTGAACAGAGAGCATTGGCTAAAAGATCCGGTTTTGGGGGTTACATTTGCTTTAGGTTAAGACCAGTTCAAACAAACTTGATAATCTCTTTTGCTATCGGTTGCTCGGGTTTCTTTTAAGCTACCATGGAGCAGGAGTTTAGTTGTTCTATTTGCTCCATTTGGGGTTCGAACCTTCAATCGAGCAGACTGAGATGTAAAGTGCCTTGCGCAATGGCCCAGTTTTGTTTAAGCCAAGCATTGCCCCTTCTTCTCATTTTAAATGTCGAGTTGGCTCATGTGATTTATGTTTCGGGCTTCAGAACTCTTCACTAAGGGAACATAGTGAGCATTGAGGCTCCTTGGTTTTCACGGTGCATTGGTGGGACTTCCCCAAGTGAGCATTGGATTTTAATCGAGACAGCCCTTCGAGAATGACAAGACTCCCTGACTACTGAACTAGAGAGCTGATGGAGACGCACCCATCGTCAAGCCTACTTCTCATGGTTGAACTTTGTATTCTTAAGAGTAAAACTTTTCTTAACCACTATTAACTTGTTCTTTTCTGACTTAAGAAGAACATTCAGAATATTTTGTCATCTTTAAATAACTTCTTTAAGGGTTAGTTCACCCAAAAATGAAAATTATGTCATTAATGACTCACCCTCATGTCGTCCCAAGCCCGCAAGAGCCTCCATTCATCTTCGAAACACGGTTTAAGATATTTTAGATTTAGTCCGACTCCGAGAGCTTTCTGCCCCTCAATTGAAAATGTATGTACAGGTATACCGTCCGTGTTCCAGAAAGTAAATAAAGTCATCATCAAAGTAGTCCATGTGACCTCAGTGGGTTAGTTAGAATGTTTTGAAGCTTCGAAAATACATTTCTGTCGAAAATAACAAAAACTACGACTTTATTCAGAATTGTATTGCTTCCAGTTTTGTTGTCAAGCCGGTGTTCAGGTGAGCGCCTGATGATGTCAAGATGCTGCGAGAGATCAAATTCGTCAGAGAGAGTTCAAACCTCGCCTGGTTTCAACCTCAATTTTCGGCAGCATTCAGTTGCGATTTAAATAGTTCTTAAGAAATTTAAATATTATGCTAACTTTCCTAACTTTCTCAAAAAGATTGGTCTTTATCTTTAGCCTTGGAGCTAGGTGAGGACAGAGTCAGCATGGTCATTTATTTAGCTGCACAGCTTTAATTGGATGATCATCAACAGCAGTTTACATCCACAAATTGAGCCAAATTGCTTTCATTTCTAATTTTGACCAGCTCTGGAGTCGACATGAATTGATACTCCCCATTTTTCAAGCAGTCTTGTGTGCGGCACTCTTGATGCCGCAGGGTTTTTGTTGCCAGTTTGAGAGCACAGATTATGTCCACAGCCATGCTAAAGACCATAATGAAGAGCTCACTGCTGGAGTTCTCAAGGGTTGAGGTGTATTGGTTCAGCCACAACATCCCTTCTTGAGGTGCCAGAACCCTGGACTGTCTGGACACTCGCGCTGAACTGTTGATCTAACAAGGCGCCACACGATTTATTAGAGATTTTTATACTTCTAATACACATATTTGTTTCTGACACATGTTGGAACACTATGCCTAAGATAATTGTTGGTTTTCATTCCCGTTTAATGTGAACACACACAATCCCTTGTTAATTGTGGAATGAGAAGCTTAATCAGTTGGAAACCCCGGAGCTAAGGAGATGTTCGTATCCTGTGTTCTGTTCTGGGGATTGTGTTTTCATATCAACCGTTTCAAATACAATACATATTAATAAAGGATAGAATCCAGCACCCTGCAGACATTAGTTTTTTTTCTAGTTTTTTCTTTCTTGACTATAGTTACAATCCTGAAATTCGCACTTGCAAAATCTTATAGATACAGCAATTCAATTAAATTTGTTTAAAACAAAAAACTTGAAAGACCAAGCAAGAAAGCATTTCATGAGCTTGTTGATCTTTCACTAGTTACACTGGACAAATAGTGACTCGTTTTAAAAAAAAATTGATGTCACTTTGAAATATTTAGTGTCTTTGATGCGTTGGCTAATTTCTAGGGCTTTTTGTCGTAGACTTAATCCATTTTTTTTATTTCAATTTTGTTCTTGAGAAAAATTTGGTCCATTGAGTATATTAAAGATTTGGTAAGGTTTCATGTCACGTCAACTTGTTAAAACGTTTTATTTATTATTTGAATGATTTATCTCCATAGCAGGAACATATCTTCAATTGCTATGCATGAAAAAATGTGCTACATGTTTTTCCTTCCGTAACATGTTTTCCCTTCTGCATTTTGCAAGACTTATTGGGAAAGTGTTCCTTCCAAGACTGGAAATTAATTCCAGCTTTCGGTTGAATGTCTTTCCACAGTGATGAATTGCGAAAAGAAAGCTCCGCCAGCTTGAAGAAAGAATTACTCGCAATCAAACAGCGAAAAGAAGATGGTGTAAAGAAAGAAGAGGATGTCACTTGAGGGTGAGTGTCTGCGCCACGAAATCACAGCTGTTTGTCTTTTTATTGACAGAATTTGAAAAAAGCTCTGTAAAAATATTCTTTTTGTAGTGTTTTAACAGCGAAAGCGTAATTTTATTTCTTACACATGGTGTAATGAAAGCATTTCAACCTCTCCCAAAATCAAATCAGCATGTACTGAATTGTTCAATTTTGGAGGTTTGTCTTTGTACATCAGCCCTTGCTTTTTTTATACATATGAAAAAAAAAAATCTGAAGCTGCTGTGTTTATGTGTGTTTTGAAAGCCTGAATGTTGGCTGTGAAGTGAGCGTGTGGATAACATTAAACATTTGGCATTTCTAGCTGTTATTTAGTCCTTTTTTTTTTGGACTGTGCCTAAGTCGATTGCTTACCTTTTGTGAGCATTTTAAAGAGAGCAATGAAACTTTTTTTCAGTCATCATTCGGTAATCATTTACTCAACCCCATATCATTCCAAATCAGTGTAATGTTTGGATTACAAAAGAAGAATTTTTGCAGAATGTTCTAAAAATGGGCCAATTTACATCATTCCCCATGGTGTTGATTGGACTGCTTTTTACTTGGGTTTCCCATTGCTGTTTGATCAGTAAAAACATAAAATGATCAAGCTTAAATATACCCAATGAAAACAGCTTTGCCCAGGGGTGCCAAGCTCTAAAAACGGCAAAAGCTCCAGTGAAATGGTCCATTTGAAGCAATACAATACCTTTATAAAATGCACGTCATCCCTTAAAAAATGTTTTAATTTTCTAATTTTATTTTTTAAGCATGAACATAAATAACCACGCCATATTTCAGCCCCAAAAAAGTTATATTTTCCTTAAAAGAAAATTTTAATAAATAAATTAAGATAGAGGTATTTAAATATCATGGTAGTA
Organism: Hybognathus amarus; assembly: GCA_030378365.1. Classification (NCBI taxonomy): domain Eukaryota; kingdom Metazoa; phylum Chordata; class Actinopteri; order Cypriniformes; family Leuciscidae; genus Hybognathus; species Hybognathus amarus. Next base: position 457,351 of record JAQIUQ010002529.1, on the reverse strand, counting down.
TTTAAAGATTTTTATATTGTTCAAATTATAGTGCTTATTACTGTTGTACAGTAAATCAGTTGTGTTGTAGTAATCAGTGACTAGAGAAGTGTAAGTTACATTCTTTGTACTAATGAAAATGTGTTGGAAGGAATTCTTAATATAAAATATAATATAATAATACAAAGAAATAAAGTATAAATAATCACAATGCGGGGCGGGGTTCACTTTGAAGTCAAATGTGACCTAAACACATTTTTGTGTGATTCACTCATTTACTGGTGAGATTTGTAGCAAATGAAACAGAACTCTCAAACTCATGTGAAGAAACGGTGCGAGTCATCACAACATATCTGGGTCAGGTTATTACAATACATTTGATTTAGGTCTACTGTAGCTTCTAATATTCTCCTGTTTGCAAAGGTTTCTGTGGTTTGGCAACATTCCTTTCTGAATATTTATCATAACCATAAAAATGTGCCGTTTAGCTGATTTATGCAAATACATTTTTTTTTGTCCTTGCAAATTCACGTCTGTTTAGCTCAAATAAACCAAACTGGATCGCAGAACAACGCAGAACAGGAAAGTTCAACACTCTTACATCAGCAATAAAAACAGAAATTAAACTCAAATATGATATTTATTTAAAGTCATTTTTGGTTATTTGTATGGTTGAATTGGATCATCAAAGGTCAGCAGCAAAGACTTTGTTTAATAAAAAGTGAGATTAAATACAAAAAGAGTATTTGAGAGTTATATCACTTGCACAAAAACAGATTCTGTATTCCTACAATCAATCATGTTTGCACACAACACCTCTTACTCACGCTTTCTCTCAACATGGGGACAGGAGGGCTTTCAGTCTAGTAACTTGCTTTACTTATTTGAAAAAATAGCTGATATTTAATATGATTTTGTACATTTAAAAGTAATGCGTTACTTAACTAGTTACTTGAAAAGTAATTTGATTACGCAACTCACATTACTTGTAATGCGTTACCCCCAACACTGCTGTTTTCACTCAATCTCTTTAATTTCCTCAAACTTGATATGTTGTTGACAAATCAGATAAGAGAAAGAACTTATTTGAATATTCTTCTCATTACCAAATATGTTATCCTCCCAGGATTTAAGATAGAGGTGTATCTATTCATAAGATTGTTTAAGTTTTCTCTTAGAGGGTCCATTCAATCAAACATCCATTAGTAAAGAGACATTTCATTTCATTGCAAAGAGCTCTCACAGACAAGGTCGGAGCCTTTTCCTCTTGTCAGATCCATAAAGCGCTCTTGGGTTTTCGCCCTACTTCCTGTGAGGATTACTGCATGCTTGAGATTTGCGCAGACAAACCTTTGACCTCTGTAGAGCTTTGCAATGGCCCTGTTGTATATCACTGTCTTCACGTTGTGTGTTCTCAGGGGGCAAAGGTGTGTCCCCTCACCCTTGTTGTTGTCAGTGTCTTTTAACGTTTGGCCTGGAATGTGCTATTTACGCTTAGCAGCCCGTTCATGTTTAATGGGATAGTTCATTCTGAAATTAATATTTGGTATGTTTTAGCTTACCTCAAGGGCATCCAAGATGTAGGTGTCTTTGTTTTTGCGTTAGAGGTTTCAATTTTTATATTTTTAGGTCAAACCGTTCTTGTCTGTCAGTCATATAATGCTGGTCTATGTTCACCACCTCAAAAAGCATAGACTGAGAAAGTCCAAATTAAACATGATTTAATGACTCGTAAATGTAAGTACACAGACGTGAAACGAGGGGTTTGTGTGAGAAAACGAACAGTACTATATCGTTTTTACCTCTTGTAACCACAGCTACGTCCAAGTTATCTGATTGCGCTAGGCGCTTCGGCTTGCGCAAGCGCCGAAATCACCGGAAGTGATCTTTTGCGCGTGCGCGTCACTCATTGTTTACACAGAGATTTCAAAAGTGTTACCTTTTACTGTGAAGATCTAAACATATTTAGATATACAGGAAATCACAATGGAAAAACTATTTCGATATATGAACAGACAAAAAAAATGCGCAACCGCGCGAAAGATAAACAGACAACGAAAAAAAAAATTGACGTAAGCTAAAACAAGAGTGACCACGGTCAATCTGACTGCAGTAAACTGCGGAAAGATATGAATAAAAATGATGTTAATTAAGCCAGCTCACATACCTCTATTTGTTTCCTGTTTTCGGTCGAAGCCCACAGTAGTCGATTGTCAAGTTTACTCGCCGCGATCATTGTTGAATGTCATCTCAAACTTTCCACTGTGTGGTGTTCTGAGAATATCAGCTCAAATGGATAGTTCATCCTAATCAGAACACATGGAGGAGGTTTGAGATGATATAATGATCGCGCACGTGAGATCGACAATCGACTAATGTGGGCTTCGAACAGAAAACAGGAAGCAAATATAGGTATGTGAGCTGGCTGAATTACCAATTTTTAATCATATATTTCATATCTACTGCAGTCAGATTGACCGTGGTCACTCTTAATAAACACCACTCACATGGCTGTGCACTCGTAATGACAAATCAAGGGTTTAAGTGTTAAGAGGCTAAAAGCAGGTTTAGAACATGCCCCATTGAAGTCAGCAGGGTGCGAATTTTAAAAAGACGATAACACGGTGTAGGCAACACTGATTTTTGTTGTTTTTGTTGATGATAGCACTCCAAATGTACAAAAAAATTATGCTCAATGATAAAATTGACTGGAGTTCTCCTTAAAGGCCTAGTTGCTTTAGCCAGCTGGACAGTATTCATTAAACAATTAAATACAAAGAGCTGTCTTAAAAAGTTTGTGTGATGGGATGTTCCAATGAATTGCAATCATGGTTTTAGTTTCGCTAGTAAAACTAAATACACCCTATAATCATTAGTTTGAACTTAGTTTTAGAACTTGTCATGTGTAAAAAATTGAGTTTGTTCAATAGCACACGCAAATGTACAATAGAAGAACTTAAACATTCTCTCATTGGCTCTTCATTTGGCGCTATGACAGTTTCTTGACAAAACGCTTAAACAGTAACTTGTGCCAGTATGGTGTTGACATTATCCACATTTTTGTGGGTAATGTGGAGTGAACCAGCCTTTGCGTTTGTAGTACAATTGAAAAGAAATAAATGAAAAAGTAAGTGTTACAAATCGTAATGCTGACGGAGGTATAATATATTTTTAAGACTGTCAAATGTTTCGAAGGGCTTTCGTAATGACTGTGAAAGACAAATTTGACCAAGCTGTTGGAGACACGTGAAATGCCCAAGTCACTTTGAAAAATATGCAGATATTTTTGTATTGATTTTATTATTTATGAGAAGAAAATTAGTGTCAGAAATCCATGTCTGCCCACAGCGCCCCATTTGTCAGTCTGTCAGACGCATGTTCGACGGCTGTTCACACAGGACACATTTTTGTGCTTTTTATATTCTATTGTTTTTAACTGTTTGTCTGTGTAAATAGACTATGCATCAGACAGACACAGAACAGCCATGCTTTTAAGTTGTCGAAGTTAAAAAGCATTAAAAACTTTTAAAATAGTACTTCCTTTTAAATCCTTAATAATATTAATATAATAATTGTAATTCCTCATAATAAAAGTCATTCCTTAATTTATTATTTTTCTTTTACTACTGCTACACCGAGTAAGTTGACAGTTACACCGAGTGAGTTCAGTTGACAACTAAAAAAAGTTGCAATAAATTTAAGTAGATAAACTTCATATAATTAAAACAAATAAGTTATGTGAACTTGACAATTTCACTTAATTTTTTCAAATATGCATGAAGTATATTTACTTAATTTTATTGCAATGGATTTCCTCACCTTTTTTTAAGTTAAGTCAACTGGTCACTTTACAGTGTACTACATTGGATTTGCCCCACACAGCACCGTGACAGCATACCGAACGAAAACAAAAGAACATGTCTGGAATTGTATATTTCCCTTTTTCCCACGTTTTCTTGTTCAGTGTTTTTGTTCCGTTTTCACCCTGCTTGCAACATGGACTTCTCATCGGTAAAGGCCATTGCACACTGTGCGTTTTTTTTTTGTGTTCGTCATCCTAAAAATTCGTCACGCACAGAAACCTTGCTCACCGAGTTAGATGCGCATTTATTAAACCTTTGTGGAAAAAAAACACAAAAATACCAAATGAATTCATCAAGCAGTGAGGATGATTTTGTTGCCCTCTATTGAAAAGAGAAGAAAGAGAAAATATTGCGTCGGTCCATCCAATCCTGAAATTGTGCCGAGAGGAAGGAGAGTTCCACCTCCTTATCAAGGAGTTACGAATTTCTGCCTAAAAATTTACTTCAGAATGTCAAATGTCAAAGTTTCATGCTTTGCTTGCGATTCTGGAGCCACATATTAAAAACAAGACCACCAATTTCCGTGAACTAATCTATTCTGAACAGAGACTGGCAGTATGTATAAGGTTTGGACAGCGCGTTGGCCCAGTGGAAGCGCTGGGCAGACAGAACAGCTGTATAGGCTGTTATATGATTGTGCCCAAATAATATATTATGAAATTGGCTGCTCAATCACACCTTAATCGATCTGAAATTTCAATCTGATTGAAAGGGGAGGTTTATTTCTTTCATAATCTAATTGAGAAGAAGAACATGAACGCTTGATAGAATTGAAAATTGAAACTGAAAGCACTGCGCATATGTGCAATGATGTGCGGAACGAGCCCCCGGCCCTGAATCGTCTAAAAACCTCTCAAAAGGCTGGCTGTGAATGCGAAAAACGCATAAAATCGAAACCCGATACGAATTTTTTTATGACGGACGAAAGTTTCAGAGGCGGTGTGCAATGGCCTTAAGACTTATGTGCCTTGAGCAGGGAGAAATGCTCCCTCAAGGAAAACTTTTTTAGATTTCGCCCATCAGACCACCTTCCCAGACTATTGCCTGTGCACATTCCTAAAAGTCGGACTCAACACTGCCACACATGCACAGTTATCTGGGGAGGTTCCTCAAGGGAGCTTCACATCATACTGTATGTGAAGTCAGGTGCTGTCATCCTGCGGATCTGTGTTCACCGTCGAGAATGCTGCCAAGTACCCCACTTCCCATCCAGTTCCCAGCCAGAACCACCCATACGGCAAGGACACTGCAAGTGCCGTTCCGGAGACTGTGGCGATGAATGAGCCTATGCCCATCCGAGTGACCGAGGATGACATTGAAGCCCGAGCAGCACGTGGCTGACCAGGTGTGTGAGCTGGCCGAGCCATCCATCGCCGAGGGAGTACTGGTGGACTTCGAGGATTTGGAAGTGAGCCCGCCCACTAGTGGTCCTCTCAGGTCCTAAAAACTGTACCCAACCCGAATCGACCCGAATCACTATGTCCCTGAACCCGGAGTCCATACTTTTTTTTTAAAGAAAAACCCGACCCGAGACAGACCCGATAAAATTAGACCCGAGTCAGACCCAACCTGACGCCATTTTTTTAGAACCCGACTATCTGTTATCGTCTCCATGCTTTTCTGACGCGTATTTTTTAAAATTGATTGACAGGCCTGGCTAAACGGCAATTCAAATACTTGCATGTAGTCAAACATCCATCACCATGATGGCGCACTAGTTCTTCTTGCCAAACGAAGGGGTTGGTTTATGTGGAGCGAGCAACTGAGTAAATAAATGTGGAGGCAACCGTGCTTATGCTTTATCTGCTTTATCTCATTGCACGTAAAAGCGTGGATTCTCTCTCACTTAAAAAAAGTCAGAGAACGGTCATAGAGTTGTTTTAAATACTGCAATTTTGTTAAATGCCCAACATTGTTTCAAATAATTCAGGTCTTCTCGGGTCCATTTGGAAAAGGCGTATTTATTTTAAATTTCCCGAGACCCGGAGGCCACTAATACCGAACCTGACCCGTGTCCGAGACACTCATTGGAGTTTTGGACCCGAACCTGCTCGGTCTCGGGTTCGTACCTCGAGTTTTTGGATCCAAGTGGACCCGTGAAGATCTCTACCGCCCACCTCTCTATTACTGAGAGGGCGTCTCTGGCTAGTACACTTTTTGATTTTAAATTTGTAGAGGAGATTTGTCTAGCCCCTGTTCTGTTGCCCGGACCTGTCAATCCCGATCCCATCATTCTTCTGCCCGTCTCATTAGCCCCGCCCAACCTCCCTCTCTCACCACCTCTCCAAAATATCCCGAACACGTCTATTCCCCAGTCTCCAGCCATCTGTACCATCTCTGTCACCCATCAGTCCCTCAGTACCGCCTCTGCCTCTCATTCAGCGGGGTACCCCCTCGACCCTGTTGGGAGCCATCATCTCCTGAGCAAAAGGAGCCTGAAGCTTGCGTGCAGCCTCGGTGCGCTACGCTCTGGCTCAACCTGTCGCCCTGGCTCCTGAACCTGCGCTCCTTCCACCCTCGACCTCAGCATGGGTCATCGGCCATTCGTTCTCTCTGGACTTCCTCGGCACGTCGGCTTCAGCTGAGATCAGACACCGCTTCGCCTCCACTGCGGACTTACAGACCGTCTGCTGCTCTCTGGTCCTCCACCCCTTCTGCTACAGCTTGCTCAGCCGTACCTCAGGCTCCACCTCTCCCAACTCTCTTTCTGGTCATCCATCCTCCGAACCGAACCTCCTCCAGCTTCCTCTGCCTACGTTGCCTCTTGGCCATCCCTTCACCATTCCTTGGCTATCCCCTGGCTCCTTGCCTGTGGCATCGCCTCATCCACCTTCTGAGACCCCTCCGTCCCCTACCGGGAGTGTGGCGTTATGTCAGAATTACATTCCTCACATGTGTTTCCCTGGCTGTGTTTCCCACCACTGATCTGTCCAGGGTACCAGACTGCGACCAAATTGGTTGCATATGCGACCATTTTTTGAGAATATGCGAGTTAAAATTGTATGTTGTCGCATATGTGCGAGTGGACGCTCGCGCAACAGAACGCAGTTGTATCAGCTGCTGCAGTCCGTAACTTATTGTATTATTCTCGCACAAGGCCCGAAGTTCAGTTAACTTGTTTATTCCCCAGAGCACAACGTGCAGGCATTCAGAAACACAGCTGAGTAGAGCAAACAAAAACAACAGACAAACTTCCTCAACCCACGCCCCCTCTCCCAAGACGCCAACCAACAGCGCGGTGTTCAACAGCGCAAGCAACATCCTGCTTGTGTTCTGTCTGTTGTCCGTTATTGTTTGAGTTTCCTGGTGTGTTATATTTGTGTGTGTGTGTGTATGTATGTATATATATATATATATATATATATATATATATATAATATTATTACATTAAAATATATTAACTTATATTTCTAGAATAATAAACTTTCTTAAAGAGGCTATATGCAGCTTTCCCCCAAATAAACGTAACAATAGCCTTTTTATTTTACCGTTTATGACTCAAACATCTCCTGATGAGCATACTGACACCTTGTCCGCTCACAGTGGGTGCACCTATAAGCCTGTATCCTATTTTTCCTATTTTCTGTCGAGTCTGAACTTTCCCGCGCTGTCTGCGGATGTGACGTCAATTGCGTTCATGTTAAACGTTTCAGATCACTCTGCCACCACCGCTAGTCAGCAAGTAGCCTACACTCGAAAGCAGAACACTTATCTCAAACAATAGATGTATTTGACTGTTCTTACCTCTGTAAACATAATGTTGACCTCCATGTAGCGGATGACGTGTGCACGTCACGAGTGCGCGCTGCGAGCTGAAAGGAAGAGCAGTTCTGTTTTTGGACCACATGGTGTCAGTTAAGCGAGTTTAAATTTCAGGAAAACGCATGTAGCCTCTTTAAACTTTCTTAACTTTCTGAACAATCATTTATGACTGCTATATTAAAAACAAAAGAATAGTTAAAAGGCTTTTCCTGTGACAGTTTTCTGCAACATGGTTGCTCAGTTATTCATTCTCAACAAAATGCAAGAATAAATCTTCCAAACTGTGTCTAAAACTGAACTTCAATCATGGCATTTTAAACACCGATGTTCTGCTTCCATCTCTATGTCAATATCCAGAAGTTGGCTCTCTTGCCATCGAGACATCTGGCCCCACCCCTAATCTCAATGTTTGGGTTTGAGTCCGGTTCTCTAGTGTTCATGTGTCCACAGAGGCTACTTTCAGCTTTGTATTCAGTCCCAAAAGCAAACACATTCCTCCCCTCTCTCTAATAACAGCAACCCGCTCTCTTGGCATCTGGTATCTTATTTTAGGAAGAAGCCAATTGTCTCCTCCGCAATTCACCAAGCAAACTAGAAGACATTTGTACATTTTTGAATTATTATTTTCGACAGGCATCACTTTAGTTTTCAAGACATAAATTATAGCATGTTCGTCTAGTCTGGTTTTCTCTTTCTTGGCATGGCTGTCATTTGTAAGAGCCAAAAATAAGAGAGACATGTTAAAAACACTGTCCGTTTTCTACCCACCCTAAATGATGTGGCAACATTCTTTCTACTACTCCGAGTTATTTATACAGGTTATGCCTGTATGCACAGGGTGTTTCATTTCAATAGAGCCTTGTCAGTCAAACACATTGATGTGTAAGAGAAATTGTCAGAGCATAATCCTATAAAAAGAGACATTAGAAAATGATTTTCTATCAAAGCCTTTCAATGCATTCGTTTCCTTGCACTAGATGTGCCACCCAATAAGTATCGGTGTTTTCTGAAGGATCATGTGACACTGAAGACCAAAGTAATGATGCTGAAAATTCAGCTTTGCTGCATCACAGGAAAAAATTACATTTTTAAAGTAAAATAAAAAAGTTATTTTAATTTGTAGTAATATTTAAATATTATATCTATATGGCTGTTTTTGCTTTTTTTTATCAAATAAATGCAGCCTTGGTGAGCAGAAGAAACTTCTTTCAAAAACATCCAAATCCAAAGTTTTGCCCAGTTGTATGTATGTGTGTGTGTGTATACTGTTGTTTTTCTGCAGAAGCAGTGAAAATGTGCGAAAAGCTAGATCCACTCCGCATCTGCCCTATATATATATATATATATATATATATATATATATATATGTGTGTGTATATATATTATATATATATAGGGCAGAAGAGCATCTCTGTGTCTATATATATATATATATATATATATATATATATATACACACACACACACACACACACACACTCACCGGCCACTTTATTAGGTACCCCATGCTAGTAACGGGTTGGACCCCCTTTTGCCTTCAGAACTGCCTCAATTCTTCGTGGCATAGATTCAACAAGGTGCTGGAAGCATTCCTCAGGGAGTTTGGTCCATATTGACATGATGGCATCACACAGTTGCCGCAGATTTGTCGGCTGCACATCCATGATGCGAATCTCCCGTTCCACCACATCCCAAAGATGCTCTATTGGATTGAGATCTGGTGACTGTGGAGGCCATTTGAGTACAGCGAACTCATTGTCATGTTCAAGAAACCAGTCTGAGATGATTCCAGCTTTATGACATGGCGCATTATCCTGCTGAAAGTAGCCATCAGAAGTTGGGTACATTGTGGTCATAAAGGGATGGACATGGTCAGCAACAATACTCAGGTAGGCTGTGGCGTTGCAACGATGCTCAATTGGTACCAAGGGGCCCAAAGAGTGCCAAGAAAATTTTCCCCACACCATGACACCACCACCACCAGCCTGAACCATTGATACAAGGCAGGATGGATCCATGCTTTCATGTTGTAGACGCCAAATTCTGAGCCTACCATCCGAATGTCGCAGCAGAAATCGAGACTCATCAGACCAGGCAATGTTTTTCCAATCTTCTATTGTCCAATTTCGATGAGCTTGTCTTCTGCTGCTGTAGCCCATCTGCCTCAAAGTTCGACGTACTGTGCGTTCAGAGATGCTCTTCTGCCCACCTTGGTTGTAACGGGTGGTTATTTGAGTCACTGTTGCCCTTCTATCAGCTTCAAACCAGTCTGGCCATTCTCCTCTGACCTCTGGCATCAACAAGGCATTTCCGCCCACAGAACTGCCGCTCACTGGATGTTTTTTCTTTTTCGGACCATTCTCTGTAAACCCTAGAGATGGTTGTGCGTGAAAATCCCAGTAGATTAGCAGTTTCTGAAATACTCAGACCAGCCCTTCTGGCACCAACAATCATGCCACGTTCAAAGTCACTCAAATCACCTTTCTTCCCATACTGATGCTCGGTTTGAACTGCAGGAGATTGTCTTGACCATGTCTACATGCCTAAATGCACTGAGTTGCCGCCATGTGATTGGCTGCTTAGAAATTAAGTGTTAACTAGCAGTTGGACAGGTGTACCTAATAAAGTGGCCGGTGAGTGTATGATATATATATATATATATATATATATATATATATATATATATATATATATATATATATATAATCAGGGATGCTCCGAAATTATAGCTGCCTGAAATTATTGGTTGAATGTGCAATTTTAGTTTTTGATCGAAGAGAAAAAAAGCATATAAGCCGAAAATATACGTGTTCAGTGATCAGGTTTAACGCACGTGGGGCGTTTTTGTTACTTTGAGAGATGCACAACTTCGAAGTGACTCTGGCTTTTTATTATATAACTGTCAAATTTGACTTGGTCCTCAAAAGAGTTGTCAGTGTATTCGGGTAGATAATATCCAGGGTTCAGTACAAATTAAGCTCAACCAAAAGAATTTGTGGCATAATGTTAATTATGGAACTATCTCTTTTTTTTCTGTGAAAAAATCTGAAATTTGGGTTACTCTGATGCGCAATGGAAATGAAGGCGACCGATCCATAAACCTAAATTACAGTTTTAATAGCATAGCCACAAGATGTAAACAATATGTATAACTATTATTTAGTGTGCAAAAAAATTGCTTACTAACATTATTGTTGTAAAGTTGCCAGAATTTCTTTTAAAAATAAGTTAGAAAACAAGAGGTAACTTTGTTATTTAAGCAGATTATTGTGACCTGTCTAGTGGGGTCTTCAGGTTTTGACTTTGACCGAGGTTGACTTTGGATATAGTACAGTTGAGATGCACTACCTTCATAAAAATGTTTGCATTGCCATGGTAACACTTTTACATGTTACCATTGGCAATGCAATGCTAACACCTTAAAAGAAATGTAAAAATGATTAAAAAAGCTTTACAGCTCCAATAATGTAAAATTTCAGCAGAAGAATTAAGTGGTTTTATACAATTATAAACTTCATATTTCTCATTTTAAATGGCCCAAAAATTGGCCCCATTGTCGGAAGTGTCTTATCATTTTTTTTAAAGAAAATAAGGGATGCATTGAGTGCCAGAATTTCTATTATAAATAAGTTCAAAAACAACAAGTAACTCTGTTATTTAAGCAGAATATTGCAACCTATCTAGTGGGATCTTTAGGTTTTGACTTTGACACAGGCTGGCTTTGGATATGGTTAGGGTTGGGTATCGAAGAATCGAGTCACGATTGGAACCGGGACTAATTTTTCGCTTTTCCTGGAATCGTTCAAAAGTTAAAATTTCGATTCCTGAGTTTCGATATTCACAGTCCGCCGACCGGAAGAAGAAACCGCTGAACAACACCAGCGAAGAAGTGTCGGCATAACCGCGTCAAGTCGCTCATGAGTAGCTTATGTCGGTGGTCCAAAGTGTGGCTTCACTTTTCTAAAAATAACGAAATCTCGGCAAAATGCAAAATTTGTGACAAAGGGAGTATTTGTGACAGAAGGAGTATTTCCTTCAGAAAGACCGTTGGTTAGCAAGGTTAGATAAACTTTTTTGACCCTGCCTCTTAAAAGAATCGGAATCGAGAATCGTTAGGAACCGGAATCAAAACAAGGAATTAGGAATCGGAATCAGAATCGTTCAAATTCAAACGATACCCAACCCTACAGTTGAGATGCACTACCTTTATAAAAATGTAGGCTACCAAAAATACTTGCATACTATGCACACTAGATGAACTAATTTCCATTTTGTGTGTTTCTTCTGATTCAGTTCAAACCTTTAGCATTGAAATCCACAGACTAATTCTCCACAGAAACTCCCGTCCTCCTGTGCTGGGCTTCTGAAGATGCTAGTGTCGACTGATGGACCACAGTTAGCTTCGAGAAGCCTCTGAATCCATCCACTCGTTCCTGACCAGCAAAGGGGAATAATCCACCTCCCAAATGATGAGGTGTTTGTCGTCCCCATCAACCTCCTGTTGCTTGATTTGTTGCTCTTTTCGGCCCGAGTGACAGGAGAGGGATGGAATGTTGTTAGAATAGCCGTCAAACTCAAAGACAGTACTTAGCAGCAGCAGCTGGAGTAGATGGAGTGTGCTGCTGTTGTGGGCCCTGAGGGTGCCATCATTCAACAGTCCTGCAGCTGGGCCGAAGCGCGAGCGTTGAGCAAGCCTAGTGGAAGGCATCACTTTTTGCTCACATAAATCACCAAGAAAAGGGTTGTTACCGGCGCTGACTTTTAGAAAAGGTGATTTTGATCACTGCTCTGAATTTGTGGCATTCATGCGTTGAATACCTCTGTAAATGAGTAATTGCATGGTTTGAGTAGCTAATGACAGCCAAATAACCTGTTTCACTCAAACTTTAGTTACTCAATTAAGTTCCACTCTACCTGAACATTACACGTCCAGTTCATACAGAAAGGACGAGATGTTTGTCTGCCAGGCATGTAAACTGGATCCAGTTCAAGCTGTGTCAAGGGTTTTTTGAATTAGTGACTAATCTAACAATTGTTTTAGTGATTATTCTGGGGATTCACTCTGGGTAACTTTTCTGGGGATTCATTTTGTAGTTATTAAGAACTCTACAATAATTCAGCTTTTGTCTTGATTAAAAGGTTGTTTTAGAGTTAAAAACAGCAATCAATTACCTTCAATGGATGACGGATAAATAATACTCAATTACCTTAAAAATAATTTAATGGAGCGTCTTGATCTCACCTTTTTTTGAAAGGGAAGGGGCTTCTTGATATTGAAAATTACCTAGAGTTTTTTTTTTATTTCCAATTTAATTAATAATTGAACTATAGAAATGACCGATGATAGATTGTGAGCTGCATCTTCCTTTTCTGTCGCACAATGATCTTGGGCTGGAATAATAAGCTTTGTCAGTTGAGTTTGAAATGAACTCATGTTGCGTCCTGAGAGATCAAAAGACTATTAAACAACAAAAATGTTAACATACTAATAGTGTTGTCACAATACTGGAATTTTCAACTTCGATACAATACCTTGAAAAATATCTATATTTTATACTATTTTCGATACCACAGGGATTAAACTGCCCTGATTACCGCCATACAGATCATTTATCATCTCATCATTTTTTGATAATTTGGGTAATTTTGTTTTTATAACTTACACAGCACAGGGAGGCTTTATTTGAATTTCTGAACTACATAAAAAATAGACCAATAAATAGTCAGTAATAAAATAAGAACAAATAAAGTAATTGCAAAGATAGCACAAATAAGTACTGTACAATACAGAAAGATATTAAATAAACAGCTTTACATTTTTCCGGTGGGTATATATTATATTCAGGTAAGATATGGTACAGCTAGGCTAATCAAAGGTAAAGTAACACTGGATAGTCGTCATTATAAAACTGAAATACAGATTAATCCTTACAATTAAAGTTACTAAACCTATTCAGTCAAGATCAGTGAGTGATTTTCTTTGTTTTTGTTCTCTGATTAAAGGGTTAGTTCACCCAAAAATGAAAATTAAGTCATTAATTACTCACCCCCATGCTGTACCAACCCCGTAAGACCTTCGTTCATCTTCGGAACACAAATAAAGATATTTTTTATTAAATCTGAGAGCTGGATCACTCCTCCATAGACTGCCTAAGGGACTGGCTCTTGACGGCCCATAAAGACATTAAAGAAAATGTTTAAATATTCCATGTGCCTACAGCGGCTCAATTATAAGTTTATCAAGCGACGAGACTACTTTTTGTGTGAAAAAAACATAAATAACGACTTTATTCAACTATTCCATTACTTCCTTATAAGCGGAAGTAATGGAAGTACATTACTTCCAATGCACCCATAAAGAAGTAATGGAATAGTCGAATAAAGTCATTATTTGTGTTTTTTTTCGCACAAAAAGTAGTCTTGTCGCTTGATAAACTTATAATTGAGCCGCTGTAGGCACATGGAATATTTAAACATTTTCTTTAATGACTTTATTGGCCGTCAAGAGCCAGTCCCTTAGGCAGTCTATGGAGGAGTGATCCAGCTCTCAGATTTAATCAAAAATATCTTCATTTGTGTTCCGAAGATGAACAAAGGTCTTACGGGGTTGGAACAACAATGGGGTGAGTAATTAATGACTTAATTTTCATTTTTGGGTGAACTAACCCTTTTACATGACAGGCGGCAACAGGTTTATTAGGCTGCTGTCACTTTAAGAGCTCATGCACGGAGACTGACAACATGCAATATCTTTATCTATTTACATTCCAAAACTCACCATGAAAACTCTGCAAGACAGGCACTTTGACATCATTTTGTATGTATTTTACCGTTTAAGTGCAGTAATCCACAAAAAAACTTCAATTTGGTACTTGTGAGCTGTTTGGGAGGTGGATTTATGAGAGTGCCACTTATATAGATCAGTAGTGCTCATGCTTTTGGTGTGAATGAGAAACCTGCAGTAAAAATTACGTGCAATACAAGTAATATTTTATCGGAGCGAATGAGACGAGACGAGTGAGTGACAGGAGGAGAGAAGAGAGAAAGTAGAAAGTCTTACCCCCAAACGGTAATTTTTTGAACGGTAGTGTATCATAACAGAAACGTTAAAACTATTGCAGCAATATTTGTTTTGTATGATTTATAGGCCTGTATGCGCAGTATAGACAAGCTACTCAAAGAATGTCAAAGTCCTTTTACTTTGTTTTAATACTTGTTTATTTCAGTCCTATCAAGGTTGTATCTTTCACTGTATAAACTACGGCCATGATAAACATGCTTTTCATCCCATATTGGCAGCCCTGTTTTTTTTTTTATAGATTTGAAAAGAGAGTGTTCAGTTTTCTACACAGTTAATGTGTTTTAATAGTCTTTGGCTCATTACTTTCTTTCTGTCTTTCTAGTTTTCTATTAGCTCATGCCACAGACTAAACATTTTCAAACACAGTCAGTGGCTCTCAGACTAACGCATGGCACGCTCTCTCAGTTGCTGAAAAACAAATTTCCAGCCTCTCTCCAATGCGGTTTTCACTGCACCATAAATACGAAGAATAAACAAGCGTTCCATTTGTGAGGGAAAAGATTTTTCGTTACATGACAGTGCTAACATGAAATAAATCACCCAAATGTTGGAGGGCCCGTCTGATGTAGTTTGTTCCCCTTGAGCTTGTTGTGGAGAAGCATTCAGTCATATTTGCCGCGAGGGCAGGTGTAGTCGAAAAAGGCACTGTACCCGCGGGGCAATCTGTGACATCAGTGCCAGCCGTCTGAGTGCGGGGATTTGCAGTGGCACATTAATGCCTGCAGACACCAGTGTCAACAGCCCAGCCTTGATGCTATTGACTTTTCCAATTCCTGCAATTCTAACGTGAAATTAATAGAACATACTTTATTTTTAGGCACTTCTCAAATTGGTAGGTACAATTATGAGAGAATTTTAAGAGACATTGTCTTTTATCTTCTTGCAGGGTTTAGGTTTTTTTTTTTCTCTTATATAAGATAGAAAAGTCGGTAACGCTTCCTTTTACAGTCCAGTTACCCATGTAAATACTATGTACTTATTTTAGTAACTATAATTACTGGGTAATAACTAGTACTAACCCTGAACCTACCCCTAAACCTCCCCCTGTTCCATGTATTTACCTTATATTAGCCAGTACTTTCTAGGTAAGTACACTGTAAGTACACTGTAAGTACTGTACTGTAAAAGGAAGTGTTACCGAAAAGTCTATGTAGTAGAACATTCAACTATACAGGTACAAGTTTGAAAAAACGGTAATGGTAAAATACTGTAAAATTGCTACAGGTAAAAACCTGTAAATTAATTAACAGAAATATTACAATAAAATACTGTTAATTTTTTTAAAGTGAACACAGCCATTTTATAATTTACACTGAAAAAGTTAGGGCTGCCCCTGACTAAAGATATTTCTGGATTAGTCTTCCATTTTATTTTTACATTCGTTTCGTTTATTTCGCACGTCAATTTATACACAATTTCAGAAGGAAAAATGGTCATATGTAGGTCGCGTGAAATGGGGAACCCAAAAGAAGCTACTCAAAGCTTTTAGGAGAGGCACCATAACATAAACACACAACAAATAATATACAAACCAAAAACTCAATATACCATAGACACAAAATATACAAATAAAACAGAAAACAAACACTACAAACAAACAGACAATCCCAGCACAGGTATAACACTCAACAATCATATGTTATGAGCACTTTTTCATAGAGATTTTTCTTGAAGATGGAGACAAAATTTTATATTTTCCTCAAGCTCGTTCCAAATCTGCGGTCCCCTACAAACTACCCTCAGGCTCGTACATTTTAGTCGTTTTTTTTCCAGTAATTAAATGTCTTTCCCTTGTGTCATATGTGTGCTGGGGACGGCTGATTGGAACCAGCTCACATAATCAGTAATTTAACCTATGCATGACCTGGAATATCATACAGGTGTTATGAAAGACATTTATATTCGGTAAGCCTTAATAAACCCTTAATAAAGCCTTAATAAACCAAGGCAACGAAAAAGAGGACGAGTGTGGGTATTGGGCTCAGACCACATTACTACCCGTATAATTTTTTTCTGTAAAGTCTGTATTTTTTCAGGTATCTGTTTTTTTTAAGCCATTAGTCAACTAATCACATGTTTATATTAATTGAATTACTTAAAATATATACTGGGGGTGGGATACTAAACCATAATGAGCCTTTTAAGTCCCCCTGTAGTCAATAACTTTATCCCTTAAAACCAGTGTTGGGAACATTACTTTAAAAAAGTAATTAGTTATAGTTACTCACTACTTGTTCGAAAAAGTACCTGAGTTAGTAATTACTCTATAATAAAAGTAACTCGTTACCAGGGAAAGTAACTATTTGCATTACTGTTAAAAAAAGTTGCTATAGGCTATGTCAAAGAATTTGAATTTTTTTAGGAGTTTTCACAAGTCAGTTGAAATGAGTCATCGGATTGCTCCTGAAGCGCCATTTCTGCTGTTTTATCGAACCTCTGTTTAGCTGTTCTGTGTGTGTATTTTGTGCGTGTGCTGGCATGTGTGTAAAATCACTAGCTCTGATTGGCTACCATGAAATATGATTCTGCCTTAGCCAATCATAATCGCACCTAGGCGTCGAGTCATTTTGTACTGTAGTGTTACAAATATATTCAAATGTTTAATTTAATTTTCCAATACTAAAGTATATAAACTGATTAAGTTTATTGGTGTGAATCTTGTAACTAAGGTCAATTATGTCACAAACCAGCCTGTTCCTGCCTGTCCTGATTTCTCTATTGTTAGTTAAATTGATGAGAGCACTGAGACTATCATCTTTTGTTTTTATGCACTGCCTGTCCATTAAGCTCTATGATAATGTGAAGGTATGGGTGATACAATCAGGCTGATTGGATTACCATCTATACATGACACTGTTATGCTGATGAGATCAGGGCTGGGGAATTCCTGGAAGACCCCTGAATAATGTGCTTCATTTACATGCTTTGTTTCAGAGTGTCTCCAGCCTTATATAACTCCTCCACCTTGTAAGGTATATGAACACAAAGTATTTTGGCTTAGTCAGATTTTTGGACGAAGCAGACTACAGCGATGCAACAGCAATAAAAGATACACACTCCTTAACCTCTGACACACTTGGCAAAAGATCTACCACTAGACCATTTAAGAACTCAAACAAAATCTGTGGATTGATGGATTTATTTACCGGATGAGCAGAGAGGCTGCACAGTTTGACAAGTTTGTACCATCAGGTTTGTAGCCAGCACTTCTGAATATGAACTTCCGAATGCGTCTCTGTCCCCAGCACATTTCTAACTGACGCCCATGGTAAGCACCGCATTTAACGCCCAGTAGCGTTAACGCCGTTGTAACAACGGGAAAGGTAATTTGTAAGATTACCCCATTACTGAAAAAATAACGTTGTTACCTTACATATTTACACCCTTGCCTCATTTAATATATGCGGATATATGAATATGCAAATGAGCCCCGCCTCCACTCACTCACACCAGCTCAGAGATCCACTGATTGATGATCACACAGTGATCTGATTGGTTACTAGTTAGTTTGTGACGTCAGAAACACTAGCAATTTCAGACCGGAGAAAATACTCTGCAATGGTATATTATTAATATTATTTAATTTTGCTTTGACATAATATTTATTTCACCTGGAATTCTCCTGGAATTATCATTGATAATAATAATAATAAATGTTTCCTGCGCATCAATTCATGAAATATCTGAAGGATCACCGACACTGAAAGCTGGAGTGTTGAATGATGCTGAAAATTCAGCTTTGATCACAAGAAAACAAGTTTTTTTATGTATCAAATAGAAATAGTTTATTTTAAGTTGTAATATTTCACAATATTCTTGTTTTTAATGTATTTTTTCTTTGAATAAATGCACCCTTGTTGAGCATTAAAAAATGCAATGTTTCCAAACTTTTGACTGGTACTGTATGCTGCAAATTACCACCAAATATTCCTGTTAAATATTATGGAGGAAATGGCAGAACTTTTATTTTATTAGATGCTTACATTGCAATTTATCCTCCTTTTGTGTCTTTTCTCTTTTTTCTTAATTTTGTAGTGTTCGCTGTGATTATTTTAAAAGATGGGTTGGCCTCAGCGTTACATAAACACGTTTTGATATGTTTCTCCATTTCATTTGTGTAATCCTTTCAGTATATATATCACATGTGTTTCCTTATAATTTGAATAAAATCCATCTCTTTATAGCACAGAAAGTCATTTGGACTGCAAAAGTCATAAATTTTGGCCTTTGCACTGATGAGGGTCTTAGGACCTACATTTTGGCTTTGGTGATACGATTATTCTTGGAAGGAATCGGACCCACAGGAGCTGTCATCTTCATCTAAGTTTATAGCAGTATAAACTTTATGTATAGTTATGTCCATATGATAGTAATAACTTCTGCTCTGGAATTCAGCTGTTTTCCCTTTTCATGTAAATCCTTTCAAGTTAGTCACACTATATATATATATATATATATATATAAATAGATGTATGTGTGTGTGTGTATAAATATGTATGTGTGTGTGTGTATATATATATATATATATATATATATATATATAAAATCTAAACTAATAAGACAGATTGACAGATTGAGTTAATTTCTCTTATCTAGATTGTGATCACTCTTCTTTTCTTCTCAAAGTTGACAGTGAGCCGACCAATGAGGCGATGACCGAGTACCTGGAGAGCAGGAAGAAATATGAGGAAATAAGGAAGCAGAAACTAAAGAAGGGTTCTGGTCGAGAGGCTCAGGTGGGTTTTTGCTTAAGATACTATGGTTGCTTCCCAAATCGCATACTTTTTTGAGTAGGTATTTATTTTGAATAAGTAATAACTTTGCAACCACTAAAATAGTATGTTCTATATGGTATGGGTGTATAATTTAATCCAGACTTACTACATTCGCCAATCAGTCATTATCATGTGACCTGTCTAGTTGTTTTGCTTCGCTTTACCTCCATTCATAAATCCTGTCCCGTAGCCTCATGGGATATTTAAGCGTCCATCCAATGCACACTTCAGAATCTCACCGGAAATAGCAGGAAATTTTTGCCTTTTTTAGAAGAACTTTGAATTCGGACAAAGATATTTGTTACATACTCTTTTTCGCCTACTATAGAGTAGGGAAGTATGTGATTTCGGATGCAGGCTAAGATTTTCGTAATGATTTGGGAAGAGCTGGCTCACTCCTGTTCAAATTAAATGACAAGTTTCTTCTTAAAAGAACTGTTCAATCAAGGATGATGATGCTGCCATAGTTTACTCAGTTTCTAAATCTGTTTGACTCTGTGCAACTCAAAAGGTGAATTTCTGAAGAAAATTGGGGCCACTTTATTCCAATTTCTCCAAAGTCATACTTTTTGTGACAAACGGAAATGAGCAATGAGAACACTAATTTTGTAGTGTTCGCTGTGATTATTTTAAAAGATGGGTTGGCCTCAATTTCTAAAGAAAATTGGGGCCACTTTATTCTAATTTCTCCAAAGTAATACTTTTTGTGACAAACAAAAATTAGTTATTTATTGATAATGTACCACCCCAATAGGGTGGAACTATTATTATTATTCATTTTAATTGTCTATTATTATTATTATTATTATTAATTGACTACAGATACTCTGTCTATCAAACAAAATTAGTCATTTCGCTCAATGATGTACCTGATGATTTTGGAAGTTTTGGAAAATGTTCAATGTTTGATGTTGAACATAAGCTGAGCTGACTGAAGGATGTCATGACAGCCTGTTCCAGCTGTTTTTGTCCATACAATTACAGTTAATGTGGTCCAAAACAACACTGGACCCTATTGACTTTCATTGTTTTGGACACTGAACCTTTTTTTGGAACTTTTTAAGAACTTTTAAAAAAAAAAATGTTGTGTTCCATTGAAACTATTACAAAATATAGTGCCTCATACACATGCATAATACTTTTTAGTTTTTTTATCAAATAGTTTTTAAAAATCAAAATAACGTACTTTCTCTTGCCTCTAAAGACACTTGCCCTTTTGGAAAGCTTCAAAACCAAACTATCATCTGCGATCACGGAGACTCCAAGTGTTCCAGAGGAAAACATGGAGGAACTGGGCGAGGATGACGATAAGGGCTGGTGAGTGGATTTTACTCAGTTCTGTACGCTGCTTCCCCATCCCTACAGAGGTTTAATGGACTAATGGACTTGCAGTTGTCTGTGATCAAATGCATTCTCAATAACTTGCGCCTCATTGGTTGTCTCAATGCACAGCTACTGTTTCACATTAAGGTAGCAGAGCTATTTATTTGGACTAACATAGCAAAACGTTCATACCTCTCTCCACATCAGGCACAGCTGCTGGCCTTAAGTGTGCCTGAACCACCTCGCTCTCCAGCCAAGTAATGCGTTTGGCTCTGGAGCGCACTGACACCATTAGAACAGTATGCAGTGTTTGTTTTTGCTGCACTGCAATAGCCACTTGTGGGAGAAGTAGTTTTCTCAGCTGACTTAACTGAGTAAATAAGCTGCTTCAGCAGACCAGAGTGCCCAGATGGAACGTGTCACACCCACCCGTACACCAGACGGGGCACGTCAAACCTGCAGTCAGACGCGTGCTGTCTTTTTAACAGGACGCTCATTACGGGTGCCACAGAACGAGCGCTTGCGCGATAAACCATTGTTGAAATTTTCCATAACACCACCAGCATATGTTTTGGATGTGGGTGTGCTGGTGTCCCCAACAGGCTTTTAATCAGCACAATCAATGAGACTTTCTTGGGCTACTCAGCTTCACTTTGAAGACCAATTATTGGTTTGCTCCCAAGCCAAGTTGTGATGGCCAACAGGATTCATCTACACCAGCACCAAGCCAGCACTGACCATCTGCCCATGTGTCCTCTGATCCCCTGCTCTGAAAATGAATCTGGTCACTTTGTCACTGCAGATGTTTTTTTGTGTGTGTTCTGTCTATGCTCTCCCAATGACGAGCAGACACATACTAGTTTGACCGTTTGCAACACTATTAAATCTATAGCAAAAAGCAGGGGGTAAGATGTGGCAGCTCTATATCAGAGAAAACAGTTTTTTTAATATATATATATATATATATATATATTTAGAAAGATCTTGCCTGTGACATAAAATTAATTTGTAAAATTATTTTGTGCCTTTCCAGGTCTTCTCTCTCTCTCTCTATCGCGCAAATACACATATACATACATTTATATATATATATATATATATATATATATATATATATATATATATATGTATATATATACTGTTTCTTAGTGAATTTCCAGTATTTAAATATTATTTTTTTCCAAAAACAAAGCCATGCCAGTGGCTTCAAAATGTATTTATTTTTTTTTAAAGTCAGAATTGCGTGATATAAAGTCAGAATTGTGTGATATAAAGTCGCAATTGCATGTTATAAAGTCAGAATTGCGAGATATAAAGTCAGAAATGCATGATATAAAGTCAGAAATGCGTGTTATAAAGTCGAGAATTGCGTGATATAAAGTCAGAATTGCGTGTTATAAAGTCAGAATTTGCGAGATATATAAAGTCAGAATTGCTAAATATAAAGTCAGAGAATGCATGATATCATAGTCGCAATTCGGAGAAAAAAAGACAGAAGTGCGACTTTTTATCTCACAATTGCGAGTTTACATCTCGCAATTCTGACTTTATAACACATAATTGCGAGTTTAAATGTCGAAATTCTGACATCTTTCTCAGAAATGTGAGAAACTCGCGATCGCGACTTATCAGGCCAATTCTGATGCTACGTTCACACCGGACGCAGATCGCGGGGTCAAAGTTCGCGTCTACCGCATCTACTTTGACGCTTGACCACTTTAAATTCACGCGTCAAGAGCGAAATTGACGCGGGTAAAATAAAAGTTTGAAGCGAAATTTACGCGCATATCGCACGTCAAAACTGAAACCCGTTGACGTTGATTCGAGCATTCATCGAGAGAGTCACCGCACTGTATTTGCTCTGGAGAGCCAGAACAGCGGCGTGGGGATCATCGTCGCCATATATGTGTCCACCGGACCCTTTGGAGGCGAACCGTTTGGCTAGTTTCACCATTTGCTCGCTCCAGGAGCTGCGCCTGGATGACGGCCGCTGTCAGCGGTTCTTCCGCCTGTTCCAAAAAGTTATTAGCCTGTCCTGTGATTGTTTTCTCTATCACGTCCAGACACGAACTTATGCACATGTGTTGATTGTCTTTACATCATTATACTATTTCATATGATCTAGATATGAAATGAATAACATTCCATACCAAAATGAACATGTCTCATATATAGAAGTAATGTTTTAAGTGATAAAATATTTGCTTTGTTGTGCATAATCCCACCATGCATTTAGTCATATACAAAATAATTTATTAAAGCATCCAGACACTTCACCACGTGAGCAAGCAGCTAGGCTCCTGATTGGTTAACGCGGCGCGCAGTTCACGGCAAAGTTCAGAGTTTTCAACTCGGGCGGAACGCGACGCGTCTGCTGAGTTGAAACTCTAACTTTGCCATGAATTCGCGCCACGTCGAACGCATGAATGCACAAATGGCACTAACTAAATCATTTGCGTGTAACGCGCTTCACGCGCCAGCACGCCAAATTCGCCGCCATTGGCGCGGACGGGGCGTATTCGCGTCTTTCGTGGTTTCCACGCCTCATTCGCGACGCAGGAATTTTTCAACCGCGTACGACGTCTTTTGCATTGACTTAACATTGAAATCATTCGCGCCTGACACACTATTTCGTGTCCGGTGTGAATTAGACGTCGTTCAGGGGAAAAAAGAAATAACTTTTTTCCCCCTCAAAATAGTTAAAATCTCACAACTCGTGATTTTATATCATGCATTTCTGACTTTATAACACAAATTGCGACTTTATATCTAGCAATTCTTACAATATAATCTCTTTATATCTCTCAATTCTGACTTTATATCTCACAATTGCGACATTATATTACGCAATTCTGACTTTATATCTCACAATTCTGACTTTCCATCTCGCAATTTGCAAGTAAACTCGCAATTGTGAGATAAAAAGTCGCAATTACCTTTTATACTTTTCATTCTATGGCGGAAACAAGCTTCCATACTTTCCTGTAGCAGACATCGGTCTACAAAATCAAGTATTTGTTTACATTTTCTCCTAGATGAAATGTGGCTCAACTTACCCCGTTCTCCCTTACTGTTTGTTTTCACGGTATCACTCGCAACTAGGCACTGTGTCTGCCGGGCAGTATTATATTTTTCGAGCTGTAACAACTGCCTTAGCTGTCTGTATGTCACTGGAAAATTCCAATCCAACAGCATACTACGAGATTATGAAGACAGAAATTAAATAATTACCATGTCACAGCAGTGCTAGATCACTAAATCACACACACAACTCACTGTGCAAATATTAAGTCTGTTTGGATTTATTTTTGCCCTCCTTTTAAATATGAAGACTAAACACAGCTTAGCTTTTCTTTTTGGCATCCTCTAGATTATTATTTTTTGTCCTAAATCTGATGGGAACGTTTCCATGTTGGGCCGAGGGTGTTATTGACAGCTGAGTTCTTTGGCCAGGATAACATTTATGATGCTGCAGAATGAATCAGGCTCCAGGGAGCATCCATCTTAATGCTGCATGCAAGGCATAAAATTATGGCCCTGATTGTGCGCTTAAGTACACAAATAGAATATCAATTAGAGATGTTTCAGTTTGATTCTGTTTTCTCCATAATCTCCCTAGCATATGTGATGAAGATGCATGTGTTTGTAAGTACAGGCTCTGAGATGGCAGTAGGTACTTAAAAACTGATTTTGCTCATCCACATTTATGGCTTTCATAGTTTGAAAGATGTGTTTTTCTATTTAATGAACTCTCAGACGTGATTGGACATTACTGTGATTCATAGATACGCTTTATTTCTGAAGCCCTGCCATGACCAATGCGTCACACGGCACTTCTCGTTTTTTCTGAGGATTACGGGAAGCAGACTGGTAAATCATTTTGTTTTTTCGCTCTCTGTTAAAACGTATAGCTTCAGCAGTTTGCTTTTTTTGGGTATTATTTTTTGGGTATGCCCAATCCATATATAGATACAGTCCATTGCAAACCCAGGGTAGTTTTCCACTGCAAGTGTTTGAAGCGACTTGGATGCGGCCAGTCTTTGCTTAACTGTTTGGTAGACGTCCACTGCTTTTATTTCACGCATTCGCAGGAAAACCGTAAATCACAATCAAATGTAAAGAATGTGGTCGAGTGCATGCCTCTGCGGTGAGTAATGGCTTTATGCTTGATGAATTATCAGTGTTAATGGTGTGCGAGCCGTGCCGCAGCCGCACTGGTGACATGCTGAGGATAAAGCGAAACACTGTCTGGAGCCGTCGTCCTCCCCTCTTCACGCTACAAGCTACCGCAGGGAAATGAATTGGCAGCGATGTGTTTTTCTCTCGTATTTGCTTTTCATCAAAGACCTTGAGTCTTTGTCTAAATATATCCACTCAAATGCTCTAACAAATACCACATGTAAGTGTGAAAGGGGCACCATCTTCTAAGCTTTGAGTTCCTATGTGTTTCCTATCAGTTACTTTTGTCCTCTGGATAGACCGTCATTACTGTCCAAGGACCCCCACAAGCGCTAGAGACATCTCAGGGACTGATTCTGGGGCGGAGGAGGGACGGGAGGCCCCCAGTGCTAGAAAACAGCAGTGGGAAGTCTGTACCACTTTCTGAACGCCTGGTGCCCACCTGACGAACGGAACATGGGTTACCAACCAGGTCAGACACTGGAAGTGAAGTCTGGGCCAGATTGTGAACTATTCCATCTGTGTCTGCCATCTACAAAACCCCCTTTTCGCCGAGCCTCCCCTCTTGCTTCCCCCTCTTATGCAAAAGCGAAAGAAAAATAAATTCAGAAGAAGGCTTCCGAGGGCCTCTCGGCATCATGGCGGGAGCCCCTCCCTGATAAGAGCCCCAATCAAACGGTGGGATTTTTTTGTGCGAGCCATAACTCTAGGCGAGGAGTGCAGACGGGCTGTCATCACTGAGAGCTGCTTAGACAAATTATCAGTGCCGACTGCCTTACGCGACGGGAGTCCTGTGGGTCTGCAGAGAGTATAGCCATGACATTCTAGATGAGGCTGCTCACATCTCCTTACGGACTTCAAATGGATGCAAGCATGCACGCACACACTCGAGTTTAACACTTAAAAATGGGCTTCGC
The DNA here is from genome assembly GCA_030378365.1 of Hybognathus amarus. NCBI lineage: Eukaryota > Metazoa > Chordata > Actinopteri > Cypriniformes > Leuciscidae > Hybognathus > Hybognathus amarus. The sequence continues at coordinate 431,472 of JAQIUQ010002529.1, read as the reverse complement.
ATGCACTCGCAGACTCTTTATGCATCTCTTTGGCCGAATTCCAGGGGTTCTGCGATTGCTCAAAAATAGCAGCGTGGCGGATTACTTACCAACGAGAAGGCTCATAATTTAAGAGAAGAGGCCGCTTCCATTCTCCATTCCTGTATGTATTCATCTTGACTCGGACAACTAGCCCAATTTAAAAATCTTCCTTCAGCTCCTACAGTTACTGCCTGACACACTTCTGCGAAACCACCAAAAGTTGCACCGTATTGAATGACTGCTGGCAGTCGTTGAATTATTGAAAGTCCTGTCACATCTTGTTCTTTCAAACCAGCTCTGGGCTTTGGAAGCGAGCGCGTTCATTACGAGACCTGCACCACAGATTTGGATTCTTGAAGGATAAAGTCTTTCCAGAGATTCTGACCTTCACCAGAATAGCTCAAACAGGTGTGGAATGTCAGTTCCTTTCAAATCTTTTTTGTTGTTTAGATGAGACCCCAGAGAGCCATCCAGCCATGTCCATGATGTAGTGAACAATGACCCGTTTCACCCTTTCTTGACATTTCTTTGAGGCACTCTCCATGTTCTGATTCAGACAGTTCCTCAGTAGCCATCATCTCAGTATGAAATGTAGGTCAGCAGAGCAGGGGTGAGATGTGTGCATCTGCTCCTCAGCCTAGCCTTGCTCCAAAAACAAGTTCCCTAAATATGACCTTGGACAGAATGAAAGTTCAGCCATCATCTACTACACAAAACGTGTACACCAAAAAATTCATATTCCAAAAGAGTTTTTTGCAGTGATGGAATAGAACTAATTTAGTTTCTCCAAATAACTTTTCAGTCAAAACAGCATTTCAAATCTACAGGAAACTTTTTCCACTATAAATAACTTTTGTGGAATGGAAAGGTTCCATGGATGTTAAAGGTTCTTCATGAGCCATCAATGTCAATAAAGAACCCTTTATTTTTGCGCATACGGTGCCAAAGACAGCATCGGACCCATTTTACTTTGATTGTAAAGACAAAGAAGAAATAGAGCATTTTGGCTTAGAGTGACAAAATGATGACAAGTCTGTTCTATTCCTAGTAAATATCTTCAGCGTGGACTTCTGAAATCTTAGAAGGTGTTAGTAGAACCACTCAGATATGACAGAACTGTAGTTCTGTGTTCAGAAACCTGTTGGCTTAGTGTAAACAGTGTCTTGGATTGGCCTACAGTCTTCAGGAGTCCTCAGGAAGGACTTTCGCAGCTGTGAGCTCTTCTTTTCTGATGCTGGCACTCAGGAATGCTCCTGGAATGTTAGTCTGCCTGCCAATCACCTCTCCAGCCGTGCCACGAAGAGAGGCAAAGAGCATTACTGATGAGATGCATCTCGTGCTGGATTATTGAGACCTCCTACAAGGGTGTCGCTGTAGAAGAGCAGAAGCTGAAGATAAATCACGTCTTCAGAAATATCATGGTTGAGGCAAAGGGATGTGCCCACCAAAGCAGAACTAAGGTTAAGTTTAGAGTTTATGGTGGAGAATTTAGGGAAGTATTTGTTTCAGTGTAATTGACATGACCTATGATTCTTTAGAATTGGCCATACAGCAGATATTTGGATAAGACACGCAATAAAGACATGTCTTAGTAGGTTGATCATTTTGGCTTCGACATACTCTTGTTGATTCTACAGTTTTTGTTTTCTGGACATTTGATATCGCTTAAAAGAGCAAACATTTATCTTTTTTGTTATTTGTGTAATTTACTGTTATATTCTTATTTATAATGTATTGATTTTATTCACTTGGCGGGCACCATTCACAATGGAAGCAAATGACAGAACTTTTCCTTTTCGGATGAGTTATGCCTTTTAAAGATGCTGTGAACACAGGCTGTTTGTAAACTCGTCAGATTTGGAGGTCCGCTCTGGTCTGATCTTTTCCACCGGGAACTTCCCAGTCTGATTCTGATGATTTATTTGCCCGTGAGCTGCGCTTTGCTGTTCTTTTGAACTGAACTCTGTTTCCCCTTGTGATTTAGGTTGGCCCATGTTCTGCACTTTTGATGAACAAAAGCAGAAAGGTAAAAGATGCCAACATGCAGGACAGACGACACGTTCGAGATCTATGATCCACGCAACCCTGTCAACAAGAGGAGACGTGAGGAGAGCAAAAAACTCATGAAAGAGAAGAAGGCCAGGAGGTGAGACTACAGCTACACTCCTCGTTCACCCGGCTGCCTCGAACTGCCCGTCTGGAATGAGTCTGACCATTAGAAATGACACAACATAGGGGAAAAGCATTTTCTTCTTGAGAGGAATCATATTAACTGATGTTCTGTCAGTGTGAATGGGAGATATTTTGCAGCCTCTTTATTAAAAAGACATCAATTTCTGCCTACTAATACTGGATATACTTGTGAAGATGGCTTGACGTTTATTGTTTTTTAACCCATAGAGGGAGAACCAACATCATCTGCTTAGTCCTTTAGTGCATTTTTTGCATCTTCTTACAGAAACCTTTTCATAGACAGGTTTGATCATACTCTCAGAAATGAGTGTACATTTTCATCTAAAATAAAAGTCATAAAAGTCTTTATTTCTAATGTTTAAGCTTTGTTGTTGACTTCGTGACCTATCTGACAATTTGATTGAATTCACTTGCACAGAATTGGTTTGGGGAAACCATGTTTGTAAGTATTCACTGTCAATCTACATCGACCAATTCATCCTTAAGTCATAAAGTCACATAGCTGATGCCAATACAAAGAGAGTAGGTGACCATCAGTTGATATCAAATTTTTGGTTCTACCCTTAGCATTTATTTCACACTTATTTCTAGACTCCTATTATCAGTTAGAGCCAGACCGATTATCTGGCAGGACGATATTATCGGCTAATATTAGGCATTTTCCAAACTATACGGTATCGGCAGTTATAATGGCCGATAAATTAATATTTCAAAAATAAAATAAAAACGGCCGAAACACGCTTGAACAATGTCATGAGTTTTGGAGTTGTATAGTTTGTCCACCAGAGGGCACTCTACATCGTCCCTGTAGGCAACACTCGTTGAGTTGGTCACGAGACATACATTGCTTAAATAACAATTAAAAGAATATCCCCATCAGTTCTCTTAACTCAAATAAGCATGACAAAATTTGTGACTATCATGTCCAGTTTTGCTGCTGTTAAATAAGCCAAAAATTAGCTAGTAATAGTTATGTTACGTTGTTGCAGTGTAGTTGACTGACTGTCCTTTTAACTTTTGACAATGTGACTGAAGTATTTCTTTAATAGTGCGTGAAAGTTATAGCAATGAGACTTATCATCTCTCCTTGGCCAGTTGTATTGAAAATGTACTGTATGTTTTACAATTTGCAGTATGACATTATACATTGCTAAATTATGGCTCATCATAGACTAGCTAACCATAAAGCAAGCTAATGCCACTATCATCAGTCTGTTCTGTTGTGACAGTAAAAGAAACAAGTTTCTTTTTAAAATGCATAATCATATTATTTTAGTTAAAACTCATAAACAATTACAAATAACTAATGTTAGGGAAATCTGTTAATGTTTTGTTGCGCGTTTCTGAAAAAAAGAAAGAAAAATATCGGCCGATATATTCGGATTTTAAAACCAACATTTTTTTGGTATCGGTATTGTCGGCCTTCAAAATCCAGTTATCGGATTCGGGCTCTACTGACCAGTGTCTACACTGATTATAATGGAGTTTGTTAGACATGATTTTTGTACTATGACTGGTTACAGTTGGGGCTGTGACAATAGATGCTTCGAATTCATTAAAAAACGGTGTTTAAATTCGGCGTTTTCATCACGTTACTTACGACATTATTTTACTCTTGCCAGAATATTTGCAATACCTCAAAACATGCCGTGAAACAATTCTTTCATCTCACAAATGACACCAAAAAAATTAGCATGGACATTTAATTGAACTCACCGCATATTGTAAATCCCGTATCCCAACTGGCACACCCACAATAAAAAATCCTTGGTTATATACAACATAACTAATCTAAAAATATGGTTTAAATACAGATGTTTTTTGGTAATTAATATAGAAAAAATTTTATAATTTTTTTATCTGATATATTTGTATGTATATTTGTATATATGTGTAACGTTCATTTTCCATCTATTTGGTTCAATAACCAGCTCTATGCCGCCGTATGACATAATATCAGTGTCTCTACTCTGGTCTCTATCTCTACTTCATCTCTCAGGCATGACTGCCATCGTAAAAAAGAGCTCTTCTGCAGAAGCAGTGAAAATGTGCGAAAGGTAGATCCACTCCACATCTGCCCTAAATCGAGCAAGTACGAAGCTCAGAGTTCAACCTGTCCATTAAATAACAGGAGTAATGCAAGACACACATGACCGCAGTGAAGTAAACCAGAGTTACGCTTGACTCGTCCTGCAGCCGTACTTCCAAAAAATACAGTCGAAATCATAGCTCAATTCTCCCACCAAAAAAACCCTCCCATTTGTATAAAACGGTGGCAAGATAATAAACAGTTCCTATCGTTTTTCCTGCCATTCCTATCGGTCTCGTATTTTGTTACCGAAGAGCCAAGTCCATTGGCGTTCCTGATGATGTCGGCTGACTGTGGTTTGGTCTCAAATGATCTACCACGAGTGTGCGCGACCAGCAGCATGGTTTGGCCAGCGCACACCTTTTACTGCTCCTCTGGGATCATGCTTAAATTTTCATATGGAACAGGAAGGAGAGTTAATGTTACACCATAAGAGCCGCGTGGCCAAAGCCGCTGCAAACTAAAACCAGGTGAGGCGCACCAAAGCCAGTGCAGCTTCTAGCGCTCTGACTCGCTCTACTGTGCCTCTGTCACAGGGAAACTTTCATACGTAAAAACACTGGACAGGTCTGATAAATTGACTCGTTGGAAGACTGATCTGATAAATTATGCTGGATGTATGGAAGTCGAGATGCTGTCATATATACTGTAGGTGGTGTGAGATATTCATCATACAATTATTTATCTACAATAAAAAATAGATATTATTTTCAGTGCAAAAGACTACATAATGATGTATGTCTAATCATAGTCAAATAAATGAATTATATTAGACTAAACAACATCATTTATTTGTGAAAATATTAAATACAGTGTATGTTAGTGACCAAGTTCTATTGGTGACAATTTATTACTACTATTGGTACAAGAAATACACACTGAAGAGCTTTTTAAGAATTTGTTCCCATGACTCAATTCATTAAATTAAAGGGGGGTTGACTGCGATTTCACTTTTTTCATTTTAAATAGTGTGTAATGTTGCTGTTGGTGCATGAACAGTATCTGCAAATTTGCAGCACTGAAAGATCAGTGTAAGCAGAGATATCATCTTTTAAAAATCAGGAAGTATAATTGCCTACAAAAACGACTCGAATTGGGACTACAGCTAGGTTATGGTACGTCACTAACCCACACATTTGCATCAACTCTTCCCTCAGAATATGCAGAAAATGGCATGCGTATATTTCTAGGCACGTCGACTCGTCGAGTGTGTTGTTCACGCAGCTGTCAGGTCTTCTGTGTTCGGGCTTCCCATAGACACGTATTCTTCCTTAACAATGGATACAATTTATGTTTGATTGTGTTCCTGAAAATGACGATAGTAATCTAGCGAGTTCAACACCGGATTCAACAAGAAACTGTTACTAAAACATGAAGCAGTTCCGAACTTTAAAACAAGAGGCAGCAGTTGTTGGGCCACAATCTGTAAGTAGGCTAAGACTTCATCATTTTAAATGTATTTGCATGTATAATTCAAGACGTAGCCTTGTGTTTTATTTTTTCAAATGCCAGTGCTGGCTTTATACTAGCCACTACTAGTTAGACTATGCTATTTTGTGTCTACGACAAACGCGTACAAACATTATGGACCTGAATTTTCTATAAGTACTAATGTTTTAAACTTATTTTTCATGTATATATGGTTTATGACGTTATTTTCGATTTTGATCAAGAACGTAAACATGCCAACGCTGTTTGAGTATAACATTAGTAGCCAGTCAGTTGCTATTGTTGCCAGTCAGATGCTATTGTGTAAAACAAACGTGTATAAAGTAAAAAAAAATTAGCAAATTATCATTCAGAAACGTTTAGTAAGAGCCGTGTGTGGTGAGGTTCTGTTTGACTCTCTTTGTCGCGCTTTCTCGGTCTGATTCTGCCTGAAACTGATACTGCAGTTCGACACATATTTACATCTGGACCGGAGCTCATGACATGCCCATGAAGGTAATGGGCGTTAATGTTCGGACAACGTGAGCGACAGTTTAGCCAATCACAACACACCGGGCCAAACTAACCAATCTGAGCTCATGACGTGTTTCTGAGGGAGTGGTTTCATAGAATCAGGAAGTCAACCGCTCGTTCAGGGGACAGAGGAGAGCGCGGCTGACAGTAAAGGTAAAGGTGAAGTTTATGGAAAATAAGACTTTAAAAAAAGAAAAACCACGAATACATGTTATATTGCACCCCATATATACAATCATGCAAAGAAAAAAGCAGTCAACCCCCCTTTAAATTAAATTGTTCCACCAATTTTCAACCAAATCAACCAATCATGATTTTGACTTCCATATCCTTTCACAAAGAACCAGGATGTCACACATTGGTGCTGAGAATGTGTTTGACCTGTTTGGACCATGATCAAGCATTTACATTTAACCTCATTCTGAGTTCTATTTCAATGTGTTAATTCACATCAGCTCTTTTTATGGGGGCCTGGAGAACCCAGAAGTGACACCACTGAGCATTTCTAGAGAAATTCCATCTATAGTACAGTTTTTACACATACAGTACATTTACTTAAGTTTAAAATTGTAAATAGCATAAATAGCTAATATACTGTAGGCTAAAAGTGAAAACATTTTGATTTTATAGGCTCCTTAAATGCATTTCATTGACAATGGGTAAGAACAAAGTCCCGTAAGAAGCATTAACAAGTAGGTATGTTGATGTTTAACCAGAGACTACCAAGATTTTGGTAGAAATATTAAAGTAATGCAGCCCCTTTTTTAGTTTTTGGTGCGAAAGACTCGCTCTGTTTACCTTTCTTTTGGCAAGAATCATGAATGTTGGCTTTTACAGAGGACTCTAAGGTGGAGAAGACAAGACAATGTCACTTGTGCATAGCAACACTTAACATTATTGCTGGCCAAGATACAAAATACACATCATTACTGCTTGTCACATGACTGTGGGAGATTAAATGGACAAGTAATGTCATTATCTTGCTCACTATCTGCCTGTGCCCTTGTGAATGAGTACTATAAATAGATATCTTAATCCTTTTTCCTCTGTACGAGAACAAGACAAAATCCTCCCTGCTTTTATCCCCCGGAGAAGCCAAGATCGTTGTGTTCCCACTTTCCCCTTTTTCTTTGGCCTCTCTGCTGAAGGAAAATGACTTGTCAGATGACCTTATTACAGGTTGGGTTTCATTTGAAACTTTTACTACAATGATTTGTCCTTTATTTTATGTAGCCTGGTCATTTTCTCTCTGATCACATGATGGGGTTTTGAAAAATGGGGCATGTCCAGAGTTCTACTTCAGTGGCTTAATCTGGTGGAAATGTTGCTTGATTTCCATCACTACACATATTCATGGCTTTATATGCAGGGATGTCAATTTAATTTGTTCAATTAACCTTGTAAAGCCTGTCATGTGGAATAATAGTCAGAAAAATCTTGCCATTTAGTGCAGTTGCTGATATGTATATGGCCAAAACATACAATGAAATTGTGATTTAAATCATAAAAGTGACAGACTACTTGCATAAAACGCATATGAATAATGTATCAGTTGTCACTCTATATTTCCCAATAATATGTTAGAAAGAAGATATTTGAAGAGGTGGTTGATTTGTAACTACTGTAGACTATCAACTAATCAATGACTAGAAGATAACTACGCATAAGCTAAAGTAATCTGCTAACCATTCAGAAATGTCCTGTTGCATTTTACATGTGGTCACTTCTTCTTGAGTCTCTCCATCAGTGACTACGTTTACATGCAGCCAATTTTCGGGTTATGGTCGGGTTAAGGCCACTTTTCGGGTTTCTGAAACATTAGGGATAACTCGTTTACATGCGTGAGCAGAGAGAGTTTCTCCTGTATACATGGAATTGCAATATACCAATGTAGACGGTGACGCGCGGTTAGCGTCTTGACGTACGGACAACCTTAAGACGCAAAATGCCTCATTTCCGATTCTTCTTCCTGTATCCAAAGACAACAACAACAGCAGCATGCGGATAATGAATAGTTCGGGGCAGATAGCGATCGCCTTTGTTTGCGCTTAGATGCTGGTAACATTACTGAGCTCGCTCAAAGTATACTGTGCTGTGTCTCACCTGGTCTCGCCATGTTTACTTCCGGTTGACTGCACGCAGATTTTTGTATGCGACGAGAAGTTTCTCTACTCAAAAGACCAAGATTCCTTGCGAATAGAACATGCGCAGAACACAAATCACAATGGGGATATGCCGATGACGTGTTTACATGACCAAAAATTCGGGTTAGAAAGGGGTACCCCAGGTATAATATACCGGTTTTTAAAATCCGGGAATATGAGCATTTTTTGGGTTTTTGCCGGTGTTTACATGGCCATTTCGCAACCGGGTTATTGCTAATATCCTGGTTTTGAATGGGTTATTGGCTGCATGTAAATGCAGTCATTGTCTGACTCCGGTTTGTACATAAAAGGCTAAAAGTTTTTGAAATTTCCGGTGCCGGGAGCAGCAGCTCATTTGCATTTAAAGGGACTGACACAAAAACTGTGCGTTCTTGCTCACCCCAAAAAGTGACAACTTTAACATGCTATATAAAAATAAAAGCTAAAACTTCACATACACACTCTACATTAAACCCCCGGCGCGACTGTCTAGCTTTTTTCTTGTCAGTGCAAAATAGACTCAAATAACTCTGTCATACAGGTAAGTGTTATACATTATTTAAAACTCTTAAATGTCTTCTTTTATTTGTATACACTAATAATAAAAATAAAATGTTGTGTTTTTCATAAAATAAAGAAATTAAACATGATGTGTGTTCTACCTTCTCTCAATGTGAAGTTCATTCTGAAACGTGACAGAATATGACCTGTAACTCAGCGAAGGCTTGTCACTGTGACATGAAACATACGTCGTTACAAAGCCTCCATTTTAAAATGATGTAAATCATATTAAAAAAAAATATATCTGCTTTTTGTCACGTTTGAAGATTGTTTGTGCTGTTTACCTTGAATTTACCTCAGAAGAATTAGAAGAACATGATTTGATTATGAGAACAATTTTTTAAGGTAAGACACTAATAGTAGAATGTTATTGTTGTATTAACTTTACATTGTAGCTACTAGTTAAACTGGTGCCAGACTAAAATATATGTTATGAAATGAGATTGTAAATGTATACATGTACGACACGAGAATGTTTTTTATGTTCGAAAATTAAACACAGCACAATGTAACAGTTGGAGTATATAACAAGTATGAGTGTTTATTCTAATATGGTGATTATTATAATATTTAGACCTGTGTTTGCTAAACTATGTTTGTGGATATCTGCTCCCATGTAGATATGTTACTATGGAAAAAATCTTTAATAGATTGGAGTGGCTTCGAATCGCTTCAGTAAATGTTTTCTGCACAAGCTGTAAGTTTAGTCACTACGCTGTGGTCCAAACATTAGGCTTCATGTTTTTACTCCAATCTCATTTCATAACGTTGTAACATATGGAAACGTTTGAAGTAACGTGGTATGTTATAGTTTCTCTTGATATCAGCATGTTCACAGGTGTTTTTTTAAAAGGGACCAGATGCCACTGATGAGTCCTGCTGACTTGAAGCTGCAGTAGGTAACTTTTGTAAACTAATATTTTTTACATATTTGTTAAAACCGTCATTATGTCCTGACAGTAGAATACGAGAACGGGTAATCTGTGAAAAAATCAAGCTCATCTGGCTCCTCCCAGTGGTCCTATTGCCATTTGCAGAAACACACTGCTCCCGGTCAGAAACAACCAATCAGAGCCAAGAAGAGAGTCTTAGCAGTGTCAATCACGCTCGTGTACGCGCTGATCACACCCCTCTCTTGCACAGCGCACCTTCATTCAAACCAAACTCAAGATTGCTGGCAATTTCTCGAAGTGGCACCTGGTCATAAAACAAAGATGTTACAAATGTACTACCAAACCTTATCTAGCATTAGGCCTACATATCGCTAGAATAATTATTTGAATTATATTACAGAAGTTACATTAGTTACCGTTATATTATCTTATTAGCTATGTATAACTTATAGAAAGGTTACTTCTGTTCTTCTGAAGGTTACTTATGTACTTCTGAAAAAGGAGGGCCAAGGGGAGCATATAAAGGGAAAACAATAAAGGTCTCAAAATAGATCCCTGGGGCACACCAAACAAAACAGGCGCAGATGATGAGGAACAATTTCCTAAATTTACATAAAAAGTCTCTTTTTGAGGTAGGAAGCAAACCATTGTAATACAGTGCCTTTGACGACCATACATTCTAGCTGTTCAAGAAGAATGTAGTGGTCAGTGGTATCAAATGCAGCACTCAGGTCCAACAGAATCAGCACAACACGAGTCTGAATCCAGAGCAAGCAAGATATCATTTGTAACCCTCAACAGAGCTGACTCAGTGCTATGTAATGATCTAAAGCCAGATTGGAACGTGTCCAACATATTAAAAGAATTGAAATAAAATTGAAGCAGTGAGAAAATTAACTTTCCTAAAAGCTTAGAGATAAAAGGCAGTTTAGAGAATTGGTCGATAGTTACTGCCTATTTCTGGATCAAGCTGAGTTTTTTTCAACATAAGTTGCACAATTGTGTGTGTAAAATTAGCTGGAACGTCACCTTCGGCTAAAGAGCTGTTAATAATAGCGGTTACCATAGGACTAATGATAGAAAAACACCCTTAAAAAGACGGGATAATATCTAACTTAGAACCAGAACACTTCATGGTAGAGATGGCGGTATGTTTTGGGTCATTGTCATGCTGAAAGACCCACCCACACGGTACATGGCCCCGTCCATCAGCCCCTCAATACAATGAAGTCGTCCTGTACCCTTAGCAGAGAAATAGCCCCAGAGCATGATGTTTCCCCCTCGTGTTTGACTATAGGGATGGTGTTCATGGGGTTATAGTCTGCTTTTCTCTTCCTCCAAACACGGTGAGTTGAGTTGATGCCAAAGAGCTTGAATTTGGTCTCATCTGACCACAGAATTTTCTCCCAGAGCCTTCTCTGAATCATTAGATGTTTTTTGGCAAACTTCAGATGGGCTTGTACCTGTGCCTTCTTGAGCAGGGGGACCTTGCGGGCACTGCAGGGTTTCAATACACTGCAGCGTAGTGTGTTACCAATGGTTTGCTTTGTGACTGTGGTCCCAACTGCCTTGAGATCATATACAAGCTCCTCCTGTGCAGTTCTGGGCTGATCCTTCATCTTTCTTGTGATCATCCGTACCTCATGAGGCAAGGTCTTGCATGGAGCTACAGACCGAGGGCAACTATTTTTTCATTTTGTATTTCTTCCATTTCTGAATCATCATGAAATTCTCCTCACCAAGCTTCTGCTGATGGTCTTGCAGCCCATTCCACAGGCCTAGGAGGTTGGAATGGAAGATACAGATTCTGTGGCATTTAGGAGTACTTTCTTAAAGGGGTCATTAACTGGCTTTTTAAATTTTATTATATTGTTGTCTGAGGTCAACTTATGATGTTCGTTTGGTTTTTGCATTCAAAAACATCAAAATGAATAAGTAATAGGCTATTTTGTACCCAAGTTGTGAGCATACCTGAAAAACGTTTGTTTCATCGGCGTCTCGCACTGAAGACTTGGAAGTAAACGCCCACTGCTGTGAGTGGATAACAGTTTTGCATATTATAATTAGAGTTTGAACTCACCCATTGATGCACTTGGGGAAATTGTTTTGAAAACATCCAATGTTGTAAAATGGCGACCGGAATGATTAGACCATACATGTTCGAACCCAGAGTCTGTGTGTTGCACAATTCCTGACGGCACAGCACCGTTCTTTAATCTTAATCGGTCGGCAAATCCAGTCTTGTTTTATAAAACAATCCTCAGTGAAATGAAGTCAAGTCAAGTCACATTTATTTATATAGCGCTTTTCACAATACAGATTGTATCAAAGCAGCTTCACAGTGATAACATGACAGAAGTACAACACAGATAAGTAATATTGTTAAATGGTAAAAACCCGACTAAGCAAGCCAAAAGCAAGGCAAAGCAAGGCGACAGTGGCAAGGAACCAAAACTCCATCAGATTGGATGGAGAAAAAACCTTGGGAGAACCCAGGCTCAGTCGGGGCCAGTTCTCCTCTGGCTTACATTCATATTGTTTATATATAAATATTAAATATAAATATTGTTCATATATAATATGGAGCCATAACATATCGCCAGCGTTGAGTCGTCTCTTCACAGGCGTTGGGGCATCTGAGATCCCCGTGAGAGGCTGGATACAAACTGGACCTGACAAACGCCATTTTTCTCGGGACAACCGTCCCGAGATAACAGCAGAAAGGCAGATGGGAGATAATTAGCATAGCTGATGTTCAGAATGATTTCCATTATACAGGAGTCAGTGTTAGAAAATCACTATCTCACAAACTCTCCGCAACCCAACCATACGCGCCGAACGTGTCGAACCGTTTGTCTAAAAGGCTGTCGAGCCCCGCTGGTGCGTTAAGCAGTTTCAGCGGCAAACGGTTCTGTATGGCATAACAGAGGACTAAAAGGTAAGCGTTATGTGAATGCTTGACTGAAGAGATGCGTTTTTAGTCTAGTTTTAAACTGTGTCAGCGAGTCAGAGCCTCGAACCGTATTGGGAAGGCTGTTCCAGAGTTTTGGAGCTAAATGTGAGAACGCCCTCCCTCCTTTAGTGGACTTAGATATCCTAGGAATGACCAGAAGCCTTGAATTTAGTGATCTTAAAGAACGCGGTGGATTGTAGGGCGAAAGAAGGTCCGTTAAGTACATTGGAGCTAAACCGTTTAGGGCTTTATAGGTTAGTAGTAGTATTTTGTAGTTGATGCGGAACTTAATAGGTAACCAGTGTAGAGATGATAAAATCGGTGTTATATGATCGTATTTTCTTGACCTAGTAAGAACTCTAGCGGCTGCATTTTGGACTAACTGTAGCTTGTTTATTGAGGATGCAGGACAACCAGCTAATAAAGCATTACAGTAATCTAGTCTCGAGGTCATAAATGCATGAACTAACTTTTCTGCATCAGAAACAGATAGCATGTTACGTAGCTTAGCAATGTTTCTAAGGTGGAAAAAGGCTGTTCTTGTAACATATGAAATATGATTTTCGAAAGACAAGTTGCGGTCTAGTATAACACCCAGGTCTTTTACTGTAGAGGATAAAGTAACAGGACATCCATCTATATTAAAGTTGTATTGTAAGAGGTTTTGTGAGTAGTTTTTTGACCAATAAGTAAACCTCCGTTTTATCTGAATTTAATAGCAGGAAATTACGCGTCATCCAGCATTTTATATCTTTGAGACACTCTGTCAATTTAGATGAGTTAGTGTTTTCGTCTGGTCGTGATGAAATATATAATTGAGTATCATCAGCATAACAGTGGAAGTTAATTCCATGTTTTCTTATAATGTTACCAAGTGGCAGCATATATATTGAGAATAGCAGAGGGCCTAAAACAGATCCTTGCGGTACTCCATAGTCTACTGGCGTTATCTTCGATTTTCCCCATTTAAACAAACAAAATGAGAACGGTCCGATAAATACGATCTAAACCAGCTTAATGCCTGTCCCTGAACACCAGTGTAGTTTTGTAGTTGATCTAAGAGTATTTTATGATCTATAGTGTCGAACGCAGCGCTAAGATCAAGTAGGACTAGTATTGAGATACAGCCTTGGTCAGAAGCTAAAAGTAAATCATTTGTAATTTTAACTAGCGCAGTTTCTGTACTATGATGCGGTCTGAATCCTGACTGGAATTTTTTCATAGATATCATTTTCTTGCAAAAAAGAGCACAATTGCAGCGGACACAACTTTTTCTAGTATTTTTTGACATAAATGGAAGATTTGAAATGGGTCTGTAATTTGCTAAGTTATTTGGATCTAATTGCGGTTTCTTAATGAGAGGTTTTATTACTGCCAGCTTGAATATTTTGGAACATGACCTAAAGATAAAGACGAGTTAATAATATTGAGGAGAGGCTCTTCCACTACAGGTAACACTTCTTTTAGTAGTTTAGTGGGTATTGGATCTAATAAACATGTTGTTGGTTTAGATGCAATGATAAGTTTATTTAGCTCTTCCTGTCCTATCGTTGTAAAGCGGTGTAGTTGTTCTAGAGGGGCCATAATTGAGGCTGAATCATAAGACACCAAAGAGGATTGTACATTTATAATTGCGTTTTGGATGCTTTCTATTTCTCATTGAAGTAATTCATAAAATCATTACTACTAAACTGTAACGGTATATTTTGCTCTGGCGATGTCTGTTTATTTGTTAGTCTTAGCCACGGTGTTAAATAAAAACCTTGGATTATTTTGGTTATTTTCTATTAGTTTGCGGAGATGCTCAGCCCTGGCAGTTTTTAGAGCCTTTTTATAACGTGACATACTGTCTTTCCACGCGATTCTAAAGACCTCTAAATTTAGTTTGTTTCCATTACGCTCTAAGATACGAGTTTCTCTCTTGATAGCATGCGTATCACTGTTGTACCAGGGTGCTTTAGTTTTCTCTCTAACCTTTTTTAATCTAATTGGTGCAACAATATCTAATGTACTAGTGAAAATGGTGCTCAAACTGCTAGTCATTTCATCTAATTGTATCAGTTTGTTTGGGTTCACTTAGCAGCTTAGATAGATCAGGTAAGCTATTTGAGAATCTATCTATAGTGGTTGGAAGGATTGTTCTGCCTTTTCTATAACGCGGCGCAACATGACATATTTCTGCAGTACGTATTATGCAAGTCACCATGTAATGATCAGTGACATCATTGTTTTGCGGTATAATATTTATATCAGTTGGACTGGTTCCATATGACAGTAATTAAATCTAGTGTATGATTTAGACGATGAGTGGGACCACTGACTGTTTTGTTTGACCCCAAAGGAGTTTAATAAGTCTGTGAACGCAGCCCTGAAAGCATCATTTGTATTATCTACGTGTATGTTAAAATCTCCAACAATTATTGCTTTATCGACATTCACCAATAGATCCGAGAGAAAGTCTGCAAACTCCTTTAGGAATTCAGCATATAGCCCTGGAGGTCTATATACAGTAGCCAAGGCTAGAGAGTAATATGGATTTCATTTCTTACATCTAACAGCGTAACATTTAGCACAAGTACTTTCAAAAGAATTAAACTTGTGACCTGTTTTCTGAGTAACATTAAAAATATCTTTATAGATTGTCGCAACACCGCCGCCGCGAACCGATTAGGCGAGGCTCATGCTTATAACAGTATCCTGGTGGACTAGACTCATTTAGACCAGAATACTCATATTGGTTTAAGCCAGGTTTCAGTAAGGCATAGAACATCAAAATTATCTATCTGTGACCATTTACATTTACAATAAGCCGCTTTAAGTGTGTGAGACGAATCTAATGTTTAGGAGACCTAGCTTTAAAAATTGTTTTTGTTCACTGATATTTAGATTTTCTGGTTTAATTACGATAAGATTTTTGCTAAATCCTGCACTAGATTTATTGTTTGGCTTCACTAAACGAGGAATGGACACAGTTTCTATGTAACGCTCCACACTATGCATATTAGTTAAGTTTGGACAACAGAGGCTGTGATTTGGACTTTGACTTACCAGTCATCTGGTGCGTAACGGTGAAGCGAACAGATGACTGATGAAGCGAACAGATGACTGTTTTACCCTCATCAGCTGGAACGACATTAAAAATAAAGTTTATCCATGCAGTCCTATTGGAATCCAGAGGAAGCTTATGCAGCGACTGTCTTCCACAACCAGGCACTGCACAATATCCTGTATTGCTCGGTAAGCTCAATCCGGTTTGTCATTAGCGAGGTAGGCCTATGTTATTTAGCTATGCGTGAAATGCGCGAATCGGTGGGCGGGGTAAACCGGCCGTGTTGAAGTAGGTGTTGATCTTCTTCTGCGGGGGTGGAGTTTTATCCTCTTTGACGTCATAATTCCCCACTTTTAAAAATGAGTCGTTTGCTGAGGCTGGTGTCAATAAGAGCTTTTATTGGACTAACAGGGACGTTTTCAGTTCTGAAACTTACAGGATATTCTTATAATATGATGACCTCTTCGATGTCAAAAGCTCAGGAAAATTTGATTTCTCAGTTCATCACCCCTTTAAAGTGACCGGACTAATCTGTGTTCCACATGGGCACATAACCAATCTGTGGGAGGCAGAATTCTTACTGGTTGGTAGGGGATCAATTACGGATTTCACTCGATCAAATGCTACCGGTTATACAATTTACAACCTTTATATATGTTTTTTTATTGTGTGGTTAATATTTTGTCTTTATCCTTTAAAACAAACCTACTATAAAAATTATAGACCGTTCATGTCTTTGTAAGTAGGTGAACTATATATATATATATATATATATATATATATATATATATATATATATATATATAGTATTCTGTGATGGGTTGGTATGGGGGTATGTTTAGTGTAAGACTACAATCTATACTGTAGGGACTACAATATATTAACTATGAATCAACTATAAACTAACAGTTTGCAAATAATTTGTAAATGCATACTACAACCTGAAGAAGAACATTTTTACAATGAATCGAAAAAAGTCTAAACTATCAATCAGACGACAGAAGACATGTAGTAGATTATGTCAGCATTATGTAGAGACCTTAAGAATCTCTGTATCAAATATGATATAGTAGGTATTTTCCACATTTAATCATCTTCAACCATATATACATTGTGTTATTGGTAATCTAATGATCTAATTCTGTGAATTGCAAAGCATAAAGCATGCTATATGAAGGGATTCACTTGGAAGCATGAGTGATATTACCCATGAATCATTTGCTCCTGATGGAAATTATGTTAATCTAAACAGGACAGTCTAGTCTGTGTCTCTCATCCAACACAGTATGATACCAATCAACTGAGGGGCTGCAGACAGTGTGTGAAGTAAACTGTCATGTACTATTTAGCACTAGTTTGGCTAATCCGCTGTGTTTGCAGTCCATAATTCACATTAACATTTAACGTAATTAAATGTATGCTGTTTCAAGCTGAATTCACTTTTAGTTGTTTCTCTTTTATATGGTTGTTCCTTTTAGAATAAGTGTCTTTGGCATAATTTTAAACTGAACTGTTGTTTAATGTTTGAAATCAACATTAAGACAGACCCTGTTTTCTTTCTTTATACATGTTCCCAGTGTTGTTGTGCAAGGTTAATTGATTTTGTGTTCCTAATTTTTTATCAGAAAGTAAAATCTCTTATTATGAAGGGACTTTTTTTTGGCTGTCATCACTGAGCCCTCTAATTTCCCTCCAACCACCTGACTCCATTCTGGTTTAGGTAAACGCCCACTTTACAGTCCAATCAGTGTTCCTGCTTTATAAAAATCATGTTCTGTAACCCCTGTTCTATATATATAGGCCTATATATACTCCATTTATATATATATATATATATATATATATATATATATATATATATATATATATACTCCATTTACTTTCATTTCATGTGCAAACACTCAGATGGCCACTGGTAAAGACATTCATTGGGCATCTCATTTAGAATCTGTCCATGGAATCTATCAGTAGCAGCAGGGGTGATGCCAACCACAGCGCCAGTGAGTGAAATCTGATAGTGTGTAATGACTGGACCATCAACAAAAACACATTAATTTTCCCTCCTATATTTGCCCGACTTTTGGATCCATTGTGCACTGCGTGAAGACCTTGGTACTGGAGGAATTTGAGCAGCGATCTGGAATGAATATTATTTCCCCAAAATTGAAAAGCATAGAAAGGAACCAGTCAAAACAATAAATTAAGCCCAAGTCTTCAACCAAGACCAAGGTTAAACTCTAAAAAGGAAACCTCAAAAATATTTTACCTCGGACTGAACGACATTTTGCATTGAATTACACCCTGGATGGTTGTTATCTAACCTTGCAGTCTGCGACTGGAATAATATTTCCATTTAAGGCCTGCCTGACTGTATACTGTGGGAGACTAGCGAAACTTGGGGGCAAGAAAAAACCCTGGACAAATTATTAACCAATGAAGCAATCTTAATTCTTCAACATGGATTGAACATTGTGATCAAATGACTTGAACCACAGTTATGAACCCCAGGCTCTCTTTCGTGGGTTATTCATTAGTTTCTATTAGAAAACCTCTCAAATGTTGGAAATTCTGAAGTTATGATGAAGCTCTTAAAAGGTTAGTTCACCCAAAAATGAATATTCTGTCATTAATTACTCACCCTCATGTCATTCCAAACCCATAAGTCTTTGGTTCATCCTTGGAACACAAATGAAGATTGGAGAGCTTTCTGTCCCTCAAATGACAGTTAAGCAACTGACACTGAAGAATCAATGAGCTTCAGCAAGAGGTTTGTTCAAGAAGTTCATAAAGGAATTGTAAAACTAATCCAAAAGAATTCAGTGGTTAAGTTCAAGTCTTCTGAAGAGACACAAACACATTTTATGATAAACAGATTGAATGCAGGCTTTAATTCACATATAATCATTGATGAGCAAACATAAATGGAAGCTTAACCAAACCTTGACCCTCTGAGAACAAACTTCTTGCAGAAGCTCAAACGTGCGGCATAAAACTAGAATGAACCTCATTGGTTCTTATAGAAGCTCAGAAGTGCTGCTTAACACGAGAATGAACCTCATTGGTTCTTGATGAAGCTCAAACGTGCTGCATGAACTTAGAATAAACCTCATTGTTTCTTGCTGAAGTTGAACGTGCTGTCAACATGAGATGAACCTATTGGTTCTTAGAAGCTCAAACTTGCTGCGTAACACTAGAATGAATCTCATTGGTTCTTCATGAAGCTCGAACTGCTGCGTTACACGAGAATGAACCTCATTTGTTCTTAAGAAGCACAAACGTGCTGCATTACACTAAGAGTGAACCTCATTGGTTCTTACAGAAGCTCAAACGTGCTGCGTTACATGAGAATGAACCCCATTGGTTCTTGATGAAGCTCAAACGTGCTGCATGAACTTAGAATAAACCTCATTGTTTCTTGCTGAAGTTGAAACGTGCTGATGTAACACTCAGAATGAACCTCATTTGTTCTTGCAGAAGCACAAACGTGCTGCATTACACTAGAGTGAACCTCATTGGTTCTTACAGAAGCTCAAACGTGCTGCGTTACACGGAGAATGAACCTCATTGGTTCTTGATGAAGCTCAAACGTGCTGCATGAACTTAGAATAAACCTCATTGTTTCTTGCTGAAGTTTGAACGTGCTGACGTAACACTAGAATGAACCTCATTGGTTCTTACAGAAGCTCAAACTTGCTGCGTAACACTAGAATGAACCTCATTTGTTCTTGCAGAAGCTCAAATGTGCTGCGTTACACTAGAGTGAACCTCATTGGTTCTTACAGAAGCTCAAACGTGCTGTGTAACACTAGAATGAACCTCATTGGTTCTTGCTGAAGCTCAAATGTGCTGCATTACATGAGAATGAACCTCATTGGTTCTTTCAGAAGCTCAGACATGCTGTGTTACACTAGAATGAACCTCATTGGTTCTTGCTGAAGCTCAAACGTGCTGCATTACACTAAGAATGAACCTCATTGGTTCTTTCTGAAGCTCAAACATGCTGTGTTACACGTAGAATGAACCCCATTGGTTCTTGCTGAAGCTCAAACGTGCTGCGTGACACTGAGAATGAACCTCATTCGTTCTTGCAGAAGCACAAACGTGCTGCATTACACTAGAATGAACCTCATTGGTTCTTACAGAAGCTCGAACGTGCTGCGTAACACTAGAATGAACCTCATTGGTTCTTGCTGAAGCTCAAATGTGCTGCATTACATGAGAATGAACCTCATTGGTTCTTGCTGAAGCTCAAACGTGCTGTGTTACACAAGAATGAACCTCATTGGTTCTTGCTGAAGCTCAAACGTGCTGCATGAACTTAGAATAAACCTCATTGGTTCTTGCTGAAGTTCGAAACGTGCTGCGTAACACTAGAATGAACCTAATTGGTTCTTGCTGAAGCTGAAACGTGCTGCGTAACACTAGAATGAACCTCATTGGTTCTTTCTGAAGCTCAAACGTGCTGCATGAACTTAGAATAAACCTCACTGGTTCTTGCTGAAGTTCAAACGTGCTGCGCACATCGAGAATGAACCTCATTGGTTCTTGCTGAAGCTCAAACGTGCTGCGTAACACTAGAATGAACCCCATTGGTTCTTGCTGAAGCTCAAACGTGCTGCATGAACTTAGAATAAACCTCATTGGTTCTTGCTGAAGCTCAAACGTGCTGCATGAACTTAGAATAAACCTCACTGGTTCTTGCTGAAGTTCGAACGTGCTGCGTACACGAGAATGAACCTCATTGGTTCTTGCTGAAGCTCAAACATGCTGCAAAACACAAGAATGAACCCCATTGGTTCTTGCTGAAGCTCAAACGTGCTGCATGAACTTAGAATAAACCTCACTGATTCTTGCTGAAGTTCGAACGTGCTGCGTAACACGAGAATGAACCTCATTGGTTCTTGCTGAAGCTCAAACGTGCTGCGTAACACTAGAATGAACCTCATTGGTTCTTTCTGAAGCTCAAACGTGCTGCATTACATGAGAATGAACCTCATTGGTTCTTTCTGAAGCTCAAACATGCTGTGTTACACAAGAATGAACCTCATTGGTTCTTTCTGAAGCTCAAACGTGCTGCATGAACTTAGAATAAACCTCACTGGTTCTTGCTGAAGTTCGAACGTGCTGCGTACACGAGAATGAACCTCATTGGTTCTTGCTGAAGCTAGAACGTGCTGCGTTACACAAGAATGAACCTCATTGGTTCTTTCTGAAGCTCAAACGTGCTGCATTACATGAGAATGAACCTCATTGGTTCTTTCTGAAGCTCAGAACATGCTGTGTTGCACAAGAATGAACCTCATTGGTTCTTTCTGAAGCTCAGAACGTGCTGCATGAACTTAGAATAAACCTCATTGGTTCTTGCTGAAGTTCAGAAACGTGCTGCGTAACACTAGAATAAAAGCCTAAATTCAATCTGTTCATCATATAAAGTTATCGAGTCTCTTCAGAAAATTTTGAATATATCACTCGATTCATATGGATTCGTTTTACGAATCCCTTTGTGAACTTTTTTTAAGCATCAAAGTGTCAGTGCGCGTACCTGTCAATGGAGAGACAGAAATCTCTCAGATTTAATCAAAAAGATCCTTATTTGCGAAGATGTAACGAAAGTCTTATGGATTTGGAACGACATGTGGGTGAGTAATTATAGACAGAAATTTCATTTTTGGGTGAACTATACCTTTAACTCTCAACAATTCAAGAGGCCACGTTCAGGCAGGGTGCTAGACTGCCGGGGGAGGAAATGGGCTAGTCTGCTTCTTATTTTCATACCTTTTGAAAAACATATCAGTGTGCTGCCTCGGAGGAGATGTTTGAAGTACAACAGTAATTCACATATTGAACACTGACGTTTTCTTCACAGCTTCGCCAAAGATAGAGAGAGTGTTGCATGGGGAAAAGGTGTCATCAGTTTTACCATTCTCACTCAAACCCAGCAGACAATTAGTTTGACTGTCCGGTTCCTGATGAGGCCTTTTGAATATATTAGTTTAAATGGATAGTTCACAAAAAAATATTCCAAATCTTTCTTTCTTTTTTTTCCAAAAGAAGATATTATGAAAAGTGTTTTATTTTCCATACAATTAAATTCAGAGTTTAATCAATGTTCAACCCCACGAATGTACTAACATTTATGAATCATTTATTAGTGCATTTATTTTATACATACATCTTTTACAGTGTACTTGTATTTAAAAACAAATACCTGCATCTAATTACACCTGTATTTCTTTTCTAATCATCTATAAATTACACTTCCCTTATGGCAGTGACCAAGCCAATGTAAAAAAGAACTAGCGGTGTGTGTTGTCGCCTCTCGTCGGCTGCGTCTCGGCCAAAAAGCTGTGCTTGAACACCAAAAGGACTAAAGGTGACTGTCAAACTTGTTTTTTTGTGTGCCTTAGTGAAATATCTGTCTATATCAGCAGGTATCAGTAGTTTAAAGAAGAGCTTGCTTACCATTTTCAATATCAATCTTGCTGATCACTTAGATCATTCCAGTCAGCTTATGTTATGAAAATATTTGTAAATTAGAAAACCTTTTGGCTGTTCAATCCATAGACAGTATAAGAAGTGGACAGAGACAAGTGAAGCCCATTTTTAGCGTTTTTAGGACTTCCGTTCCTGACTTGGCGACGTGAGATGTAACGTGAGCAACCCGTCTGACTTCTAGTGGCTGTGGCATGACAAATCTGAATCATTCCTTTCCCAAACTTGCAGAGGCGGAGAGTGTGAATAGGAGCTGTCCATGAGCTAGGAGGAGGAGAAACTTTTGCTAGGTATTCTGATTAATTATTTTGTCATTTTGCCTCCACGTTTCTCTGATTGCGCGCGAGCTTCTCCTCCTGTCAATACGGTAATCTCTCTACTGTGCGACAGAGAGTCACTTGGTTATGATGCAATCGTTAGCCTACTTTTACAAAAAACTGCTTCTACGGGGCCATAACATAAGCTACAAGGTAATTGAGCATTTTCTACATTGTCTTGTTTCTTTAGAAATAAATAATGGACAAATGGGGTCTTCAAACGCCTCAGATGTAAAGTTTTTCGTTATCAAAGTGACGCCAAAATGAATGGGAGTCAATGGAAATGCTAACGCAAGTGAAGTTCTGCTACAAGATGGCAGCTCCTGTGAGGCTTCAACTTCCGGTTGATGGATTACCCCTTGGTACTATCTTGACTTCTTTGCTCACTTTTATCTCTTTTGCTTTTATTCTCGTGCACTTATTCGTACGCTAAACTGAACATCCAATCAGAGTTCTCTCTACCCCCAACGGACGCTGATTCTACATCCTCAATGAGCCAAATATAGAGCCAACGGTGCGTAACCATAGACTGTAAAAAACAGCAAAAACTAGGCCGACCGATGGTCAACGACAGCCCGACACGAACATTGTCGTGTTTCTTTAGAAATAAATAATGGACAAATGGGGTCTTCAAATGCCTCAGATGTAAAGTTTTTCGTTATCAAAGTGACGCCAGAAATGAATGCGAGTACAATGGAAATGCTAACGCAAGTGAAGTTCTGTTACAGATGGCAGCTCCCGCGAGGCTTCAACTTCCGGTCGATGGATTACCCCTTATCTTGACTTCTTTGCTCGCTTTCATCTCTTTTGCTTTTATTCTCGTGCACTTATTCATATGCTAAACTGAACATCCAATCAGAGGTCTCTCTACCCCCAACGGACGCTGATTCAACGCATTTTCATCCTTTATCGTCATATAGAACGCTATATGACAAAACGGCGCTATATTACGCACATGGCATCCGTTATCGATTAATTTATACTACAGGGCTGTTGAATGGTCGATTCTGATTGGTTGAGAACGTTTTAAAGGTGTGCAATTATTTTCAGGAAACGCACGGCTAAAGTAGTTTCAGGCAAGTTTGAACCGCATTACAGTTCCATATCACTGCGCATAGTTAACGGAAAATAGGATTCAATTCATAACAAGAGAAGACATGCAGCCCCATGCGCTTGATCTGAAATATTTGATGTCTAACTTCACAATCAACTGACACATACAGTTTAATTTTAATAAATAAAGTATATTCCTATCTATAATATGCTAAATAGAAAATTAAACTGAATATATAAAATAAATTAATAGTCCTGCTGCACGGATTTTCGTAATTAGCTAGATAATATAACAAATAAATAATTATTGATAGGCTTACTTGTTAAAAGGGCTTTGTGTTTTTCATTTATTGGGTTATCTACTGTCAATTATAGAAAACAATAATGAACAAATTAATTAAAACAAAGTTAATAAATAAATAAATATTAATATTGACGCATATGCTTTTCTGTCTCATTATTTAAACGTCTCTCTCTCTCTCTCTCTCTCTCTCTCTCTCTCTATCTCTAACGCACGTTCAGCACAGCAGCGCGTTCAGCCTGTGTTCACTCAGATGGTAAGACCTGCTACTACAGTCGATGGAAACACTCGGTCTTCGAAATATTTCAGCGAATTGTAAGTGTGTACCCATCATTACATTAGTCTGCTATCAGTGACTCAAACCTCCGATTGCTACTACCTTTAAAATTACGTTTTGGAATTAGCAACGGAGGCATGGATTAAATGCGATAAGAAATTAGTCCTACAAACAAGAGCGCTTTAATGTCAAAAACTTGACAAACGTCTGGATATGAATCATTTGAACAATGTTTTGAGGTGTGGTAACTGTAGTATAAGCGGAATAATTGACTTCAGGCCGTTGAATTATCCGAAAATAATGCACACCCGAAGTGTGACGGCCACTCCGCTTCGCGTCGTGACCGCATTACCACCTCGGGTGTGCATTATTTTCTAATAAATTCGACGGCCTGTAGTGAATTGTTCCTTACATAACACGCGTTGTGATGGTTAGGTTTTGGTGTGGTGTAGGGTAACTTAGGGTAGTCTCATATTACGCTAAAGGATGTATTGGATTTATTACGCCTTGGGTTCGCGGTGTTATATTAACGATAAAGGGTGCCATGTGCATAGTATAGCGCCCGTTTTTTTTCATATAGCATTCTATATCACGATAAAGGATGAGAATGGGCTCGCTGATTCATCATCCCCAATCAGCCAAAAATAGAGCCAACGAGTGCGTAACCATATAAAAAACACAGCAAAAACTAGGCCGAAACCGATGGTCAACGACAGCCCGAACCGTCGAACTTGGTGTGTCAAGGCCTTTACACCTCAGACCTACCCATAAATCTACCCATAACACCTAACCTATTTCTAACCTTAACTGTATCTCAGCTCAATAGCAGCACAAGTGTTTTGCAAAACAACATGGACACAATAATGTAAGTACATTGTTCTTTTTTTTCTTTGATGTAAGTACATAGTGTGACATTGTGCACAGAAACGGTTCTTAACTTGTTTTGTGATCTGCTGAAGACAGAAAGTCATACATTGACATTGTCTTGGCAATGTTGCCCAGATTGCTCCAGATGGACAACTGAACCATGACTGGTGCTTGTATAAGTCTGGACTCTCAGATGTCTCCATAAGCCATCTTTCCATTGAACACTAGGGGTCAATCATTAAAAACAACTAGACCTCTTATAGGTTTTTTATTTTTGTTTGTTATCAACAAGCACAGTACTGCAGTTTGGTAGCAATGAAACATCTCTTGCTTATTGAGAAATGCATTTGTTATACTATGCATGAGCTATTTTTCAGCTGTTCTCTTGCTGTGTTATTGTCATTAGGTTGAGATGAGGTCAACACAAATGTTTGACTGGGATACCATGGACACAAACTCAAAGCTGGTAATGCTGTGTCTGGATTGAAGGCGTGTGAAAGGTGTGGATCTTTTATCTTCTCTCACATTGTTTATCTTAATGACTATCATTGTTTTCCTATCTCAGTGACATGCCAGCTGGAATATCCAGTCTAGAATGGCAACATTTATTTGAACACTTTATGAAAGCCACTTTTGTAGATTTATATATGGAGTGCAATGGTGTATTAGAATAAAAGTATTTTCCAAATACATTTTCTTCATAGGGTTTTCAACAATGTCTTCAATTAAGACGAACAAAACTAAGAAGCTCTGAGATGAACCACAACATTACATTTATTTTGAAGTGAATAATTGAAACAAAGACAAAGGTATGTGACTGTATGTAATCCTTGTATCCCATACAGTGTTCAGTATTAATTTTACTATAGTATGCATTAATGTTTTGAATTAGCTGTTATCTTATATTTTTAGTTGTCATTTGAATTAATTTTTTTTGTAATTTTGTGTTTTTTTATTAGTTTAACATATCTGTTTAGGTTTGTTTTATTTAAGTAATTTTATGAAGTATGAAATTAACAACACATTCTCATCCTTTAGCGTCATATAGAACGCTATATGACAAAATGGCGCTATGCTACGCACATGGCACCCGTTATCGTTAATATAACACGTGCTGTGATGGGTAGGTTTAGGTGTGGGGTAGGGTAGTCTCATATTACGCTAAAGTATTTATGACGCCTTGGGTTCGCGTGTTATATTAATGATAAAGGGTGCCATGTGCGTAGTATAGCGCCGTTTTGTCACATAGCGTTCTATGTGACGCTAAAGGATGAGAACGGGCTGGAAATTTAGTAATGAACAATAACAACACTGATCTCATGAAGCATAAAATATTTTACAAAGTATTGGATAATAGTCGTTGATGAAGTATAAAATGTGATATTTTTAAAGTTCATTGCAAAATATTAAATATACGGTACTTGAGAGGGCAGTCAAAATTGAGCTCTATTGCAGCCATACACATTTCAGTGGTAAAGGTTCTTCTGTGATTGGTGGATGTCTCTTCAAGATTATTGAGTACTTGCTATTAAGTATAATTGTTTTTTAAATGAATGTGAAATCAATACCAAAAATGTTATGGGATTTGACCTCTGAAACCATCATGCAAGGATCTTCGATCAAAGGGTTTCAAGCCCTCATTTGAACCATTAGGCCCATAGTTCTCTCGGGCAGAAAAGTCTCAGCGGTATGTAAGCCTGCGTGCAGTGGACCGAGTCCCAGGTCAAAGGCTGATGGTCAGGAAACAACTAGTTGCTTTTCTGCTATTGGCTGTGGAAGAAACACCTTAATTTGTACACTGCCAGCTTCTCTCCACACATTTTTGTTCATGTCCACTCAGGGACATCCAGCCCCCTGCAGTGCTTCCAACTGTCTTCTCCAGTTCATTGTTTAGTCTAGGGATGGGTAACGGCACATTGGTTCCAAAGTGACTTTTTTCCCACAATACTAACACACTATATTTTAGTAATGCAACAAGTATGGTTTGTCAAATGTGTTGGGTCAGATACAGCCTTTTGTTCAGACTTGAGGCAGATAATGACACAGATTCAAATCTTATTCCCAAAAAGAGCTGAGTCATCTGTTTTGGAAACGAACTTCACAATAGATTCACGCTTGTAGTTCAGGTTGCTTGGTCCGTTTGGTCAGGACCAAATAAGAAAAAATAGGCCTGGTTCGTGTAGTGTTTACATTGGCATTTTAACATCAAACCTAACCATATTTACTCCCTTAGCAATTTGTCGATTTCAGTCAGCTGCTTTCAATGCTTTTGTGTTTGTTAATGCCAGATGTGTTTTACTTTCTCCTTTTTAGAGATGCACCGATCATGATTTGTCGAATTCAGATTTTTTATAAGCAAATTGGCCGATCCTGATTGCCGTTTGCAACCCTTTTGTTAAGGCAAATGTATTTGTTGTGTATTTGCTCTATAACAGGTAAACTGGCTTTAAACTAAATATATCTGTAGCCATTTGAAATTAGAGACAACCACAGCATTTTAATCACAATCCAAACAAAGTTGCTACACACATGAAGCATGAGCTGTTATTTTTATTTAAATTAGTGTAATTTCCAAGATTCAAAGCAAAAACTAAATGGTCTGACTTAAAAGCAGAAAACGTTTTATGTGATAACATGGCATAGTGTAGCCTAAATGTTTCTCAGAAATACCCAGTCTACTTTTGAAGAGTTAGAGTAGTAGTACAAAGGCGTAAAGGGTTCAGGAC
Organism: Hybognathus amarus; assembly: GCA_030378365.1. Taxonomy (NCBI): domain Eukaryota; kingdom Metazoa; phylum Chordata; class Actinopteri; order Cypriniformes; family Leuciscidae; genus Hybognathus; species Hybognathus amarus. The sequence goes on along the minus strand of JAQIUQ010002529.1, from coordinate 403,574 downwards.
GACAGGTCCTCTTCATCTCCTACTGTCCCCGTCTGTTCCATTAGCAGCATGTGCTTAGAGTGGAAGACATTAGGGTCCTTCACCCTCTCCGGGCCTTTTTTACCGTGCTTCTTTCAGGCTAAGTGATTGGTTATTGATTTGCAGTACAGTTAATCTACTTACCTGCACTCTTCTCAAAGTCAGTAAAACATATCATCAAAAATGAGAGACATCAAGGTGACCTGCTTGTACAGCTGATGGTTTCAATGCACGTGCACATTTTTGGATCTCGCCATGTTTGGAGGAGTTAGCAAGCTGAATGTGTAGGCTGAGTGGTGAATACAAAAATGTATTATGAAAATAGTCTGATTTTCTAATTCTGGAATATGCTGCACTTCAACTATACTGACTAAACTAAGGCTTGAAATAAAGTCCACAAGTCATATGGAATTTAAACAGTAATAGTCACTATTTATTCTCATTGAATGGACAAGAGCAGTCTAGACCTTCCTAGACATCTGATTCCATCTGATTCCGCTCTCAAATCAACTTAGGCTCCTTTGCTTGTACCATGTCAGATTTGACATAAATGGTCACAAGATGCATTAGAGTCAATCCAGCAGTGACAGAAACTAACTTTTTCCAATTAGAGGTGATTCGATTTTTGCTTATATTTCCCACTTTCATTCCTAGGGCCATTTTTAAAGACAATTGTTCTAACCTTATTAAAAGAACCCTTAATAAATGCAAAAAGCTTAAACTTGGTAAGTTAAAATAAGCCCAGAGGTGGCATGAATGCATTTACACAACATTTACAATGAATATTTCATTATAATATTCTAAATATAAAACATCCACTAGCAAGTTACTGTCTTCTAGTGGACTTTCTAGTTAAAGTAAGTCATTGAATCATTCACTCAACTTATTTGGTAAAAATGGGGATTCATCTACAAAACACCATTGCGTGTTGTTCAGACGTGCAGCGGTTCTTCTGTGTCTTTGTCATTGTACTTGAGGCTTTTATTACCTAAAGTACCAGTGGATTTCAGTTGTGATTGTTAGATACCAAGCACTCATACAGGAGGCATACAGGCCCCCATATCTTGAAGGTTGAGGGTAATTTTGTTTGTTTTGGTTGCATTTTTACCACAAGCCTATATTAATTTCCAACCCTACAAATCAACTATTCTTGTGCCATTTAAGCAGCAAAATTAATTTGAGATCTCTGGCATTGACACCAAGAGCGATAAGTAAAAGTATAACTAAACTCACAACTATATTAGCATCCACACCAACAGACAATAACATTCTGTTTATTATATGCGCATTCTGCAGTTATACAATCTACCACAATTGGATGGATTCCGTTTGTCAATGTTTTGATCATTTGTTGGTTAAAAAAACGTTCTGAAAGTAATTCCAACAATATTGTTTCTCTGTGTCTATACTGTTATATTTGTCGTCTAGACTTCCCTATTGGAACTGTAACGTTCAGTAGTTATCGTACTTGGAGTGAAAAGGACCTATCGTTGAATAATTACATGGTTTGTGACTTGGAATAATATCATATGGTCTAATTTTGTTTTGTTGGAGCTTAACAGACATAACTGTGAATTCTACTTTTGTGTTCAGTATTAGTTTGAAACCGCATGAAAGGAGTAAAATGGTCTGATTTTTTTATTTTTAGGTGAACTATCCTTTTAACTATAGTGCTGAACCTTTTTGTGCCACTTGAAATGGAGTTTCCCAGTGTACAGTATGTTGAGAAAGCAAGGTAAGAGCATGCTCTGTTAATGTGAAGCAAGACTGATGCTGTCCAGCTTGTCAGCTCAGTAGCCATTTGGCTTTGATCTTCTCTAAAGTGCTGCAATATGGCAGTCAGCTGTGGGAAAAGAGCTGAGATCTGAACCTGGGAGTGCCTCTGGAAGGAGCTCAGCAGATAGCAGTTGCTGATGATATGACCCTCCAGCCGCAAAATTCCTCCATGACATGCCTCCAGCATGGGTGCTGTGTCTCCAGCAACACCATCTGGGGTGTTGGTGGAAGCTTGTTTGCTCAAACCAAGTTCTGTCAGGAACACTTGAGATGCTCTTAATGGGTCTGGGAAAACTGGCTGGTGATTCTTGTTCCTGGCAAAGAGCTGTTTTTCTTTTGGCTGTTATTTCCCACACCTCATCATATCAGCTTCTAGTGCATCTGATTCACTGAACAGCTGAAGCCTTGTAGATCCTGAAGCTACAGTATAGTCTGGGTTAAGAAGCAGACTACATGAGCTCGGGGCTTTTGGTGCCACAGATCAAAACCAGCCCTGTGTGATTTATCTGGAAAACTGTTGTTCAAGTAGAGCCAAAATTCTTTGAAGCATGTCTACGCTAATTCTCTAAAAGGATCCCAGACATGTTCCCATGTGCCATTTAGTGCTTACAAGTACACTTGACCCCATGTAGATCTGGATTTGTGGAAGTTACAGCACTGTGTATCTTTCTTTGATTAACATTGTCCGGGAAGCACTGAGCCTAGCATACACACAGACTTCTATAATTCAATGTTAGGCTGCATAGATTAGGTCATCCGAATTGGGAACACTCCCATAAATCCTGATTTACTCGTTACATCATAAGAACGATGGCGTCTACGCTAATATTCGTCTCTCTGTTTATACAAGGGTTATCGCAGTCCGCCGGGTCCAGGCCGTATCCAGATCCGATGAAGGACCTGCGCCTGGACCTGATGACGACGTAGTCCTGAAGTGTCAAATAGTCTCTCCCCTTTGAAGGCCTCCTTCCCTTCCCTTTACCTCTGTACAGATATAACGTTGTCGGGATAATTCCTCTACGCGGAAGCGATGAATAATTCTTAATTATACATTTTTATGTAAAAATAGTAGTTGACTTTTGTCAATGTAAAAAAACAAGTAGTTTGTAGAGGGTTGGTTTGTAAAGAAGGACTACACGACTGCGCACATATATATTCAAACGCGAGACGTGAGTGTTTTCTGTTAGAACGGTGTTGTGTTAGCGAACTAAGTTAATAACTAAAGATCTTTGCAATGGAAGTGAATGGATTAATAAAAACTAATTTTAGATGAACAATAACTTTATTTTCAGAGCTAAAGCCAAAACATTCTCTGTTACTGTAATGTCCTATTATCATTGTGCGGCTTTAGAACCATCTATACCGTCAAAAGCGCTATATAAATGAAGGTGACTTGACTTGACTTGATTGACATCATCGGGACACCATGATGCTGATAGCATCCGTCGAGCTGAAGGAAAATAAGACAGGAGAACTTAAAGCGATATTTCACCCAAAAATGAAAATTTTGTCATCATTTACTCTCATTCCTGTTGTATGACTTCCTTTTATGCACTGCAGAACTCAAACGTTATTTGGGCAATACTTTACAATGGTCCATTAGTTCACATTAGTTAACTACCTTAGTTAACATGAACTAATAATGAACAATAGTCAGCATTTATTAATCTTTGTTAATATTAATTTCAACATTTACTAATACATTATTAAAATCAAAGGTTATATTTGTTAACATTAGTTAATGCACCATAAACTAACATGAACAAACAATGAACAGCTGTATTTTTTATTAACTAACATTAACAAATATTAATAAATACTGTGCAATGCATTGCTAATTGTTGGTTCATGTATAGTTAATACATTAACCAATGTTAACTAATTAACCTTATTTGACAATTTTTGTCTAAACAGTAAAAAAGTCAATGGGGTCGAGAACAAAGCATTTGAACCCTATTGACTTTTTATTAATGTTTTGGACAAAAAAGAAGAACAGAAGAATGATATTAATGTTATATAATATGAATAATTCAGGTTTGAAACGACTTGAGGGTGACGTAAATTATGACAGTGTCCATTTTTGGGTGAACTCATGCATTTTATATCCCATTATGAATAATGCTAACATATGTTATCAGTCTCTATAATTAACTGTCTATTTAAAGAAGAATCCTCATTGGGTTGGTACATTCTGGTTCTCATTCACACCTTTTTATCAAAACCGCCTATGATGTGCTAATGAGTTCCCACCTCAGTGAAGCCCCTGTTCTCGGAAAGCACTTGTGCTGATATTTTCCTCTGCCTGTAATGGGCTACAAAACAGGATCAGTAGAATCACAGAATTGATGGTGTGTGTTGCACCTTTGGCACTGGTTCTGATTCCCCCTTTCTGAATGACAGAGACAGACTCCTGGCACCTTCTGTTATTTCCTCTCATGCAGAACATAATGTACGTGTTGATTGGCCGTTGGCTGTAGTTTTTGCGGTGGGTTCAAGCAGAACTTTTTTGACTCGGTTGCAGACGATGCGAGGCGACAACACTGTCTACTTTTGTCAATGCTAGTTCTTTGTTGGCTTGATGTGTCACACCTTAAAACTGACTTTTAATTTAGCATGCTGAGCAACCTACATAAAATGAAAACCTCACAAATGACTGAATTGGAATGTCTTCATAGGCTGTGACTCAGGCGTTACGTAAATTAAGTTTTTCCATGTGAAGTGCACAGGAGATTCATTTCAAGTGATTCTAATACAATTAAAGCTGCAAGCAGCGATGGGCGGGCCCTCGCACCTGTTGCGTGTTGGAGGTGTGAGGCGGCTGCGTTGCATATTTTGCAGCTCAGCCGTGCGGCTGTGAATTTGATACACACTTCATTTACGGCATGATCCATGTGCCACAGAAGTTCCCTACATGTAGGTAAGGACGCGGTGCGGTATGGCTGATCGTTAAAGGTCAGTTCCTGTTGCCAGCAGGTGGCGCTCATGACTCTGGGCTAATTTCGGCATGTATATTTGTTGAGGGCGGGACTGTTGTCTAACGTATTAAATTTCGCACAGGTCTGAGGATGCACACTGAAGTGACAACAACTTTCTGTTTCATGGCAAAATGTCAAGTAAATCATCCAAAAATGGCAGTAAAATTAGAAATGGCCGACTTCCTGTTGAGATTTAGGGCATTGGTCCAAGAGACTTTTCTGTACGTCTGGACATAGTAGATGCTACCACAGGAGAATGTCGGTCAAACATGTGGCGGCGGCTGCTTTGTTAAATGTCGACTTCCTGTTGCCAGCAGGTGGCGCTATGACTGTGGGTGAATGTCGGCATGTAGATTTGTTCAGGACAGGACTCTTGTCAAATGTGTAAAATTTTGTGCAGATCAGGCATTTACAGCCAAGTTACTACAACTTCCTGTTTCATGGTGAAGTCATCAGATAGCACAACATTACATTCGTCAAATGCCTTTAGAAGGCACAGCATAAATTTGAAGTCGAATCCGACTAAATCCCTAGGAGGAGTTTGTTAAAGTACGGTGTGTGTAAATCGTCCCAAATGGCCGCGAATTCAAAATGGCGGACTTCCTGTGAAATTTCAGGGTATGGGTTCTTGAGGCTTGTTTGTGCATCTTGATATGATACACGTCCCCACCAAATTTCGTGACATGTCGGTTAACGTGGGACGAGGGCTAATTTTTCCAATTTTCTAGGTGGCGCTCAGCGAGCCATTTTGACACGCCCATCCGCGAAACCCCACAAAATATGAAATTTTTCACCAGTCCTGACATGCGTGCCAAATATGGTAAGTTTTTGAGCATGTTGCGCTTACTTTGAAAAAAATGACGCTTACTTTGCAGAAAAAAATAAATAAATACAAAATAAATAAATAACCCTAACAGTTTTGAGCATGTTGCGGCCGCGAAAATGGTGCTTACTTTGCAGAAAGAAAAATAAAATAAAAAAATACCACATTCATACCACCATTTTAGCGGTCGTGAAGTAGTCACTTATTTAAAGGTCCGATTCTTCATATGCTTTTATGAAGCTTTGATTATGTTTACAGTGTGCAATATAACATGTGCTCATGTTTATCATAGTAAAAAAACAGTATTTTTCACACAATTCACTTATCTCTATGGCTGTTTTCACTGTCCAAAAAACGGCCCAATGACTTCCTTGTTCTATGAAGTCCCTCCTTCAGAAAACGTAACGAAGTTCTGATTGTGCCAGCAGTTCCTGTGTTGTGATCATAGACAGTATAAGAAGTGGACAGAGCGATCTCCTTGGAACTCCATTGAGACGACTGAAGCCCGTTTTTGGCGATTTTTTTTTTTAGCACTTCCGTCCCTGACGCACAGGCTCAAACAGAGCTTGACGACGTAGATTTGACATGAGCACCCCACCTGTCTTCTAGTGGCTGTGGCATGAAAAATCTGAATCATTCCCTTTCTGAAACTTGCAGAGGCGGAGAGTGTGAATAGGAGCTGTCCATGAGCTAGGAGCCGGAGAAACTTTTGCTAGGTATTCTGATTAATTATTTTGTAATTTTGCCTCCACATTTCCCTGATTGCACGCAAGCTTCTTCTCCTGTCCATACGGTAATCTCTCTACTGTGCGACAGAGACTTGCATGGGTATGATGCAATCGTTAGCCTACTTTCACTAAAACTGCTTCCACGGGGCCATAACATAAGCTACAAGGTAATGGAGCATTTTATACATTGTCGTGTTTCTTTAGAAATAAATAAAGGACAAATGGGGTCTTCAAACGCCTCAGATTATTAAGTTAAGTTATTCACTGTCAAAGTGACGCTAAAATGAATGGGAGTCAATGGTAATGTTAACGCAAGTGAAGTTCTGCTACAAGATGGCAGCTCCTGCGAGGCTTCAACTTCCGGTTTGAGCTAAAGTTTGAAAAATGGAATCAGCGAAAGAACAGGACCTTTAAAATAAGTACCTACTCAGGAGAATATGCAATTTGGGACAGCCAGGTACACACCTTAAATCAGGGGTTCTCAACTCTGGCCATCAAGATCCACTTTTCTTTTAGCTCCAATCCTGATGGAACTCACCTGCCTATAGCTTTCTAATAATCCTGAAGGTGTCGAATTATGTTGCTCAGGTGTATTTGATTAGAGTTGGAGCAAAACTCTTCGGGACAGTGGATCTCGAGGCCTTAAATTTAGGTCTGCAGCTCACTAGGTTTTTGAACACTGCTATTGTTATTTGTCATTGTTATAGTCTTCAGCACTGAAAGCTTGTTTATTCTGCCGAAATCTGTTCATAATCCCGATGTACAAATGTTATAAGTGTGATACAGAAGGGTGGTTTTGTCTGTCATCCTCAACACTCTTTCATGAAGAAGTGATCAGTGATCATGAATCACAGGCTAATCTACATTAAGACCACATAGGGACAGCATTAAACCATACCCCCGAGGTCAGGCACTTTCAGGCAAACAGCTCAGCCACTCCAGCGTAAACAAAGCCTTTGTTCCTCTCTGAGAACCTTCAAAGATAAACATCTGTTTTGGGTAAGTAAAAACGCGAGTGCAATCTTGCCATCAGCATGTCTTTGATCACCATTGCCTTATGCACATCCCCTTACGCTAACAATGAGAAAGCTGGGCTCTTGGGGCGCAAAACCCAATGCTGTTCACAACATGTTGCCATCGACTGAAATGTGTTGACATTCGTGTATGCTGTTGCAATCTAAAGGCTTCAACTTAACTGTTTTTGGCTTCCATGCATATGTCTGCCCTGTTATGCTATATCATTATTTCTTTTGACATCTCAGCCTGTCCCTTTAGTTTACAAAAGAGATAAAGAATGGAATTGTTTCTTGGCAAGTGTCTCTGCTGTCTTGCTTCATCTTTGTTGTGGCTATGCTGAGAGTCGACATGTAAACAGGCGAATTGTAGCTGACAGTTGCAGCCAGCTGCTAAGACGTTCTTAATCTTCTCTCAGTCTCTGTTTCGATCGCTCTCTTTTTCCAAGTACACAGACAGAAGCCCAAGCAGTTTTTCAGGTATTCAAAAGTAGTTACTTTAGACAAAACAGAGCTGCTAGTAATTCATAGCATTACGGCAAGTAGGGCATACGTGTTCAAATAGCGCAATAGTTGGGTTTCAGAAGTAAAAAAGGAAAACTTTTTTACCATAACATACACTTTCCTAAACCCTTTTGAAACACGAAATTAAGCAATAACGTACAATCAGATGGTAATTCTTGCAATATTGTTTAAGTATTACCTCCCTGGTTACATGGCCACCAAATAAATGGATAAATACACTGATATAAAATGTTGATTTAAGGTGTTTTATAATTTTACTTTTATATTATATTAAAGCTTCTGCAAGGCAAAACAAATTAGAAATGTCCATTACAATGTACAAAACAATCATCTGAGCAATATGAATACAATAAGTAATATGAATACTGTCCTCTGAGGTCATTTTCACAACAATTTTCACTGAGATGCAAGATGGAGGCATTGTGTTTGTACTGTATTAAAACAAGTAAAAGTCAGCGGAATGATAAGAGTGACTAAAAGTGATAAGAGTGAGTAAAAGTTGAGACAGTTTGTGGGTTACGTTTACACAACACACACACAAACGACATGCTAAAACTGAGAAGTTTTTCCTTTTGAGTTGCGTACAGATGACACAATTTGTCAAAACAATCCCCATTCAGACGTATCCGCGAAAACGACTAAAAGCGTTATAATCTGCTGTCTGCCAGGCAAAAACTATGAGATTGAAACACATAAAACACATGTGCATGACTTAGTCTACGAGATTCACGTTTTTGTTGTTTACAATGAGACCGTTTAAAAAAAATTGCATTTTAAAACCCCTTTTCAAAAGTTTGCTTTTTCAGGCACCCAAAACGTCGTTAAAAGGTTTTAGATGAAAATAGCCACTTAGTTACCTGGATGGTCAGTCTGACCAATCAGAAATCAAGTATTCAAAAATGTTTTTAATAAGTGATGAATGTTCATGTTCGAGTGTCGTTTGATTTGTTCTATAGTGTCACATTTGAATTCCCAGTGAAGAACTACTACACTATCCATGATCCTTACAGAGAGATCTTCCAATCAGAGAAGTCGCTGGAGGTGGAAATCGTAGCAAATTACTCAGCAGCAAGTAGGGTATTGTTTGAATTTGAACGATTCTGATTCCGATTCCTTGTTTCGATTCCGGTTCCTAACGATTCTCAATTCCGATTCTTTTAAGAGGCAGGGTCAAAAAAGTTTAGCTAACCTTGCTAACCAACGGTCTTTTTGAAGGAAATACTCCTTCTGTCACAAATTTTGCATTTTGCAGAGATAGTTTAGAAAAGTGAAGCCACACTTTGGACCGCCGACGTAAGCTACTCATGTTCGACTGACGCGGTTATGCCAACACTTCCGGTAGGCGCTTCTTCGTTGGTGTTGTTCAGTGGTTTCTTTCGATCGGCGGACTGTGAATATGGAAACTCAGGAATCGAAATTTTAACTTTTGAACGATTCCAGGAAAAAGCGAAAAGTTAGTCCCGGTTCCAAGTGGTTACTCGATTCTCGATACCCAACCCTAGCAGCAAGCATACAATCCCATAAAGCAATGCAAAGAAAATAGTCTGTCTCTCTCAGGTCGTCAAGGTTGGCTTGTTAAAGGACAAGTTCTGTATTTTACAATTAAAGCCCTGTTTTAAGATCGTTTCTGATGAAATAGAATGTTATTTTAGAATAGATTGTTTTTTAGACGAATGCTGCTGTCCCGATAATTTTCAGATTATGTGGTAGCACTCTCACACCTCTACAATGGTAGCATAGGTGCAGAGGAACAATCCTTCATAAAACACATAAAACTTTAGTTTCTAAAGACGTCAAACTCAGAGTGATTTTGAAATGTTCACTGAGATGCTCACACAAAATCGCTGCAAAAGATGCTTTCCAACAGGTGTTTTACCATTCGTTGTAAAACTGAAGACCTATTTTTCCGAACGCCTCACAGCCGTATATTCTTCCGTTGAGAGCTTGAACAATAGACACTCCAGCCCAGTTGGTGGCGATAATGCACCTTTGCCAATTGCAAGCAAACCACTTGTATAGTGTAGCCCAGGGTTTCTCAACTGCAGTCCTCGCGACCCACTGCACTGCATATTGTGCATGTCTCCCTTATTTAACACACCTGATTCAGATCCTCAGCTCGTTAGGATAGACATAGGGTCAATCCTAACGAGCTGAGGATCTGAATCAGGTGTGTTAAATAAGGGAGACATGCACAATATGCAGAGCAGTGGGTCGCAAGACTGGAGTTGAGAACCCTGGTGTAGCCTATGATACCGCGAACTGCATAAGACTACAGAAAGAATACAAACAACCCCATTTCCGGCGGCGGCATAATACCCGTACATCACAGAACATACAATACAAGTCAATGGAGTTGGACAAAAACTACGATAAAACCTGTTGGAAAGCATCTTTTGCAGCGATTTTTGTGTGAGCATATCAGTGAACACCCCAGACCACTCGGTGAGTTTCACGTCTTTGTAAACTAAAGTCTTATGCGTTTTTATGAAGGATTGTTCCTGTGAACCTATGCTACCATTGTAGAGGTATGGGGGTGCTACCACAGAATGCGAAAATTCTCAGTACAGCAGCATTTGTCTAAAAAACAATCTTAACCATTCTATTTTATCAGAAACTATCTTAAAACAGGGCTTTAATTGTAAAATACCAAATTTGTCCTTTAACACATCTGTTAGCAGGTAGTTGCCGTAACTACATGCTATGCGAACAGTAGCAACTTTATCCACAGATTGCCATTCAGAAGTAGATGACTTTACTGACTTTTTCTTTAAACCTTTCTTTAAAGATTCAGAACACTCTGGACATTCAGCAAGATCTTCTTGTGTGTTCGACAGCATAAAGAAAACAATTTGGGTTTGGAACAACATGAGTAAATCATGACAGAATTTTCCTTTTTGGGAGAATCATCCCTTTAATACTGGAGAACAACAAGGCTCATTCATTAAACTCATTTAGAAATACTATAGGCGTTTGTGGGAGACCACAGGAAAGAACATCTAAGCAAACACAACCCTTTTAAAGTCATTTTATTCAGGATCCATTACATGTTGTAGGATTCACCAAGGGTACAAGCCAAAGGACTGAGAATGTTAAAGTTAATATATTTTTTTTGCTTACCCTTTGACACCATTTACCATTATTTTTGTGAGCACTGGCCCTTGAGAAACAGTGCAGTAATACCATACCGACATACGCACACTCAAACTCAAACTCACTGACTCACACAAAAGCATTCTGACGTATTTTGAGAGCGGCCTATAGTAGCAAAAAAGACACATTCAAACTCACATTTTACTAAAACAAGATCGTGATGGGTGTTATTCCACTGCATCGTTTTCACTAGACTACAGTTTGGTTTGCATGCAGTGAAACATACATAAGACAAGTGACACATGGCAATAAATTAGCATATAATTTACAAATGAAAAAAATTAGTAACAGTGTACCAACATTAATAATACTGAATATAAAATGTAAGCAACTATTCACAAAAATGCAAAACTCTTCTATAGGTACAGGTTAAACAATGTGACATTCAAAGACACAAGTTCACAGCGATCAGTACCAGTTTCATTGAGTGTCTGATTGAGAGTCCGTGTCCCAAAGCCAGTAAACTTGTACTTCAAGCTTTAGAATTGTACCGAGCACAATATCTGGATGCTCAGCATGTTGGGCCTACAGTTCTGCTGTTAAAGGTTCACTCTTGAATAAACCCAGTTTAAACATTTCATAACAATACATATCCAATTAATGTTGTTTGTGGCTACAAAAGAGTAGCAGCAGCAAAAGTAAAATGGTTGTATGACTTAAAAACATAAAACTGTCCCTCAAAACTTCAATAATCAATTGTGTCCCATAACAAAGGTGAGATCTACGATTGAGGTCCCCCAAACGCTCTATAATTTGATGTTCCCTTGGCTAAGAGATCAGGGTAAAGTCACTCAGTAGTTGGTGGAATGTTAACTTGCGATCTTAAACCAGGTAAAATAACTGAAAGGAAGGAAAGACAGCAAAAATATGCAAAAGCTCTGTTCCAAAACTCAGCTAGCTGCTTTTCTGTCGACTGGAAAATCGACCAATCATACAGTCCATTTTAATGGGTGGGGCTTGCTATCACTGAGTGTATGGACCTGCTAGTAAAATAGCTGACGGTATTCTCTATACTCTGATGTTTGCTTGTGGCATTTCTTGTCAAAGGCAACATGCAAAATTACAGAAGAGGACACAGTAAGCTGCAAATGATTTTAGGCCGAGTTTACTTTTTTCCGATGCGGGAAGCTGGTGAGAGGGCCAAGGTTGAAGAGTCACGGTTCGCTACTGTGCCACATAAATAGCATTCGTAAAGTGCACAGGAAACTTGATTCCAGTAGAGTTTAATGTTAGCATGTTGGTAAGTTAATGCGTTATATTCTGACAAGTACTGGGTTCAATTGTATTTTTATATATTTTTCATACTCTGAAGTTACTCATACTCACTAGAATGTTTTACAACACAATGGATTCTGGTTTTGCCTTTGCAAAGGAAATATACTATTCCGCCTAAAAGTGACATAAAAGGAACAGCTTACTTTTTGGAAAATCCAACTATGATGCCTTAAAAATCTGGTCTAGGTAGGAAGCTCACTAGAATTTGGAACAGAGCTAAAGTTTTCTTGGTTTTCTGTCATTTGCTTAGACTGCATACCCAAAATGCATCAAGGTCTTATAGCACCACGGGGCCAGAAGAGCCGCCCACTCAAAAGATGAACGAAAGAGGGGCAACGGAAGAACAAACAGTCCTCCACTGAGAGAAGAAAAGCACCATTGAGAGTGGAGGGTTTAATAGTGTGGGCTGGAAGCACTGCTATCTCAGGGAAGGAGGAAGAGGAGGTGTTTTGGAGGTAGTCGATGGCAAACCGGATCTGCGGGATCTGGCAGGTTACCCAGGCACTGGCCCTTCACTTAACTCTACTAATGCTTTAGCGTCACAGACCAGGAGGTATCCAAGCAAGTCACCCCCGTGCTGATGAATTGTCTGTGTATAGTGCTGATAATGTGGCGGATTGTGGCTGCAGCACGCATTATGTGAGAATTATTGCGTCTGGAACACGGCGGGCCCCGGAACAAACGCATAGATGTCAGAACCCCAGAATTTAAAGCAAAATACGGATCCATAAAGCAGAATCACGTCAGAATCGCAATTAATGTCTCTCTGGTGTCCACAATAATTCTAAAGACACAATAGTAGAAACGTCCCTTTGGAACTAATCTGATTTTCAGGCCTTGTTCGAGTGTCAGACAATGGTGGAATTCTTTGGCCTGTGGTCATGTGATTCCGCTCAGTAAAACAGGTGACTAGCACAACTGAACATCTGGACTCTGAAGCTCTAATTGAGATTTCTCCTGCACAAATTCAGCATCCAATCAGAAACCATGTTTGTATTTGGCCCTTGGGTCTCAATGTTATTTTAGAAAGTTATTGTCGAAAGTGTAACAACAAGGGCTGTCAAGTTTGGAAGCTCCTCAACTGGCAGAGCCTGCCGCTAACAACTCCGAGGTCAAGGGTTGTAGTCCTTGAATTCAATGCAAGTCATTCTGGATAAAAGTGTCTGCCAAGAAGTTCATAGTACATAGAAGTTCCAAGTTATTGATTTCAATAAAAACCACATGCATATCTAGTATTGGGTAAATCCATTTAACCACAAAAATAAACAGTTGAGCTGACCAACAAAGGCTCTAACCATCTATTACCAGGGGTGTCCTATTCCTATTCATGGAGGGCCACTGTCCTGCAGAGTTTAGCTCCTACCACAATTAAACACACCTGAACCAAGTATTTAAAGAATTCAGGATTACTAGAAACTTCCAGACAAGTTTATTGGGCAGATTGGAGTTAAACTCTGTAGGACAGTGGCCCTCCAGGAGCGAGCAGGATTGGACACTCCTGGTCTATATTTTTGAAATCAAAGGTCAATTCAATCTCTACCAGGGGTAGCCAACCCTGCTACCATCCTGCAGAGTTTAGATAAAATTGTGTGCTGAAAGGTAGCACTCCAAGAGCAGGGTTGGGTACCCCTGATCTATACTTGGATGGAAAGTATCATTTGGGTGGAAAATGTGAACATTTTTTATACCCTAAAGAGGCGTTCATGTCACCAAGTCGCTGTCCTGTCCATTGTTTGGAAATGTTCCTATCATGTGGCAGAGAATGTGTATGGCAGTGTTTGCACTCCCATTGTTGGTTGTGGTCAGTCTCTTGATGCTCATGTTGCATCAAATCGGCCAACTTTTATTGAAAACAAATGACTTCCAATTACTCCCATAATGAGTAATCGCCATCATTTGGAATGCCTCTGAATCCAGAGTTGCCAAAAGAACCGTGGTAGGAGTGTTCATGTGAGACAAGGGAATATACCAACATCCCAAACTTCTGTTAGATGGGCACCTCTGCCGTGCTACTTCTGTGAGCGTTGTGTCCAGCACTTTGGATTATAACAACAGAAAGACACTGATAATAATAATAACCATTAGCAATTATTATTATTATTATAAAAATAACAACAATAATGATCATTTTATACATTCCCACTTCACAGAAGTGAAAATAAAACAGGTGTCAGCGCAGTGCTGAGCAGTGGTTTGGGTTCCACAGGGCTAAAAGCAGTTATGTGTGTGTTGATGAGCAAGAGAGAGAGGCTTCTTTCTCCATGCCCAGTGTTGACTCCTCCAACACTGGTCTGCTTTTCTGTCTGCCAGTTTTCTCTCTCGTTCCTTGTTGCAGCATCTGTCTCTGCTTCTCTGCAGGGTCAGTGTCCTTGGCACGTCTTGCAGCACATCTGCCTGAAGTACGCACGACTGCAGAACTTGAACTTCAGCACCAATGGGCAATATGCCACCTTATTTACGTCTTTGCACTCTAGGGAAAGAGAAAAAGGTGGAATAAGAAAGGATACGAGGAGTGAGTGAAGTGGTCGATGCTGGGGAACCACAAAGGGGAAACTTTTAGGCTTGTGTTAAAGGGATGATTCACCCCAAAATTATAAGTCTGTCATTATTTACTCGTTCCAAACTTTGTGGAACACAAAATGTGAAATTGAGTTGTGACTGTCAACTCCAAAATCAGAATAAAGGTATCTTAAAAGTACTCCATACGAGGACATTCTTTTGTGAGCTGTTTTCCAGTGCCGTATTCCAAGACTTAAAAAGCCATGATATAATTGATTTGTGTGAGAAAAACACTGCAATTGAAGTTGGTATTCACTCAAAATCAGGATATTCTTCAAGCATTCACCATTTGAGTTCCACAGAAGAAAACAAGACAGATGGGTTTAGAACTACATGGAGGCAAGTTGATAATGACAGACTATTAATTTTAGATTTGGATAAGGAATATGTACTTGCCTATCATTTAATGAAAAGCATGTTTGCATTTCCTCTGAGGACAAACTTTTGGGTTCTTAGAATGCAAGCCATATTTTAGATGTGTGTGCAAATCCAGGTGGTAATCGGTCCAGGGTTTTAATACACTTGTGAAAGGGAGCGCAAATGGAAAGACTCAGAATTTGTCGTCTTCATCACATAGATGATATTTAGCGATCTATATAAATCTCACCGCCTCGTCACAGGACGATGGTACAGTGTCAGAGGGATGTTTTACATCTTGGCCTGTGCTAATGTTCATTTCCTGACTATTATAACCTCTTGTTACAGTGTGTCCAAATCAGATGTAGCATGATAAATTTCCATTTTTGTTGTGCAAGATCTATCCCTCTAGTACCCCAATAGTCTCAAAATGTATCAAGTTATAACCATCTAACCCAATTAGCCTTTCCATTTATCATTTTTGTAGCTGTGTAGCTACGAATAGTAAATCAGTACAAAAAATGGTGGTAGTGTAACAAATTCCATATATACTAAGCTAGAATTACAATGAATTAATGGTATGCTAAGGTTGCAGGCTAATCTGTTAACGGCATAGTAAGCTAGCAGACTCTGGCCCTGTTTACACCTAGTATTAAGATATTTGGTTGATTGGATCACAAGTAAACAAGGGAGACACATTTCGGTTTACAACTGGTGTTTTAATCTGTCTCTTTTATCCACTTCCACTTCTGTCCTGATTTCTTCAAGGGGAGGGTCTATGGGCAGGTAAATGTGAGGGCTTTCTCAGATTTTTCAATCAAATGGACAAAATAAGCTTGTGCAATTTACATATGAATGTGCCTGGAGACGCTGGAAAACACACAGAGAGCAGCAGCTTTAGTTTCTGCTCTGACAGACGCAAGACCAGTCGAACGCTGTGTGTGTGTGTCATAAATCAGGAACTGGCTATGTTTACAAGGACGATTCTAGATAAATGCAAAAGTGGCGTTGCGTTATCACTTTTTATTTTGAATTTAGACGAGCGTTTTGGGTGGAAAATCCGTGTGCAAATGGTGACGCAAAAGTGTGTGAAATTCAATGTAGTATGCACTCCAGACGGCTAGGAGTGCATACTACAACACCACCAAATCCACGCACCTGCGTACAACCTTCACTGTCAAGCAGACTTTTGCGTTTTTACCATTTACATGGGAACGCGGTGGTGGAGCGTTTTAAGATTTCCTCTCTGGAGGGTGGTTTTACTTCTTTGCATTTTTAAGCCTCAAAAACGGCGTTGCCTTTTAAACGAAAGGCACATCTGATAAAATATTTTGACGTTTTCACCCGCGAGCGTTCTCGTGTAAACAGGGCATGAGAGAATATTGTTCTGATACGTTTTTCATCTTCAAACCAAACTTCTGGTCTCCAGCCATCAAAGTTTAAATCTCGTCTGGCTAGTGCGCCTCACATAATGTTTACGCTTTAGGCTGTTTGAAGCAATCCGGTCGAATGTGTTTTCGACTACCTCTGGAAGTGGTCGGCAGTGGACAAACTCAAAACGTTTTAGACCCTTTTACACTTGTAGTTGTCCAATAGAGCAAAACGCATCTTAATACCAGGTGTTAACATGGCCTAATAGCAGTTTATAAGCTAGCAGGCTAATCATTTAGGGCATAATTTGCCTCGGACTATGCTTAGCTAGTAGGCTAATTGGTTCAGCTTGCAGACTGACAGAAAAAAAGGACAAATGCTTAATTAGTTTAAACTTTTGATTATATACATTCTACTAACCCTAAATATTAACCAGTGTGTCTGTAACATAAAATAAACATGCTTGAGAAAATTTTTGTTTGAATATGAAGGACAGACGGTTATTCTGCAAGAGGCAGGCTGACTCCAAGTTTAAGAATAAGTGGCTGTATTTGGAATGGATCTCAATAGAGGAGAGGCTTCACTATGCTGAATAAACAGCTTTTTGCTTCTGTGTAATCTTCAACATGTTTCCGATTAAACATTCATTTTGGATTGACATATTTTTAGAGTTTATACCTCAAAAAATGGCTGTTTTTGGTATTTTTAGTATTTTTTTAGGATTTAGTTTAGGCACTTCTCATTCATTTCTATTGAATCCTCAAACATTAATTGAATTTTGCACAACTCAGACGGAAATTCAATGATGTCAAGGTTGTAATGTAATTGGTCATCAAGGCATACATGATCCAAGTTGAGCATTATGATTTTTCCTTCTGGAAGAGCAGTGGAGGTTGGTATCTCCTAATAATGAGACCATCTCTGGAGGGGGACAGGATCTTGATCTACCCTGTAGCACTGGAAAAATAATAGACTCAAAACTCTCCCTTAAAAGAGGCCATGACTCAGGGCCTGGACACAAGCCTCTTAAAGTAATTACAGCGTAAAAGAGAGCGACCTGAATCACAGCGCAGGCAGACGGCCATCTGCATTAGTGTGGCAGCGCACTAACTGGCCCTATCGCAATTATTGTGTCTCTCATTCGAGTCTTTAAACTGCCATGGCTGATGACAATGAAAGTAGACATTCCGTCACTGCTGTTGATTAGGATACAACTAATCCCATTAAAGTCCATTAGGAGAGATAACCTAACGCTGCTTCCCCAGTGAAGGAATCTGAATAGGAATCCATCTTGCAAGGGTCATGGAGTTTTTTATTGAATCCAGGATTGCCTAAATAGTGTCCTGCCTCGATTCCAAACAGAGGTAGTTCATAACAGCAAGAATGGAACAATATAATCCTTTGTTAATTCAAGATTGAAAACAGAGGCCACAAACTTAGTAAATGTCAACACTATGATCAAAGCCAGATGCAGCTGATACGAAAGTCGTCATCACCACTCTTTCATGGGATTAGCAGAAGGGTGACTGACTTACCGTCGCCACTGGAGATGGGTGTCAGCGTCACACTTGCTTTCACACTGCTGCATGCCGTTGGGGCGTAATGAGTCTGGACATTCGTTGGAGGGCTGTCCCGTATAGGACAGACACTGAACCGTCCGCATCTGCTGCCCTAGGCCACACTGAGCAGAGCACTGTAAAAAAAAAAAATATGCAATGAGCCAGAAATTCAGCCTGTAATCCATATCTCAGAACCATAAACTGATCATTTATTTTTTTATTTTATGCTATGGCTGATAACAGATAAATGGATTATATAAAAATTCTGCATTTTGTCTAAAATAATTTAAAAATGGTACAGTATAACTGAATTTTATTATATTTTATTACATTATAATGTAATTGATTGAAAAAAAACAGTCACTTTAGACGTTCTACTAATTATACAGTAAGTAACTTTTCAACTACATGTCAACTAACTTTCATTAGAGTATTAGTATATTATAGTAGACTGAGTAGACTGTTAGGTTATGGTTAGGAGAATAAGTTTACTTGTTGTCGCCAAGTTACTCATAGTCAGTTGAATGTCTGTTGGGGGACCAACAAAAATAAAGTGTTAGCAGATATTAAGCTGACAGTCTACTAATTCTCTAATGACAGTTAGTTGACAGTTGTAGTAGTAGTTGAAAAGTTACTTATAGTTAGTAGAATGTCTAAAGTGGACTATCGAAATAAAGTGTTACCCAAAAAGTTAGTGTACTTGGTTATCTTAAAGACAGCAGCAACAGTGAAGAGTATATTTGAGATAAATATAAGGTGTGACGTATAAATAACAAGCAAAATTAAGATTACTATAATTTAAGCCACTTTGCCACAACAAGTCAGTTAAGTTAGACTTCAGGAATTGGCCCAAAATTGTAAATAGAACAGTATTTTCAACCTACTGTATTTGTCAACAGACATTAAGTCTGGTCCACTTTCTAGCCATTGAGTTAAACAGGAAAAGGGATATCTGAATGATGTTATAACACAACCAACGTTGGGTTGTTTTTTTATTTACGTAGCATTTCGAGGTTGCAAATTTGAAATCAGATGTAATTCTGAAGTGCTCAAGGGCACTCAGTGTTGAGGAAACTACTCTGAAACTGTAGTTTGACAAGCTACAAGCTACTCGTAAGTTAAAGTAGTTTAACTACAGTCAAGCTACCCGTTTAGAAAAGTAGTTACACTACAAGTTACAATCAAAAAGTAGCTTGCTACATTGAAACTACTTTTGCTTTTTGAACAACGTATATTATAAATAACTGAATAAGCGTCTGAGGAATGTTTTAAGTAAAATATTAAGTTTTTAAAACAAGGCAATGCAATTACGATTTCAAACAGTATTGTTTTATTACACACAACACTAAAATATCTGTGACTGTTTGTCAAAAGTGCAACAAATAGCCTACAACATTGCAAGAACAAAATATACATCCAACGTAAATTGCATGTAGAACATTTTCTCAAAAATACTGATTGAACTTGGACAAATGAGGCCATGAGTAATTACCGTTAGTTGTTTCTCCATCCTCCAAATCTGCTGTCACGTCTTGCTATATAATCATAATATGGGTGTGTCAACCCACTTCTGTACGTTCAGTGAACCGTTAGCCGCAAGATGCGTGATTAAACAGGTGGCAGTAATGGCAAAAAATGAGTTTGTAATCTAACAAGAAGAAGAATATCCTTGCATCGCGCTGATTCGCGCAGGCTCGAACAATGTAGCAATGTAGCTTTTGCTCGCGCTACACCGCTACTTGCTGCAAAAAGTAGTTAGCTACTGGAAAAGATACACTGTTTTAAAAAGCAACTGAGCTACTGCCAAGCTACTGAAAAATGTAGTTAAGTTAGTAGCTATGCTACTTGTAGTTAACTACTCCCCAACACTGGCGCTCTTTTACTTCTTCTGATTATCTCTCAAACTCTCAAGAAATCATAAAACCCACTGACTTCTTTAAAGGAACTATGCACAATCACTTCCGCATTTAGCCTCAATGGCGAACACAACTTCAGGTGCAGTGAAGTGAAAAAAAAAATAACTTGTGAAAAAAATCTGTGAAAAAAAATCACACAAAAAAGAATCTTGAGGAAGTGTCCCACAACAGGACAAAGCAATATTGAGACGATCCACCTTTACGCTAAATATATTTAAAGCTTCTGGAAATCATTACTAACATGTTACATTGTAATATACTAAAATATTATGATTACCATAGTTACTAATATATATATAATATTCTATATTTTAATATAGTTAGGTGTAATCAACAGTTTGCTATGGGAGAATACTATACCAGAAGCTTCTGTAGTGCAGAGTTTTTAGTGTGCATATAGAGTCCATTGTGAAGAAAGCAACCAATTAGACTGGTGTGAGTGATTTTAAGGCATTTTTGTGTGTGGTGTGTGTCAGGCGGTCCGTGGCATGCTTGTGAATTCGGGCCCAAACTCAGTGCTCCAAAACAAAGGAGCTACTTGCGGAATGTCGTTTGTAATAGTTTAATTGAATCTCTGACTACTGTCAGCTGTTCTACATTAGAGCTCTCCACGTTGCTGGAGGGAGTAAATTGCGACTGTCTGAAGTGAAACTGAGATGTATTCCAGTAGTCTCCTACCATGATGTAGCACAGTGATTCAATGGAAAAACTAAAGAGTTGCCTAGCAATCCACTACAATACACAAATTTAGCTCATTAGTCACTGTGCTGCAGCGCCTAGTGCGAATGCCACAGAAACTCTGACGACGCATGCCAAGACAAGGATTTAGTCATAAACACGTGTAAGACCCACAGTGAAGGACACCTCACGGGACTTGAGTGCAGACATCTCAGATGAGTTTCCAGCAGCCTTCCCATTTCATCCCCTCTGTATTAAACAGACTTTATTAGAGCAGGAGTTCCTGACAGATGGGATATGTCAGTGAAGGCCTTAAGTGGGATTTGAACCAGTGACCTTTTGGCCCTGAAGGCTCCTTCAACAGCCACTCCATTATGAGAGTCTCAGTTCACTGCTGGAATCATGGGATGGCGGGAAACTCGTAATACAGTAGTCGGCACTTCATTCGGGATGATGGTTAAAGCTAGACTTTTGTTATATTTCAGATCATTAATAATTATAGTTGTTCTAGTAACCTTAATTGTTGCTTATACTGCAGGTGATACTGTAGATAGATACTGATACTGTAGAAAGAAAATCTTTCTTCATTCTATTCCATTCTATTATAGGGCTGTTGGATGTTTGAATCTGATTGGGTGATCTAAAGTGTGCAATTATTGGGAAACAAACGGCCTAAGTCCTCATTTAGTGCTCTGTAGGGATGACCTATTTTGCAGGCCAAAACCCAGAAACAAGTTTGCATGTAACACTTCCGGTTCCATTGTCCTGAAGTCAATGTTTTGTTTTGTTTTTTTTTTGTTAAAGGAGTAGTTCACTATTAAAAAAACTTCTGCTGATAATTTACTCACCCCATGTAATCCAAGATGTCCATGTCTTTCTTTCTTCAGGTCGAAAAGAAATTAAGGTTTTTGATAAAAACATTACAGGATCTCCATATAATGGACTTCTTTGGGAACCAAACGGTTCAAGGTCCAAAAGACAGTTTTAGTGCAAACTGCAAACTGTTCAAAGGGCTTTAATCGAATTCCAGACAAAGAATAAGGGTCTTATCAAGCGAAACGATAGCTCATTTAAATTTTTTTTACAAAGTTTACGTTTTATAAGCTCATGCTCGCCTTGCTCTGTTCTGTGATGCACGTTTGTGATTCTCCTATTTGAACTCGTTCATCAAAATGAACGAATCTTTTGCCTGAGTCAACTCATTCATTTCGTTTGTTGAATGAACCAAATGACACGAAAAAAGATTCATTCATTTTGATAAACGAGTTCGAACAGGAGAGTCACATATGCGCATCACAGAACAGAGCAAAGCGAGCATTTGAGCTTATAAAACTTAAACTTTGCACTGAAACTGTCTTTTGGACCTTGAACCGTTTGGTTTCCATTGACGTGCATTATATGGAGAAAAATCCTGGAATGTTTTCATCAAAAACCTTAATTTCTTTTCGACTGAAAGAAAGAAAGACATGGACATCTTGGATGACATGGGGTGAGTAAATTATCAGCAAAAGTTTTTTTTAAAAGTGAACTACTCCTTTAAATGCTTGAAATAAGGTCAATGATGAACACGAGCTAAGGGTATTTTCACATCTTATTCTACAATATAAAATACATCAATTATTCCTCCTTGTGACTTTTCTAAAGCTTTTACTTGTCTTTTAAAAGGCGGTTGCTAACAAGTGTGTAAATGGGACTACAGAGGTTGTCTGGGGCTGTAACAGGTCTATCTACTTACTAGTCCACTTTCACAACCTCGTTTATAATCACGTCCTTGCTATTTTTCTTACTTAAACTTTCCAACTTGTGGATTTTAAATAAAAACGGGTTGTTAGAGCCTTGATGGTGATGTTGAAGACATGTGACTGTGGTGTAGTTTGTTTATCACCTATGTTTAGCTTTTTATTTCTGGTGATTGTATTTAGAATTTGTGAAGATTAAAACAATGAAAAAAATGTTTTTTTTGCTTATGTTCTGCAGTAATCCTAAAACCTATTGGGCTTTAGTTGAGGGAACTATGCAAACTTCTATTTTTCAATCTCTCCTTTTCAACTGCCCTACATTTTTTTCCTCCCCTTATGGAATACTACCTGTAAAGAGGAAGATATTATTATTATTATTATTTTGTTTATACAGAATTTTGAAAAAGATTTACTACAAGCCACCACAGTTTTCCTGATCGTATCCTTATTTTCAAGAGTGAAACCACAGGGCCGCCTGAGAGTGATTTGTTTTGTCTTTTTAAAAACATATTCTTGGCACTGACAGAAAACCTTGTCAACCGCAGAGATAAACTTCAAACAATCTGGATGATATTACCTCCACTTACACACTCTTGGGCTGTTATACTCGCCGTCACTCAAGGAAACACACGTCACTGGCTTCCCAGACGCTCTAGTTTATCATGCGAGTGTAACTTCTGTTGACGTCAACTAAACACATGGTCTTTTTCATGCTGTATTAAAACAGTCTTTACGCATGTATTGCACAGCCATACCCTTTTTTTAGATGTCCTAAATCTTAACGACACGTGAAATACTTACACTTACACGTACTTACACTTAGTGCTTATCTTTCCGATTCAGATGTATAGCATATATGCTATAGTTTGAGATCAGTAAGATTTGTATCTTTTATTCAACAAGGATGCATTAAGTTGATCCGAAGGGGCCGTTAAGACATTAATAATGTTACAAATTTAAAATGAATGCTGTTCTTTTGAACTTTCTATTCATCGAAGAATCCTGAATTAAATCCTCATACCTGTCCCCATTCTCCAGGGATCCAGCGTGGTGGCGGACAGCGACCGAGGCTGCAGCGAATCCGGACTGGAGGTTTGTTATGGTCCGCACAGAGGGCTGGTGGGAAGGTTTTGGTCAGGTCGCTACTTTTACACAGAACAATACGATGCTTGAAGCCAGGGCCACACTTTGGGGTACACTACAGACAAAAACACAACGCAACAATATGAAAACAACTTCGCAAGAAGATTATCCAAACTTTAAAGGTGAAAAACACATCAGGTCACCTCAGACCAATCCAGCGTCACCCACTGGGGTGGGCAGGACTGATTGTTGCAGGACTCTTGCTCTATTGGTCGATGGGTCAGACAGTGGCTGTCCTGCAGGGTCTCCTCCTCGGCGGGGCCGAGTTTACGTATACACAAAACGGTACGTGTTCGGATGCCTCCGTCACAGGTTTTCCCACATTCTGACCAGTCGCCGATAAACCACCTGAAAACACAGAAAATGGGAATTCTCCATCCATAAATATTTATTACTAACTGCATTTTGCGTGATTTCCTTAAAATATAAATTTAGTATGTATTGCATATATGCTACCACTCAAAGATTTAGAGCCAGACCGATATATCGGCACAATATTAGGCATTTTCTAAACTATCGGTATCGGCAGTTATAATGGCCGATAAATGAATATTTCAAAAATAAAATAAAAACGGACGAAACACGCTTGATGTCATGAGTGTTGGAGTTGTATAGTTTGTCCACCAGAGGGCACTCTACACCGTCCCTGTTGGCAACACTCGTTGAGTTGGTCACGAGACATACATTGCTTGAATAACAATTAAAAGAACATCCCCATCAGTTCTCTTAACTCAAATAAGCATGACAAAATTTGTGACTATCATGTCCAGTTTTGCTGCTGTTAAATAAGCCGAGAGTGAAGCGGAATTAGCTAGTAATAGTTACGTTACGTTGTTACAGTGTAGTTGACTAACTGTCCTTTTAATTTTTGGCAAGATGACTGAAGAATTTCTTTAATAGCGCGTGACAGTTATAGCAATGAGACGTATCATCTCTCCTTGGCCTGTTATATTGAAAATGTATGTCTTACAATTTGCAGTATGACGTTATCCATTGCTAAATTATGGCTCATCATAGACTAGCTAACCACAAAGCTAGCTAATGCCACTATTATCAGTCTGTTCTGTTGTGACAATAAAAGAAACAAGTTTCTTTTTAAAATGCATTATCATATTATTGTAGTTAAAACTCATAAATATCTACAAATAACTAATGTTAGGGAAATCTGTTAATGTTTTGTTGTGTGTTTCTGAAAAAACTAAAAAATAGTTTTTTCTAAAAAATATCGGCCGATATATCGGATTTTAAAACCAACAAATATTTGTATCGGCCTCCAAAATCCTTTATCGGTTGGGCTCTAGTAACTATACATCATTTATAGTTATTATTACAGTAACTACATATAACGTGTAACAAGGACACAGTAAAATCAAGTGTTACCGAAAACATAAACTGTAATAATACTTCACAACTTTACTGTTTTTATAACCCGATCACACCAAATGCGTCTTTATAGCACGCATGTATTGTCGTGTAATATATACGCTAAAGTGAGTTTTTACGTGCATATGATACGCATTGGTTGGTTAGGTTAAGTTTAGGTGTGGGGTGGGGTGCGTGTGTATTATACGTTTGGCTAGAATTAGTGGTGTGGGG
The DNA here is from genome assembly GCA_030378365.1 of Hybognathus amarus. Classification (NCBI taxonomy): domain Eukaryota; kingdom Metazoa; phylum Chordata; class Actinopteri; order Cypriniformes; family Leuciscidae; genus Hybognathus; species Hybognathus amarus. Next base: position 378,373 of record JAQIUQ010002529.1, on the reverse strand, counting down.
TGCGTGTGTATTATACGCAAATGAACTGCGTATCAATTGCACGCGAAAAACTGCATCTCATATGCACGTAAAAACTCATTTCGCATATATATTACAAGACAATACACATGCGTGTTATAGAGACGCATTTACGTGAGAACAGGCTGGTTTTTACTGTATTCTTACCAAACCCAAATTTCTTTTCACAATAAAAATAAATAGATGTCTTTGCAGTGACAAGTTTACAATCTCTCAGTGAAACGCAACATTGAAAAATCCATCAAGATCTTGATTTTGATATATTAGTTTCAAATGCTTAATGCCTTGCCACATAGTGGCCTAAAATTAGCAAGAAGAGAAACATTTGGCATAAATGGCCTGAAACGCCATTTTATTTCAACCATATTTGTACTCTCAATTGGTTTTTGGACTCTGCAAATGCACTTTGTTAAGGTTCAACGCCTGTGAACTCCACACAATGGCAACAACAATTCCAAATTTGCATTCAATTTGTCTTAGTTTTTGGCAAAACTAGTCCTACACTTCAGCTGGGCTGTGGAATACAGACATTTTATATAAGCCGTGTCTTTTTATCATTTGTTACGGCTGAATTAAGTTCCGTGTGGTTTGTTTGCATTCTCTTGGCGATGCTCTGATAAAGCCACGGACTATGCGTCTTACGAAACGCTACAAGTAAAATAAAATTAAAGCTGAATATAAATTAATAATGAAATCAAATCTGTCATAATCTGCAAGATCATTAGAGAGAAATGACCTCCCTGAAAACAACAGGGTGTTCTCAAATGACCATTACGACCCTTTCTGGGCCAGAGATTGCATTCCTCTGACATCAAGTGGAGATGGAAATAGATTTTAGATGATGTTATTAGCGATGCCCATCTTCGGGTTCAGGTTTACTAAACCCTCCACTGGCAAGATGCAGGAGTGCAGAGGCCAAAACCATTTAATTCCTCCTTCCAATTTAAAATTTGCAGACACAAGTGAACTTTGCTCAGCTGCTCGCCCCATTGAAAATGAGCGTTTAAGTGCGTCTGGCCGCCGCACACACGCATACTCCACACACGTTTATGGATATTGTCCCTTGAGGGTTCATGAATTCTGCTAGCCAATACAATTAAACGCAGGTGATCACTCATACTTTTTTGGATGCCTTTAGGATTTTGGCACCAAAAATCCAAATGAAAATAGGCAACATATGAAGAAATAAATCATGTTGCTTAGTTTTTAAGCTGTCTTCAAAGAAGCTCTTTATGGTCGGGGTGCTATGAAGACAAATGAAACATTACGGGTTGTGGGCCTTTGCACTTTTATTGCTAAGCAGCTATGTATTATTTTGATAAGACTCATCAAAACAGAATTTGTGGATTTTTTTTTTTCATCCGAGGCTGACAAAGAGAGCTAAACCTTAAGTATAAGCCACATGTTTGATAAATTATATATATTTATATGTAAGGAAAATTATTTTAAAAACTAGATTTTTGCATGAAGTAAATAAATTAAGCCTGTTTTTATAACAATTAAGATGTTTAGTTAAACTTTATTTCAATGGTCCACTTTACACATTCTACTAACTGTGGCCTGGTTTCACAGACAGGGTTTAGATTAAGCCAGGATTAGGCCTTAGGTCAATAAGGACTTTTAAGTAGCTTTTATAAACATGCCTCAGAAAAAGAAAAAAAAAATTCTGGTTGCATGTTGAGACAAAACAATGGTACTGATCTATTTTAAGATATGCCAGTGCTAGTTGCTTTCAGTTAAAATGTGCATTTTAGTCTGGGACTAGCTTAAACCTTGTCTTTGAAATCGGGGAAAAAGTAACTTTGCGACTACATGTCAACTAACTCTCATTGGAAAGTAGTAGACTGCTAAATTAGGGTTGGGTGTTTGGGTTCGGGTTAAAGCAATACTCCACTTTTTTTGGAAATAGGCTCATTTTACCTCTCCCCCAGAGTTAAATAGTTGGGTTTTACCGTTTCGAATGTATTCAGACCATTTTTGGATATTTAGAATAATATGAGTAACCTGATAGTTTCTGGTCTCATTGACTTCCATAGTATATTTTTTTCCTACTATGGAAGTCAATGAGACCAGAAACTGTCTGGTTACTGATATTCTTCTAAATATCAGAAAATCGGCTGAATGGATTTGAAAACGGAAAACACAACTGTTTAACTCTGGGGAGTGGTAAAATGAGCCTATTTCCAAAAAAAGTGGAGTATCCCTTTAAGGCTGGAATACAACCCATTTTAAAGCACAAGGCATCATACACTTGCTGACTTTGTAAATAGTTACAAAGTAAAAACTGGGCATCATATACAGCAAACGACTAGGGTATCCTCACACATTACTAGACTTTCAAAATCGTTACAAACACAACAAACTCACACAGAAACATGTGACAAATGAAGATGTGTTCTAAACACATCTTCTGTGTTCTAAAATCAGCTCAAAATATTAAACATGTTTGATATCCTCCATATGAATGGAATCAAACTTTGAAGTTGAATATGTGACCATCATACACTATATGATTTTTTGTGAAATCTGTCAAGGCAAATCTGACTTTTGGCAGAAACTGTGTCACATTTTGCATTGTTTTAGCTTTCAATGTGGATATTGAAAAGAAAACTTGTCACATCTTACCAGGGCGTTTCTAGGTTTTAAAAACATCAGGGGCTGATCATGATTCGATACAGAGAATAATGTATACTGCAGGCCTATGCAGGGGCAGACTGGTTAAGAAAAAAACATCCCTGGCACTATAACCACACCAGCCCACATTACCACACAGTCACACACATGCAAAGGTGAGTTGGTCAGGGGGGTTCGGGGGAAAATGTGGATTTCTCAGACCTACATTTGTGCATTTTAAGGTGTTTGAAGGTCATAAAAATTGTATAACAGCTTTAAAAGCATGTCAGTGGGCAGTAGCATAAAATATTACAGATTCTTAAATATGAGAATGAGGATTTTGAAATGAATGATCCACGCTTGGATGCAAATCCAATACACAATCACAAATTTCAAATAGGAATGGCCTTAATGAGAACTCTTTCAAGGATTATTTTACATAGATGATATTTCAATCAAACACCAGTGCAATCTTTTTGTGTCCAGAGGAAAAGGAGCAATTTATATATTAGCATTAAAGATTGGTTTCAGCAACTAGTTTCTAGATTAGTTTAGCTAATCAATATTTGTGGCACTGATCTGTTAAGTTAAAGTTCAATTGTGCACTCATAAAGACAGTCACTTGTCACCACCTTCTGGCTTAATGATGCAAGTTGGACAAACACAGACAAGTGGAGTGATAATGGTGAACACATTCGAGGACCATACAAATATATACATGTTCTAAATATATATTTATACTTATGAATTGAGCTTATAGTTTATGTAATTAGCAAATGACATATGTGTTAAATAGGAATATATTGTAATAATGTTAAAAGGCGTAAAGATAGAGAAAAATGAATTGATGAAAAACTTTCCTTTTGGATTTTATGGGCTACATAAGAAAACTAGACAGCGTTTGAGTCTACTTAGGAAGTTAAGAAATTTTGACATTGAAAGGAGGCTCTTAACCATTGTTTATAGATCAATGACTGAAAGTGTTTTAACTTATAATATTGTTTCATGGTATTACAGTGAAACAGAAGAATAAACTAACACAAGTAATCAATGAAGCAAATAAGATCATCGGCCAAAAACAGAGCACATACAAGAGCTATTCACAATTTTGTTTGGAGAAAAGGGCATTATTAATATATTCAGACCAGTCTCATCCCCTCCATTCCTGCTTCGAGATCCTTCCTTCGGGGACGCAGACTACGGATACCGCTCGCCAAGAGGAATATTTATAAGAGATCATTTGTTTCATTGGCAGTGACTGATTTAAACTCAATTCTCAATTGAGGTGTGTGAATTTGCACATATTAATTTAACTTATGTATGTGTCATGATTCTGCCCTCTTGTCCTATCTTGAGGCAGGATCATGACAGATCCTTGTTTTGTGTGCAGGCACATGGCCTTGTGTTTGGGCTGTGTGTGTTTGCGGTGTCTCGTTCTCTGGCCCACCCCACCCCCTTGTTACCCTCGTTTTGTCATCATTGCTTCATCTATGTCACCTGCTGTCAATGTCTGTTTCTCTCAATTTGATCCCTTTGTGTTTGCTGTCCTGTGCCATACCTTGTCTTTACGAAGTTGTGGTCTTGTAAAATCCTGATTTACATTGTTTCATTGTTCCTGTATAGTTTAATGTCAAAGTTTTAGTCTAGTGTTAGTCTTATTTTCCCTACCAGTGTTGTTTGCCTCCTTCTGGGTTTTGTTTTCTCAGTTTTCTGCTTATCAATAAACGTTGTGTGTTTGCACACTGTCTGCAATTGGGTTCATCTGCTATCCTCATAACAGTTTGTATTAATTATTTATTTCTTATGTGTTTTTTTATGTGGTTTGTAACGTGGTTGTGCCAGTGTCAAAGATTAATTTCTGTCCAGTACACCTGAACAGACAATGAAGTTAATCAAATCAAATTCGCATTCATGTTATTATATGCCTATATATAGATGTCAGTCGGATGTGATGGACTTGATTTATTGTAATTGAGAATGAACATGCACGCGCAAATCAATCTCATATTTACTCGTATATTTACAAACGTTTCATGAATGAGACTCACTGTGAGGAACTGCATGGTTTCTCAATAGAGTTCATACAAGTATAGAGTAGAAAAGCAATAATTCTAATCATTTGCTCATTGCAACGCAGTGTGACAACATGCCCCGCCTGCACAACTGGGACAGCTTGCAGAACTATCTCAACTGTTAATTAACAGATATAAGATAAAATAAGTTCAGTAATATCTTCAATAGATAGGCTATATATTTTTAAAATTCTAAAGTGTTGATGGCAACTAGAAAATTCATCTGCTAACCTCCATAATGTGTGGTGTTTCAAATCAATGCCAGTTGGTACTCCTAATCAAATGATAACATTAATTACTGCCAGGTGGTGGTTAATTAATTGAATTAACGAGATGAATGCGTTCCTGATATATTAGAGTCTGAAGAGTGGCTTGATAAGGGTTAGTCTTGGGTGAACTGTCCTCATGGCTGTATGGAAGATTTGTGTTTGGAAGAAGCTCATTTTCATCATTTTTCTCTGTGCTGTTGATGAACTTAAAGAACCAGGTAAGTACCATTAGACTTTGAAGTGAACAGAAGCATTCTGTTTTTATGTTAGAGTTGTTTACTAAACTTTATAGATGGTGAAAATAAGCTTTGTGAACCATTGAAGCTTTCCTTCAACACCATTACTACTCTTGGTTTTTTTGCCATCCAGTGATCAAATGGATGATGGTCCTGTGTTTTTTTTTTTTTTCATTTTCTAACCTTGATCATTCCTAACAGATATCCATGACCCGTTTTGATAAGACTCCAATTGCAAACAAAGTGACGGCGTCGATATGGCTCCAGCAGTGCAGATTCTGGTCTACAGCGTTCTTCCCAGTGAGAATAGCTGTGCTCTCTTACCACCCTTGACTCCAGTGTGGGCCATCGGCCATCGGCCTCCCTCTGTTGGACATTACGTCTTCTTCGCCATGGACTTGCGGCCCCTTCGCTGCCCTACGGCTCTCCACCTCTTTTGCCTTTGACTAGCTCCGCCCTCCCTCTGATTCCACCTCCATCTATGGTTGCTGCAGCTCAGCCTCTAACCTCAGGATCGCTGCTTCCACTTCAAGGGGGCGGTGCTGTGGCCTAGTTGCGGTTGCCTAGGTCTTTGTGCCTCACTACCTCATCGCTTCTCTGGCCACGTGGTGTGCTCCACCTCCATCACCTCCGGTAATCCCCTTGGTAGTGTTGGGACTCTTCACTCCATGGATACTTCATTCTGCGACACCGCCGTGGGATGCAGTCCTGACTGTGGGCTGGGTTTCCGTCTGCCCTTCCCTGCTCAAGGCCAACCCCCTGGCTGTCACCACCATCTGCACCAACCTTTTGCATGGTTCTCTTCGGCTTTTTATTGTCCTGTCCGCCCCTCCGTCCAATCCGCCCCTCCGTCCAATCCGCCCCTCCGTCCAATCCGCCCCGCCCCGTCCCAATCCGCCCGCCCGCCCGTCCAATCCGCCCCGCCCGCCCGTCCCAATCCGCCCGCCCCGCCCGCCCGTCCAATCCGCCCCGCCCGTCCCAGCCGCCGCACCCCTCCGTCCAATCCACCCCTCCGTCAAAGCCGCCCGCCCGTCAAAGCCGCCCACCCGTCCGCCCGTCAGAGCCGCCCGCCCGCCCAGCCGCCCGCCCGTCCAATCCGCCCGCCCGTCCGTCCAAGCCGCATCCCACAGTTGCTGTCTGTCCGTAGCTGGAGGAAAGGTTGGTGCAGGTGGTGGGGTGGTGGTGACAGCCAGGGGGGCTGGCCTTGAGCAGGGAAAAGCCGACGGATACCTAGCCCACAGTCAGGACTGCCTCCCATGGCGGCGTCGCAGAATGGAGTAGCCATGGAGTGAAGAGTCCCAACATTACCAAGGGGATTACCGGAGGTGATGGAGGTGGAGCACACCACGTAGCCAGAGAAACGATGAGGCAGTGAGACACAAAGACCTAGGCGACCGCGACTAGGCCGCAGCGTCGCAGAATGGAGTTGCCAAGGAGTGAAGAGTGCCAACACTAGTTTTTGAGGTGAAAAAATACGGTAAGTTGTTGTGTGAGGGCAGTTCAATGACAGATCTGAGGCCTTAATCTAAAGCACTTTGTTTCTGGTTTAGTTTTGCCCAAGTTTGACGTGACCGTTGACACACAGCAGACCTACAGCGTTGCAGTTATGGGACTGAAAGTTGAGTCTTGTGCCAAGTGAGTGATGCTTTTTTTTCTGGTCTTGTGGTTGGTCAGTTCTTTATCTTGTTATGATGTTTCCCAGATATGCATATGGCCAACCTGTACCTGGTCAAGCCTTAGTGGAAGTGTGCCGTGATCCATTTCCATACAGTCCGCTTCATAATTTAACCTGACAAGACATCCACTTTAAGCCACAAAGTTGATATTCTTCACTGTTTGTTTGGACTTTCTCTCGCAGATGTAATGGTGTCAATGGTGCAATGGTGTCCTTTACAAACAAAGCTGTATTTCTCTTGGAGGGGAGCAACTGGCACCAACAAACTGCTGTTGAATCAAACCACAAACAAGAATGGACGGGCTGCGTTCTCCCTAAACACTGCTAATCTTAAGGTTGATCTGAATCTGGTGGTACGACTTGTATTTTGTAAAAATTAAGACTTTATCTAGCATGATACTGATTAAGTTTGATCTTCCCCAGGTGACTGCTAATCCAGTTGCTGCTAGTGTGCCGTTTGACACCGATATGTGTTTCCAGAACCAGGTACTGTATGATGTGGCTATTTTTCAATTTGGGAATGTTGGTGTGTGTGTCCTACAGCGTGTTGGTCCTTGTTGCAGGTGTCTCTGCAGTTTTCTCCAGCTACAGCTGTTCCTGCGGAGGGAAATGTTCTGATGGTTTCTACTCAAGCAGGATCTCTGTGTAGCCTCAGTGCTGTTGATCAGAGCGTCCGGATCATGGAGCCAGGAAGACGTCTGAGTGCTGAAAGGATTTCTGTGTGCCTCAATCAGGTTTTTTGTTTGGGCTTTTAATCTGAATTTCAGTGTGTTGCACTTTGATTAGAATGCCACTTCAGTTTACTCCAGTGTCTGAAGTACAAGGGCCTGAATTTTTATCGGCAACGTCAGTGTCGATATGTCTGTTAGTTTGATTCTTGCTCTAGAAATTGGTACATGACTTAAAGATAAAACGTAGTCTTATGTTGTATTGGTCTATACTAGCTTTTGTTACTGAATGTGGTCTTTTAATATGACGGTCCGTGCGTCGCCCGTGCGGGCGTGCTGTCCGTCCGTGCTGTCTGTCCGTCCGTGCGTCCGTCCGTCCCGTGCGTGCGTGCGTCTGTTCGTCCGTGCGTCTGTCCGTCCGTGCGTCCGTCCGTCCGTGCATCAGTCTGTCCGTGCGTCCGTCCGTCAGACACAAAGACCTAGGCGCCGCAGAATGGAGTAGCCATGGAGTGAAGAGTCCCAACAGTAGTCTCCCATGTTTTTGAGGTGGAAAAAATAAGGTAAGTTGTGTAAGGGAAGTTCAATGATGTATCTGAGGCCTTAATCTAAAGCGCTTTGTTTCTGGTTTAGTTTTGCCCAAGTTTGACGTGACCATAAACGCACTGCAGACCTACAGCGTTGCAGTTATGGGACTGAAAGTTGAGTCTTGTGCCAAGTGAGTGATGCTTTATTTTTCTTGTCTTGTGGTAGGTCAGTTCTTTATTTTACTTTATTCTTTTATCCTTTTGCCTGTGCTTGATTTAATTGTGTATTTGTTCTTCTACCAGATGAATGCCATGGGCTGTGCCTCTCTTACTGCTGTTTTGTCTGTGTTTTTCAACACCAAATTTGAAGACCAAATGCAAGACACATTTCTTGTAAATGTGAATGTTATTGAGGAGGGAACAGGTGAGCTATTGGCTGATCTGAACCATATACTCTATCATCTTTACAAGACGTGCACTTTGAGCCACAAAGTTGATATTCTTCACTGTTTGTTTGGACATTTCTCTCGCAGATGTAATTGTGTCAAAATATGCAATGGTGTCCTTTACAAACATAGCTGTATATCTCTTGGAGGGGAGCAACTGGCCCAACAAACTGCTGTTGAATCTAACCACAAACAAGAATGGACTGGCTGTGTTCTCCCTAAACACTGCTAGTCTTAAGGCTGATCTAAATCTGGTGGCACTGGATCAAGTGAAAGGAGTTCGTATGTGGAGACATATCAAGATTTGCCGCCATCACCGCCGCGGCCAATGCGCCGTAACTCGGACTTCTCCAAGGCGATTTTGCAGATCAGAGAGTTCTCTCCTCAAATCCATATACAGCAGCCACTGAGGGCAGGCCAGTTCTGCCTAGAGATCAAGACGATCCTCCTCAGCCTATGAGGGCACTGCCTGTAGATTTACGAGGTGACCTTCTGCACTCTCATTCCGTCAGTCACAAGAGATTGATTATCTCACTGACAACCTAGGAGACCTGAGACTACCAGGCTCGGCAACATGGCTAACTTCAAGTCACCCTTTCTCTTCTTATGAACCAACTCAATCCCAACACAAGCTAGCCCATCAAGAAGATGCTACATGTCCTCAACCTGGTATTAGGCACATAGATAGACCACGTGGTTGCTACAACACAGACCAAAGAGGCCATAACTATATGTCCACTGACCAAAGAGATTGCAACCAATATCCCGCAGCTGTTCAGTTTATGCCTCAGAACTACAGTCAAGAGAGAGCAGCTATGTATGGGACTTATAAAGATCATAGTCTGAACTGCAAACCCGTCCGCTATTTCCCTTCCACTGAACCATATGGTTATCAGCAACCTTATCATGGGATTCCAGCTACAAGTCCAGTCTATCAAGATGAGAGACTTACTCCAAGGGATACATTAGCTCACCATGCACATGAGAGACATGCATATGAGAGACACTCAGACAGCTATGGTCAATCAGCTCCTAATCCTGCAGACAAATCAAGCTTCTTGACCCCACGACAGTACGCATATTACGCTCAGCCTGAGACATATCAGCCATACCACCCAATGCGCCCTCCTTCTCTTCCATATCCTCATGTAGAGCCCACCTACAGAGGTCCTATTCCCACCATTCCTCATTTTTGCAGTGAAGATCCCAGAGAGTTTGCATGACTCAAAATTGCACTGGAGAATTTGCTAACTGCCGAGGCTACAGAACATTTCAATTACCAAATACTCATCTGATCATCTGAAACAGGAGAATGCCTTGCTCATGACAGACTTGTACGTCAACAGCAGGTACCCATACACCAACACCATGAGGTCTCTAACTGCACTTTATAGTCAACCACATCAACTCGCATTACAAAGAATTGCAGAATTGATGGATGGCCCAAAAATCAGGAGTGGTGACACTAAATCTTTTAGAATGTTTGCCCTCAAAGTGCGTGCATTAGTTGGAATGCTGAACCAACTTGGAGCTAAAGGATGGACAGAGCTCAAATGTGGGTCACGTGTTTCACGTCTCATTGCCAAATTCCTTCATGATCTTAAAGCAAACTTCAGAAGGTTTGTTAACCCCATTCAGAACCCAGTTCCAACACTGATAGAACTCAGTGATTGGCTAGAATATGAGCTCAGAATACAAGAGGATGAGTCACAGTACGTTAGTAATGTAAGCAGAGTCTACTCTCAGCCACAGAGAGAACAGCAAAGGAATTGCAAGCTGGTTCAACGATTTGCTACTGTCTTGCATGGTGGCGAACGGAGTAAACCAGCAAGTGTTACAGCAGTCAAGAAGGAGAAACCGACAAAGTACTGCCCCTTCTGCAACACTGTGCAGCATTACTTCAATCAGTGTGCTAATTTCAAACTGCTGAATCAAGATCAAGTGGAGTCTCTGGCTGAAGTCAAATCAGAAGTGCTTTAGGTGTGGCTGTGATCACCAGATCTCACAATGTAATCTTAAAGCCAAATGCAAAAAATGTGAAAAGAGACGTTCAGAAATACTGCATGACTTCAATGCCAAAAAGTAAAGAACAGTTTTTTTATTCATGCTTCGGCATCCCATGTTGAACTCCATCATTTCACGGGGATGATAATCATTTGATCCGAAAGTGAACGCTACACATGACTGCGTTTTCCAAAGCCGATGCGGAAGAGAAATCACGTCTCTTCACCTGCACAATCCGGTACCAGGAACGAAAGATAGGCAATAGCACAGTCTCTTTTCTTGTAATGGAAACTTGTGGACTCGATCTTGAAGTCCTGACAGGCCGGATTTTTTGCAACCTCCACAAACACAATAATTTACCATGACGATGATAAATTAAAATACAAAAACTACCGAAAGCACACTGACTGACGACCGCTCTCACTGAACATCAGCCGACTCTGCACTGAGCCGAGGCGCCTAGGCTCCCTAGTGTGACAAAAAAATGACACGATGTTGAAAAAAAAAGCAGCAAAAAACAGTTGTCTTGTGAACTCAGAAGTAGAGACTTTGTGTATGGACGGATCAACTGCAGGCAGCAAAGTTCTTTTGAAGGTCAGCCAAGTGATCTTGAGAAATGGAGAGAAGGAACTTGACGCATACGCTATATTGGATGACGGATCAGAGAGGACAATGTTACTGTATGAAGCAGCACAGCAACTTGATCTTCAAGGACTTCCTGAAGATATAGCCCTCCGTACTGTGAGACAAGACATACGGGTTGTTCATGGGGCGGCTGTTTCATTCTCAGTAGCTTCTGCATTTAAGCCAAACAAATCCTTCACCATTGAAAGAGCTTTTACAGCCAAAGAACTGAGCCTCGCAAAACACACTTACCCTGTTAAGTTGCTGCAGAAGAAATACAGATAGCTACAAGGTCTGCCCATTCCCTCATTGCAGCAGGCTCAACCACTCTCGCTCATTGTCTCAGATTATCGACATTTAATTACAGCTACAGAGCCAGTACGTCTCGGACCTCCTGGCGGTCCTGCCGCTGTGAAAACCAGACTCTGGTGGACTCTGCAGGGCCCCTCAAAATTCTTTGCCAGTCATCTTTTACCACATCAGTGTCTATTAACCTCCCCTTTGTCAGCAGAAGCCGAACTGTTCAACAATGTACAGAAATTGTGGCAAATGGACACGCTTCCATATAGGACTGAGACACAGAAGGCAAGACACAGAAGCGGTGCAAATCCTTGAGGAGAAAACAATCAGGGTGGCAGTCGGAAACATTCAAAGGTATGCAACACCTCTCCTCTGGAAAATAAATCTTTCACCTTTGCAATCAGCTAAAGAAGCAGTAACAGCCCATTTAAGAAGCACAGAAAACGCCTTTTGCAGAACACAGATCTTGCTTCAGTGTATGTTGAAGTGCAGAAACTTGAAAAGGCAGGCTACATCTCAAAGCTGACACCAGAGGAGACCGATAAAAGCCGATGGAATCAAGGTCCACAGTTCTTAACTCAGTCAGTTAGTAGTTGGCCCAAACAGCCTCATGATTATGTAAGCGATGACATCCAAGAACACGCAGTTATACTTTCTGTGGAGCACTATCCTCCAGTCAAACTGATCAGATATCTCTCGATACAATTCACTTCAAGATCTGATTAAGGCTACTGCTATTTCCCTTCATGGGGCGGCAGACGAAAGTGAACTCTCTGCTGACGACTATACACAAGCTGAACAGGAACTTCTGAGACGTGCTCAAGTTGAAAGCTTCCCAGAAGAAATAGCCCAACTCCAGTTAGGTAAACCTGTATCTCACTCTAGTCGTATTCTAACTCTAGCCCCAGAGTATGATCACAAAGCCAAATTAGTCAGAGTATGTGGACGCCTCCGCAGATGTAAGCACTTGGACTCAGACACTCTACACCCTATTGTCTTAGATCCTGCTCACCCTCTTGTAAAGCTTCTGATTCAACATCACGACAACCTCCTGTTACATCCAGGACCTGAGCGCGTGTTCGCAGAACTGAGACGAAAATATTGGATCGTAAGAGGCAGAAAAAAAGACACCAGCGCAGCTGCTTTGAACGTAAGAAATGGTGAGGGAAGCCAGAAATTCCTATGATGGCAGATCTCCCTCAGTCTAACTTTCGGTTGTTTTGTCCAGCTTTCTATTCAACGGGCATTGACTGTTTTGGCCCCTTCCAGGTTAAGTTTGGACGCAGTTGTTTATCCGGAATCGGAAATGCTCAGTCGTAGGAGATGGTGCCATAGCCAGATTCTAATTGAAAATTTCTGGAAATGTTTCATACGGCAATACCTCCCCGACTTGCAACAGAAAAAATGTAAAACATTTCATTAATGTTTAATAAATGACAAGACAAATATGCTTAGTTCTTTGAGTTTTATTTTAATTATTCATTGTAAAGAAAAGCCAGTGATCAGGTCATCTTTTGCCTGCAAATAATATATATTGTACTCTGTGTGAAATAATATATTAGCACTTACTCTGAAGTTCATATGAAGCAACTACTCTATCTCTAGTGCCAGTTTTTTTTTTTTTTTTTTTAAGTTGTCAAGTATTTTTAAAATACTGTTTTTTAGGGGTAGGGGTGAACCTGTCAACATGGCCTATGCATCAAAAATTAAAAGTACAACACTGCCCACCTTGGCATCACTGCTTTGTGCAGACTCTTCTGTAGATGTGGACTCCTGCAACTCATTGCATTCAGATATAATAGGTATTCAAGTGTAAATTAAGTAAAGCTATGTATGCACTTAAAGATACCTGAGAGGGTTTCTTCACTGTCCTGTGCATTGGGGAAAAATGGGCATTACAAAGTGTTGTACTTTCTTCCCTTTTGATGTAAAGTTAGAAAAAGACTTACTGCACATGCTTCAGCCACTTGCTTGGGAACACATAAAAGTGTTAGTGTATTGAAGTGATATAATGAAGTACACTGGGGGGAAATGTGATCAATAACTCATGGCAACATATATTTTTTTTACATTAACTATGTAGTTTCACAATCATGCATGTAGACTTTCACAAGTCAAAGCAATTCATTACTTCTCAAGGTTTAACAGCTGATATGACTGGACAGCCATTTGGATTATAGGCCTACTTAATTTAATGCAGCAACAAATTATTTTATAGTGTACTAGGATCTGTTAAAGTTCATTTACCAGCAGTGTGTGTGTGTGTGTGTGTGTGTGTGTGTGTGTGTGTGTGTGTGTGTGTGTGTGTGTGTGTGTGTGTGTGTGAGAGAGAGAGAGGAAGAGCTGAACACAAGGATGCCCTCCACAAGGTTCACATTTAACCCAAGGGCCAGCTCTTCTGCCTGGGTAATGTGGGGGTGCAGGACCACCACCTGTTTGTTTTGTTTTTCTTTTTTTTTCCTCAGCCTTTTTCTTGCTTTTATAAGCAGGCAAACGTTTATTAACAGTGCCTTTTTAAAAGAGATTAGTTAGTAGAAATCACTATTATGTAGAATATTCTAGTACTTCACTTTTACTTGTTCCTATGTTCTAACGGTCTATGGTAACTCTGACATTACAATGAACAATGTTATTAATTATTTAGAAATTATTAAAATATAAAAATATAACTACAAACTTAATTTGTCTGCTTCTTTTTGCCGGCTCTCTCTCTCCTAAGGTGTTTCCTGCATTTTAATTAAGTTTTCCAATTCAGCTTATCCTTCATGCAATAACTCTTGCTCTTCTGTGGAGAAAAAAAAAACGGAGCGTGCTCTTTGGCCACGGCGAAACAGCCAATAGCAGCGTTGCTGATCAATGTTTCAACTATCGATACATATCCCCTTTTAACCCAGGGCATGAACGCGCAATTATCTCAGATAACTCAATCCAGGTATACTAATCCTAACCGGCAGGTGTGTTTGAAGAACCCAATTAGCCGGATCATGATGAGCACGATGATATTATCTTGAATGTCTCATTTGATCTCAGATGTCTTGTTTGATCCTAACCTCCAGTAGAGAAAAGAACAGCAGATCTTCAATGGAGAATAATTCATGGTGCAATAGCCACAGACAAACATGTGGCACACCTGAACCCAGCAGTAGGGATGGGATGCAGGTTTTGTGGAGAAGAAAATTTTGAACATTTGTTTTTAAAATGTAAAAGACTGTAAGGTCTTTCTGAAGTTCTTAATAGATTGTTTCAAGTTTTTGATGAAGATTTCTCAGAGGAAGAAGGAAGATGTGTCTGTTAAATTATTTAACAGGAACTGTGAAATTGGCAATATGGAAAACCAGGAAAAATCAAGGATTGCAGCTTAATAGTATTAATGTTGAAGTGATGTTTATGAAATTAGTGGCTGGTAGACTAAAAATTGAATTTGCATACTATAGTCTTGTAAATAATGAGAAGGGTTTCAGTGATCTGTGTTGTGTGAATGATGCTTTGTTTGTTGTTTATGATGGAAATCTGGTTTTGGATTTTTTTTATATATATATATATATATATATATATATACACACAAATATTTGAATATTAAGTGTTTTAAATAAAGTTTTGTAAACATCTCTCTCTCTCTCCCCTCTGGTGCCGCAATCTCAAACTCGAGCATGTTGTGTAACCATAGTAACTTTGATCTGCTTGAATATTTTAATCGTCTTTAATACATAATTCCGAAGGAAAGATTAAAATACCCGGTATTTTTTTTTTAAATAAATACTAAATTATTAAAATTTAATAATAATTATAAATCTTTTTTTTTTTTTTTGGATCCGGGGCTATAAAAAAAACATCCAGGGCTGAAACCCCGAATGCCCATGTCTAACGACGCGCCTGCATCTTACCAAGTTAGGGCATGATGTAATGCAAAAAGTTTGCTCTCATTGTCATTCCCATGATGCAATAATTAATGATATATTATCTGCAATGTAAAGTACATTTGTATAATAGTAATAGTATTCACTGTTCTGAATTTAGTGAATACTGTTTATAAAAAAATATAAAAAATAAAATTGGCAGAATGATTTTTCAAACCTCATTACAATATTGAGGTTTTTTTTTATTTGTTTAAGTTAAAAAAATGTCCAGTTGTACATGATGTAATGTAACCGTTATAAATAGGCTATCCTTTAATTATGCAATTATAACAATTAGGCTGTCAAGCCATTAAAATTGTTTATCTAATTAATTACACAATGTGGCAATTAATTAATTTAATCACACATCTGTTTAGGCCGAGAAATTACCCCAAAAAGATCATTTAAAGTCATTATTTTGTTAAATGAGAAAAGTATCAAGCAGGTTTAGAAGAAAATAAAATTAGTAAATGAAAACAGAATTTTCATGAAAAACTTTCAAAAAAAAAAGTTTTTTTATTAATATGGAAATATGATTTTTTTTTTTTATTTATGAAATGATACTCTAAATAAGAAAGTAAAACTGCCAGTAGGTGGCTGTAAATGTCTAAATGAGTGAGTCATTGAGTCATTCATTCATTCGATTCGTTCAAACGGCTGATTCACTCAGGAAGTAAATAGCTCTCTATATAAATGGGTCATTTGAATCATTGGTTCACCCGATTGATTCGCTCAAAAGGTGGATTCATTCAGAAATTAAACACCGCTGTGAGTTGCTCGGAGGTGCACAACAGTCCTGCTCCGGCTTTATAGGTAATATTTTCATGGGCAAAATTGACCAAAAGCAGACAATATTGTGTCTAAAATATAACAAAATATTAACTTCTTATTTGTTGAACTGTTGTATAACATCAGTACCACTTTTGCACTCATGCTATTCGGGACAAAAACATAACTGTTATATTGCACTGCGAAATAGCTTAACTATATCATATCATAATATATGAGAAATCATACAGGGCATTTTTTTAAAGGGTACCTATTATGGCATTTAAAATGTTCCTAATATTGTTCTGGGAGTCCCCAACAACAGTTTTACAAGCATGCAATGACAAACCCTTTTATTGTCTTATAATATGCATTTATACCTGATTTGCTCACCGACTCCCATATGAATCGTTTAGCGAGTCCTTTTTCCAAAACCCGCCGTTGCGTGACGCTAATCTGCGGTGATTGGTCAGATGACCTAGCCAAGTTGTGATTGGTATTCTCTGTGCAGAGTATGTCGGAATAAACTCGGTACTGATCCTTCCTTCAGTATCAGCCGGCTCGCGAATCCATACTTTATAGCATTTAGGTTTGTGAAGCAATCATCTTCAAAATGACGCGAACACAGAACAAGGTTTGGGCTATACTTGTGTGGTATACTTGTATATATGAACTGTAGCCACTTAGTCTTCAAATGCTCCTCTCCTGGCAGATGAAAAAAGTTCGCTTTTGCATCGCACTTCAAAACACAGCGTCTCGTCGACATGATTGTTTTCCGGTTTTCCCTGGCGTCTCAGAGCGCAATAAGTGGGCGTTTCTTATTCAAATAACTTGTCAAGTTGACGTCAACTAAACAAAGGAAAAGCATCGTTCGTTGAACGATTCATATCAGAGACTCAGAGTCGACTCTTACTTTTGAGAGACAATAACTTTGTATACGGTGAACTTTCATTTTTAAAACTTTGCAGGATGTTTTCGTTCACTTAGATCTATGTTACACACTACATGAAGGGCAATTTTCAAAACTCCATAATAGGTACCCTTTAATTTTAGGGGCATATAATTATAGGCAATTATATGCCCCTAAAACTCATGAGTTAATGCCCTAATACTTATATATCTCTTTTTTTTTGATTCCCCAATCAACACGCTCTCAAAGTTGTTATACTCACTCGGGAGGGCAAGGCTCGGTGTTACAGGGCCGCTGGTTCCCTGGCGGTTTGCTGTCCGAGTCACAGTAGCTGTTTTGGACCACGGAGTTGTCATCCAGTCTTTTACACACCACCTCCTGCTTCTGCGAACCTGCAAAAAGACAATAAAACATCACTTCATTCATTTGCCTCGGCCGTTTTCGGCACTTCAGCAGCTCGTGCGCAAAGCGCTGTGTGGTCGGCATCGGTCCCTGAGGTTAAACTAGCTCTGTGTCTCTTCTCCAGGGGTCCGCTTGCTGACAGAGCACTCTGTGTGGATAGAGGCACGGAGGTGATATCAATTTTCCCTCCGTATTATATCTAGGTGTGTAAATGCCTCGGTTGAAGTGAGCGTCTTAGTGAATGATTTTTACAGAGAAGCCAATCTTTTCTTTGGCTCTTGGTTGTGAAAAGTGAGCATTACCACAGTAATGGCAGAGTAGTGCGCTATGCTTAGCGCTAGAGGCCATTGGACTCTTTGGGGCCCATAAGGAAAGACATTAGCCTCCAGTTAAGCCGGTTTATGCCAAGCTTGGCTAGCGTGCAAGGCCACCTTGTGAGGTGGATCTAACAGCTGCCAGTACGGCATTCTTGACTGGGTAACCGAAATAACAAACTACTCCGGTGGGAGCTCGATGAACCCTTTCAAGATAAGAGATTTCGTTAGTACCAATTTGATTCGCTGAAACCCAACCGGGGGTAAATGTAAAATCTCATGACATCAGTTCATGATGTAAGACCGTTATCATTGTTGCACATAATGATCAAAACAATAAGACCGCAACATTGAAATTTAATGGGAGTTTGTAAAAAAAAGCAGGAATCAAGTCCAAGTGTCTGAATCACAAATCATTTCTAAAAGAATATTGCTGAATTTTATGGCAGTTCGCTTGGTGTTCAAATGCTCCCTGTGTGGCTTGCCAGCAGAACAGCCGGGAGTTGTATTAATAACCCAAAATTTCACAAATGACATAAGTGTTGCCCTGGGGTATTTCCATATAAACTAAAATGTGTTCAAATGAATTGAGCAACGAATGAGGTTGAGTTTGCGGAGCCCTGTGAAAACCCTCAGTGGACTGGCCTGCGATGTTTGCATTTTTTGGTGAAATATAACAAGTGCTTTGAATGTTTTCAATGGCCATAACTGAAAAAAGGATAGAGGAAAACTATTTATTGTTGTAAGAAAGCTATTTATTTCGGAGGAGCCTGAACAGTCTGGTCATATTTGAGGTGAGGGCTCACATTTACATGTGGTTACGACATTCAGATGTTGAAATAAGAGGCAGCCTTTCTGCTCCCCGCACAACTTGAATGTTGGCGGCACAAATTGGTGAAACATAGTCAAATGTGAGATAAAAATACATTTATCATTCTGTAGGGTTTTTTTTTTAATAAAGAAATTATGTTTTCCAATCCAATGCTGTTCATAATCAAAATGTAGCAAAGCAAAATAGAGCTTTTAAGCGAGACATAAAAGTACCATAAATGTATCAAAGGCCCTGTTTACAACTAGTATTAAAGGGATAGTTCACTTTGAAATTAATTTTTGATATGTTTTAGCTTACCTCAAGGGCATCCAAGATGTAGGTGTCTGTGTTTCCACAGTATTTTCAATTTTGACATGTTTTAGTCAAACCGGTGTTGTCTGTCAGATTTCGGAAGTTTTACCTTTCACTAAACATATTTAGATATATCGAAATTGTCTTCCATTGCAATTTCCCGTATATCTAAATATGTTTAGATCTTCACAGTGAAAGGTAACGCTTCCAAATTCAGATTCCAATTCTGAATTCAGTTCAGTTGGATATCTGATTCAGATCAGTTGGACATGGCTGTTAACAAGAGGTAAAAACGATATAAATACTGTTCGTTTTCTCACACGAACCACTCGTTTCGTGTCTTAGGCCATCAATGTGTACTTACATTTACGAGTCATTAAATCATGTTTAATTTGGACTTCTCTGTGCATGCTCTTTGACGTGGACCCCCATACCTGCATTATATGACTGACAGACAACACCGGTTTGACCGAAAAATGTCAAAATTGAAAATACTGTGGAAACAAAGACACCTACATCTTGGATGCCCTTGAGTTAAGCTAAAACATATCAAAAATTATTTTTTAAAGTGAACTAGTTTTTCACATTTTCTCATTACTGATCAGCAGGTACAACAAACTTTCTCAATAAGGATGTGTGGATTTGATTGTCGTACCTCCTGCACATGTTGCTGAGCACTCAGACCAGGGCAGATGGTGCCAAGAGAAGCCCACTTCATTGTCCCCACTTCCTGTACGCTGGATGGGCACATTGAACTTGTAGTGGATGCCCAGGTTCTGTTCCTGTAGCAGCACCTGTAACATTTAAAATGGAATAGGGGTTTCTTTTCTGTTGCTAATATACTGTCTTAAAGGGATAGTTCACTTTGAAATGAATTTTTGATATGTTCTAGCTTACCTCAAGGGCATCCAAGATGTAGGTGTCTTTGTTTCCACAGTATTTTCAATTTTGACATTTTTCGGTCAAACCGGTGTTGTCGGTCAGTCATATAATGCAGGTTTAGGGGGTCCGCCTCAAAGAGCATGCACAGAAAAGTCAAAATTAAACATGATTTAATGACTCGTGAATGTAAGTACACATTAATGGCCTAAGACATCGAAACGATCTGTGTGAGAAAACGAACAGTATTTATATAGTTTTTACCTCTTGTTAACAACCGTCAAACTGATCTGAATCAGATGTCCAACTGAACCAAACTCTGACTGACTGAACTGTGAACGCTTACGCCGGAAGTGATTTCTCGTGCATCTACGTCACGCATTGTTTACACAGAGATTTCGGAAGTTTTACCTTTCACTTAACATATTTAGATCTACGGGAAATCGCAATGGAAGAATCGACTTTCAATATATCTAAATATGTTTAGTGAAAGGTAAAACTTCCGAAATCTCCGTGTAAACAATGCGTGATGTAGACGCGCGAGAGATCACTTCCAGCGTAACGTTCACAGTTCAGTTTGGTTCAGTTGGACATTTGATTCAGATCAGTTGCTGTTAATGTCGTAGCTGTTAACAAGAGGTAACAACTCATATAAATACTGTTCGTTTTCTCACACAAACCGCTCATTTCGTTTTCTTAGGCCATCAGTGTGTACTTACAATCACGAGTCATTAAATCATGTTTAATTTTGACTTCTCTGTGCATGCTCTTTGAGGTGAACCCATGGTGGACCCCCTTAACCTCCAGTGTATGACTGATAGACAACAACGGTTTGACTGAAAAATGATTGAAAATACTGTGGAAACAAAGACACCTACATCTTGGATGCCCTTGAGGTAAGCTAAAACATATAAAAAATAATTTCAAAGTGAACTATCCTTTTAAAAAAGAGGTCAGGGTCAACCTGGTTAGTTTTGTTCCCAAATTGTCACAAATAGCACTTTGACAGATTGAAATTATTTATAGTAGATGGGATGTTAGAGTATTTTATGGTCGGACAGTTCACATTTTTGTGGTTGCATCAGCCACTCAGTGTTGTTGTGACGTCATTCCTGACTGGCTCTAACTAGAAATGCAGGTTGCATCCTTCCAAGGCTGGATATGCCAGCCGAGCAACTGTCATTGAGATGAATGGGAATTCTCCAGGTGTTATAGACTTCTACGATCTTAACCAAGGATTTTGGCAAAGGAAGTTGGTCTTGGATTAGTGACAAAAAGACAAATACTGAGGTCTTAAAAATGTATCGAATAGAGCAAACAAATCATTAGGAAGAGGAGATTTTTTGGATGAGCCCAACCTCAGTTCAGCTTCAACGTGAACGAGCACATATTTAGCATATCACATCAGCTATATTCCTGAATTACTTAGTCAGAGAGCTATAAAATTGCATGTGTGTGTGTTATAAATTGGAAAGCCCTGTTAACCAGTGTGGGCCACAATGGAATGGCTTGTGGTGCATTGGCCACTTGTATGTTTTCCAGCGGTGCTGCGACCAGGCCTGGTATTTCCAGCACTTTTTGTCCAGGCGAAAGCGATTGTGGTTGCCGAGACAGGGCTTTTCAGAATGAACACACACACGCGTGCTAAAACATGTGCACATGAGCACTGCACTTGGCCAGACAGAGGTTTTTTAGTGCAAACATATATAACGGTTAACTCTGAAACCGCTAGATTGAGTTCATGTGAGGTTTGTACACAGATGTGGACTTTATTTAGAAGAAGCCAAACAATTTCAAACTGCGCATTCAAAACATAAGCCTACTCTACAGTATCGCTACTGTGACCTTACTACATGAGCTTTTATACAGTAGACTGAAAATGGTACCACTTTATATTAAGTGGCTTATACATTGAAATGAATAATTTGATACAATTGACTTATTGTGTACATACATGCTTTTACATTGTACTTATATTTTAAAAATACCAGCATGTAATTACAGCTATAATTACTTTATGTAATTACATTTGTAATTACACAGTTGACATTACATTTGTAATTACACAGTTCATAATATGGGTGCGTCAACCCACTTCTATACGTCAGTGAACCGTTAGCCGCAAGATGCGTGATTAAACAACAGGTGGCGGTAATGGCAAAAAATGAGTTTGTAATCTAACAAGAAGAATATCCTTGCATCGCGCTGATTCGCGCAGGCTCGACAATGTAGCAATGTAGCTTTTGCTCGCGCTACACCGCTACTTGCTGCAAAAAGTAGTTCGCTACTGGAAAAGCTACATTGTTTAAAAAGCAACTGAGCTACTGCCAAGCTACTGAAAAATGTAGTTAAGTTAGTAGCTACGCTACTTGTAGTTAACTACTCCCCAACACTGCTTTTACTTAAAGTAAAGTAGAGAGATAACAGGAAACAACAGGTCCAACAGAGAGGAAAGGAACATGACACAGGCTAGATTGAAATCACATAAGTGCTTCAGCGCGTCTCTGAGCATCTGAACGACCTGCCAGGCCACATCTCTGGCATATACTTCTAAAACACTAGAACTACTGAGATTACTGTGTTCCATATAGAGAATATATAAGGATCTAGATCTACTCACCATAACCACCAGATTTTCAGTGGTGGCCCCTAGAGCTTCTAGCGACTCGGGTTCATCGGTCGGCCTCTTGTAGTGGAAGGCTGTTCCTGCGATGTCAAATTTGCGGGGCCAGTCGATGGTCCAGGCTCCGTTGATGTAATAGTCATCGCCCTTCCAATTTCAAAGCTGTGACAAGCGAGAGCACCAGTTAATAACCCGAACACGAGCGAGATGCTGCCAAGCGCGAGGGTGATGTCATCGCTGTCATTCATCAACAGGGACGAGCATCGTCTTACAGAGGGGCTCAGGCTTCCTGATGTCACGGACAATTTTCCCTCGCGCTTTCAGACGCAGTGCAGCTTGTAGATCTAACTTACCAAGTTCAGTTGAAAGCCTACTTTCCTCACAAATGCCATTACTGCTCAGTTGTCAAAACAAAGATCTCATCTCAAAGCATAATTGTAGAAAAAGATCTTTATTGAGATTGGGCCAAATTGTAGAAAAACAAGGTGTTTTTTACTCACTTCAGCTCAAAAGGACTTTTGCACCACTTATTTTTCCTAAAGGTGCACCAAGTTTTTCTTTTTTTGAAGATTTAAACAAAGAAATGAACAGTACTTTAGATAAATCTTTAAATTGATAATCACATTTCGCAATGGATAACATAAGTCACTCCATCATGGTGTACAAAAATGTAGTCAAATATTATCTCAGTAGTAATATTTGGTTAAAATAGACAAAAATAGCACACCAAAAATTGTGAATTAATTGAAACAAAACTGAAAATTTGACTCTTGTTTTCGCGTGGAAGAAAAAAAGGAATATTTAGAAGAAGGACTTTCTCCAAAAAGCATCATATATGTTTATATACATATATGTGTATTACATATGCTTTGTACACAAGTCTTCAGAAGCCATATGATGGATGTGTGAAACGCTAAAATCCAAGTTATTATTACCTAACAATTTACATTTTAAACTTTGTGTGTCAAGATGTGTTGTGGCAGATTACACATCAATCAATGATGCCCAATGCTAATTGGTTCTTGCAGGTTTTATAGAGAGCCTAAGTCCCTCCTAGGGTTGGGTATCGAGAATCAAGTATCCGATTGGAACCGGGACTAACTTTTCATTTTTCCCGGAATCTGTTCAAAAGTTTAAATTTCGATTCCTAGTTTGGATATTCACACTCGGTTCGAACCGGAAGAAGAAACCGCTGAATAACGCCAACGAAGAAGCGTCTACCGGAAGTGTTGGCATAACCGTGCGAGTAGCTTATGTCGGCGGTCCAAAGTGTGGCTTCTCTTTTCTAAAAATAACGAAATCTCGGCAAAATGCAACATTTGTGACAAAAGGAGTATTTGTGACAGAAGTATTTCCTTCAGAAAGACCGTTGGTTAGCAAGGTTTGCTAAACTTTTTTGACCCTGCCTCTTAAAAGAATTCGGAATCGAGAATCGTTAGGAATCGGAATCGAAACAAGGAATCGAAATTCAGAATCGTTCAAATTCAAACGATACCCAACCCTAGTCCCTCCCCTTCCGGCTCGACCACCATGGGACCTTATTTCGGAAAAATATTGTATGGTAGTCAATGGCGAGAGATAACAAATATTTTGATTTCGTTTAAATTGATAACTGAATTACACATATGATGTTTGTCCATTTAAAAGATACATTTTAAAGTCAAGAAAGTCGCAGTTTGATGTAAAACTGTAATTACAAAAGACTACAAACCCCAAAGGCGCACATTTTCTCTCAATGAATGAAGCAAACTTTACTGAGGCTATGTCATTGTTTCTATAGTCTTCCGTTATAATCGTAACGTTACCGTCATGAGTGTGTTGTTCCAGACTGCACACACACACAGCAGCTGATCTTGCTCGTTGTTTTGCCTCCCGGGAGATGTAGTTCATTGAGGGTTTTTCACATAAAACTAAAAGTTACTCTTCTGTTTTATGACGAACTGCGACTTTCTTGGCTTTCATAATTATCTTTCAAATTGACAAACATCATATGTGTAATCCAGGACACAGTTCAGACGGAATAAAAAGATAAGTTATCTCTCGACATTGACTACCATGCATTATTTTTCTGAAATAAGGTCCCATGAACCGAAAGCGGAGGGGCGGGAATTAGGCTCTCTATAACTGAAAGTGACATGGCAAGTTTTCATAAAAATGCATATGCATTAACTATATAGGAAAGAGCTGCATACAAATTCTAGGAAACGTTTCCTTTTGTGTTTCATGGAAGAATAAAAGTCATTTGGGTTTGGAAAGACACAATGGCGAGCAAATGATGACAGAATTGCATGCTCTCAAACTGCTAGTTATATGATACGTTGGCTAAAACCAACCAGAGAGATAAGAAGACAGTTGTTTCAGGTAAAACTGAAATGAAATGACTGATTTTAAACATCAATGAACCAGTTCTGTAGCATGCTTTCATTATTAGACAAATATTTGTGAGACAGACATTTTAAACAGAGCCATGTGTTTGTATTCCACAAAACATGCCATGTGACAAAATGCGTTTTACAATTTCCTAGTGTTGCCAGAATATCAGACAACTTATCTTCCTCTCAAACGGCGAGAAAATCCTCCACGTCAACATGATGGACAGCAAAACTCAACAAGCTGTCATACACACTAGCTATATTTATGTTTGCACTCAAAACAACTTAATTGGACCCGATTGTTTTAATTAGTTACATGGCTTGGAACCATGATGGTTTAACTCAGCTTGTGGTTGGGAAAAGACAAAAGACCCATCTTAAGAGAATGAACATGAGAGCGAGGAAGGCTGTCAGATTGATCCAGATTTACACCCACAACAAAGCTTAACACAAACCACTTCACCACTTTTATACTCAGTAGAGCTGTACGATTATTGATAAACTGAGAATTGTTTAAAAAAGAGATACCAATTCTGAACAAACAAATTAAACACGCCATTTAATAGAGAATCTGACAAAATGATAATTGATGCAGTATAAAGTAAAAATGTTTGATTTTTTAATTATTATTATTATTTATTTGTTTTAGAATTATTTTTTAAATATCACTTGAATGAATGATTCAATGACTCTCATAAAACTTCACTTGTTTCATCATTGGATGAATCAGCATTTTTTAATGAATCTCTTGAATAAATGATTCAATGATTAAATTAATTTAACAATTACTTGAAAAAGGTGATTTTCGTAATGATTTTGTGTAACAATGTAATTAATACAGTCTTTATTTGAAGCATCAAGTTACTTTCAAAAGGTGATTTACTCTATTTTGATCACTACCGTAGACTCAGTGTTTATATCTGAACTGTAAACTTTTATCCCATTATTTCTGTGATATTTGAATATTTGTAATACACAACCATACTGTCATGTTCAAAAGACTGTTTGTGAAGCTGTTTCATACCAACTGCTCTTTCTCGATCAGCAGCAGCGCAAACACAGATTTTAATGTTCCGGTATGATTTTGAAAGGTTTAAAAGACAGAGATGAATTATTGTCATTTAGGAATAAGATCCTGTAGGTGTTTGAATCGAGATCGCAATCTTTTAAAGGGGTGATGAACTGAGAAATCAAATTTTCCTTGAGCTTTTGACATCTAATCATATTAAAAGAATATCCTGTAAGTTTCAGAAATTTTACGAAAACATACTTGTTAGTCCAATAAAAGCTTTTATTGACACCAGCCTCAGCAAACGTCTCGTTTTTCAAAGTGAGGAACTATGACGTCAAAGAGGATAAAACACCACCCCTAAAGAAGATCATCAACGCCTGTTTCAACACGGCTGGTTTAGCCCTGCCCACCGATTCGCGCATTACAAGCATAGCTAAATAACATAGACCTGCCTACCTCGTGATGACAATCCGTATCGAGAGTGAAACTCATTATAATATGCAAAACTGTTATGCACTTACAGCAGTGGGCGTTTACTTCCAAGTCTTCAATGCGAGACGCCCATAAAAACCGAGCGTTTTTGAGCTGGGCTCAAAACTAGGGTAGAAAATAGCCCATTACTAATTCATTTTGATGTTTTTTAATATAAAAACCAAGCGAACGTCATAAGTTGACCTCAGACAACAATTAAAAAAAATTAAAAAGCCAGTTCATGACCCCTTTAACGATTAATCATGCAGCTCCAAAGAGTCATAAACAAAGCTTCAAAAAGAGAAATACAAACACTCACCAATGTAGTTTTTTGACACGGCCACTTCCCTGATTTCAATATGAACCGATCCTTTAGGTATCTGGACGACCTCCATGTAACCTGCAAAATGTAAATCATAATTTGAAGAAAATGACAAAATAAAGCAAAACCTGAATTTCACTCATAGAATAGCACTATTTTGCAGTTGTCGGTAAATGTACATCTTGTTTTAGCAGCATTTTTTGGCTGCCACGAACCATAATGACATGTTTAGGTCACCTAATGGACTTGTCTGCCCAACATACTGTATGTATTTTGTGTTTATATTTATAGCAACGGTTCTTAAATTAGCATGTTGTGCTTTAATTAGCATTGGCATACTGTAAAACTCTCTTTGAAGTTTTTTCTTTTTTAGTAATTTGTCCACAACTACAGTGGATGTCTTTGCCCATCGTATTTTTTTGAAAGCTGTGTAGTTTTGCAGATTCCTTAACTCTGGACTCTTTCTAACTCTTTCACTTTTAAGAACTTCTTCATTTTGTCCTTGTTTAAAGCTTTATGGCTATTTCTTAGTTGAATCTAGTGTTTCGTGTAAACTAAACAGACCCGGAGCACAGTTGTATTTGAATAGAATCCCAGCATGCTCAAAGAAAACCTAACTAACTTAGCAACAGCAAATTCATTACAAGAGAAGAATCTACAGCGTACCCCTTCACTCCCCCTTAAAGTTTCAGATGATTTACCAGCTATACCTTAAAAGGAGAAAACAGTCCCTTACTACAGAGAATACTTTTGGATGCGGCCCGACAATGCGTGCAATATTAGAGGTTTTATTGATTCTCTCACTGGATGATGCAATTAATACTCGTATATTGTGTTACCACTTCTATTTTGACAACTTGTTTCTTGACCCAAAAACAAAAGCTTTATCATGGTTGTCTGATGAAAAAACCTCACTGCATTTCCATGAAAAATGTCGATCTTGGCCAAAGCACCCCATTGGCCCCCTGACAGGAGCCACTGCCAAAAAGACAATGCGTTCCTCCACTCGCTTGTGCTGTGTTTTCTTCAAGTGGGATTTCTCTAGTGGAAAGCGATTAAAAACTTGTCGCGTTTGGCAGGCGTGCGGCGCGCTCTCTGGAACGGGATTCCGAGGGGAGAGATCGGTCTGCGTCGTGCTCCTCTTGTTCCATACATCTCAGCAGTGGATTTCACCACACTCTATTTTATGCTTTTGAAAGACTTCAAATATCCAAAGCAACATAGACACTGTTCCCCTAGATCAGGGTTTCCCAAACAGTGCTTTGTGAGAGATCTGCAGGCAAGTTCATGAATTGATGAAAAGCTATTGATTAATATCCTATGTAAATGGAGCTGCATGACGATCCTGACATAGCTTAGTATGATTATGAAATCAAAGGCTGCGATTCAATTAAATAACATTAAAGAGGCTATATGCAGCTTTTTCCCCCAAATAAACGTAACAATAGCCTTTTTATTTTACCACTTATGACTCAAAACATCTCCTGATGAGCATACTGACACCTTGTCCGCTCACAGTGGGTGCACCCAACCCGATCTCACGGGAATTCGTACGAATTTTTCGAGGTGGCTAATTCGTAAAAATTCATACGACCTCACTCATACAAATTAGTACGATTTTGCTAAATCGTACATATTTTACGAATTGGCCAATTCGTATGAATTCGATACGAATGACCTACCCCTAACCCCGCCCCTAAACTTAACCGTCACGTGGGTTTAGACAAATCGTACGAATTTGTACAGAGTGAGGTCGTACGAATTAGTACGAATTAGCCACTTTTTAATCACTCGTACGAATTCGTACGAATTGGTCGTGAGATAGGGTAGGTGCACCTATAAGCCTGTATCCTATTTTTCCTATTTTCTGTCTGACTTTTCCCGCGCTGTCTGCGGATGTGACGTCAAGCGCGTTCATGTTAAACGTTTCAGATCACTCTGCCACCACCGCTAGTCAGCAAGTAGCCTACACTCGAGTCGCAAGCAGAACACTTATCTCAAACAATATATGTATTTGACTGTTCTTACCTCTGTAAACATAATGTTGACCTCCATGTAGCAGATTACTTGTGAAGTGTGCACGTACGAGCGCACGCTGCGAGAGCGAGCAGAAAGGAAGAGCAGTTCTGTTTTTGGGCCACAGGTGTCAGTCGCGAGTTTAAATTTCAGGAAAACGCGTGTAGCCTCTTTAAAGGCTGATGTGGCACGTTTTAAAGTTAAGCCCATCACTGTGTTCATGCGACACGAGCATCTTGTGATCCAGTTTTCAGCATTTTAGGGCGACAGTAAATGCTTCGAACTCCATCGCTGCATGCATTTGGGAACTCAACCTGCGCTAGGTTTACTTTATTTACATATTTGCATAATTTCCAACATTTTTGTGGCCAGAAGTTTACAGTTTTGCAAGTACATAAGATAAATATTAGTTTTGTAACTTGAAGTGTAAAATAAAATAATTATATTAATTATCAAATATTCATTTGTATTTTACAGTACAAGAATAATATTAAAGGAGTAGTTCAATTTTAAAAACATGTTTGCTGATAATTTACTCACCCCCATGTCATCCAAGATGTCCATGTCTTTCTTTCTTCAGTCGAAAAGAAATTAAGGTTTTTGATGAAAACATTCCAGGATTTTCTTCATATAATGCACTTCATTGGGAACCAAACAGTTCAAGGTCCAAATGAGAGTTTCAGTGCAGCTTCAAAGGGCTTTAAACGACACCAGACGATGAATAAGGGTCTTATTTAGCCAAACGATCGGTCATTTAAAAAAATAATAAAAAAGTTTAAGTTTTATAAGCTCAAATGCTCGCCTTGCTCTGTTCTGTGATGAGCGTTTGTGACTCTCCTGTTCAAACTCGTTCATCAAAATGAACAAATCTTTTTCGAGTCATGACTCAAAGGGTCCTAGATAAGACCCTTATTCAGCATCTGGTGTCGTTTAAAGCCCTTTGAAGCTGCACTGAAACTCTCATTTGGACCTTGAACTGTTTGGTTCCCCATGAAGTCCATTATATGGAGAAAATCCTGGAATGTTTTCATCAAAAACCTTAATTTCTTTTCGACTGAAGAAAGAAAGACGTGGATATCTTGGATGTAATTAGAGGTAAAACATAATAATAATGATACTAATAATTATAATTATTTTATATAAGTGGGTTCCTAAAACACGTTTGAGTCCACTTAAAGTCCAGCTTCAAAGTCGAAAATAAATGCGTACGTAAATTTTTAAAATATTTTGTTTATTTACTTGTCTTAACATGTCATGTGACCATTAACTATTGCAACGCCAGTTTATAAAAAAAGTTGCCAGCCAGCATTTTGGATCAATTTTACAAAACTTTCATGGCCCCCAGAATGTTTTGTTGTATATCAGCACATACAATAAATCAAAAGAAGGAACAGAGCTTTTTTTTTTTTAAGACTAACTCCAGATTGGATTCAGAACAATGATCAAAACACAGATGGAGTAAACTGACATCAGAGAACTGTGAACATGCAAATGTGTCGTTAAATTATTGAAACTCTAGTCAAATCTTTGGGGGAGCTTCAAGTGAACACCTACGTAAGGGGTTCATGGTTACACCAACCTACTTACCAACTCGATAGATTTAGTAAGTACCTAATAACACATTATCATGACAATGCATAGCAGTGTATGGTAAGATACTGAATATGTGATATTTGCGAGTGTATAATCAATGACCTCCTGACCTCCTCTGGGTAGCGAATCGTTGAACAGTCCTTCGGTGACCTCACACGTGCTGCCGTCCCCGCCGCACACACGGCATCTGTCCTCCTTGGCATCCGAGCCCAGGATGTTATCACAGCCAACGTGCTGGAAAGACACACAGGTTTCAGTGCAGGGGAACACGGTAAAAGCGTTCTCAGACCCTGACTGTCTGATTCGAAGAATAACATGTCATTCGCACAGCTGTATCGAGTCAGAACATGACATGGAAAGACGAATGGTTCTGGTTTTGCTTCGGGACCATGATTTCACACTGGACACCAATACAGTCCCAAAATGATTTACAGCATAGTACGAAATTAAATAAAAATGTCCTTTAAATCAAACAGTGAAATTCGTTGATATGACAGGCTGATTATGAAAATTGACAATTTTGTAAGTGCATAAACAATAGCAGAATGAGTTACAGTATTTATAGTTCTAGTGTTTTGTTTCTAAATGTCTAAATGTCAATTGGACTTTGTTGGTTTTCTGCTCTTAGCAGCCAATAATTCAGCACACTGTGGTCGGCACAAACCATGTTTATCCATGTTGCGTCAAATTTTCTTTCATCTCACGTTTTGTTCATGAGGGCATGTCACGCAACCTGTCCATGTTGACATTTATCTAACTTGACTGGCTTCTACAAAATTACAGGTGAACTTGTGCCAAAATACCGTAGTCTGACTGGACACACAACCTTTAAATCGAAATATGAAATACATTAGTTTCTCATTTTGCCTGTTTTTACATATTGATTACTTTTACCTTCATCTAATGCTCACTTAAAGTAAAAGTTGTCAATGACTGCGTTTACATGCAGCCAATAACCCGTTCAAAACCGGAATATTAGCAATAACCCGGTCGCGGACGGCCATGTAAACACCGGCAAAAACCCGCAAAATGCTCATATCCCGGATTTAAAAAACCGGGATATTATACCTGGGGTACCCATGGGCGTAGGAGCCATTATACGTGCAGTAATGCATACTAAAGAAAAGCAGATGAACACAGAATATGACGAAAGAAAGTAAATTTCTGCCTGTGTTTTATTAATAATGTATAACGAATTGTGTGAATTGTATTTTATTTTATTTTTATAACTGTTGGTCTATTAAGCCTCATTAAGTGTTTTCTTGGTTTTCTATGAGAGGAAAATGCTTAACGTACAATTAAACTAGTTGCATTCATATTCTGCTCATCTCCTTTTCTGTATGCTTTATTTATGGTGTTTCCTGAGTTTATGGTGTTTCCTGTCTTAATCTAACGTGTTGCGTTCATATTCTGTGTTCATCTGCTTTTCTTTAGTATGCATTATTAGTATGGTAGTTTACTAAGTGTGATAATATAATTTTTTCTTTTAATATCATTCTAATGCATTAATGTTATGGCGCTTTTCCACTGCATGGTTAGTTTCAGAACATTCATCCACGAGGAGGCGGGTTTCGTGACGTCATCGTGTACAATAGAAGTCCCATTTCATTGGCTAAGCGCCAACCAATAACACGGCTCGTTTGAACGCTCCCGCCCCCTCTCTCTCTCTCGCCGCTACTAAGCTGCAATTGTACAAATCAGTTTAGCAGCACCTCATATATCGCGAAAAGAGTAGCAAAAGTCAAGGCGCGAAATTTGAACTTGCAGTGACAGATTTGAGAAGTTGCAAGTGCCAATCTGAGGTTGTACTGCGAATTTGAATGTTAGAAGAAGTGCAAATATATTTTACACATTTGTGTCTGCTTGTCTGCAGCTTCAGATTCAGAATACAGGTTTGTGACTTTTGTCTGTGAGTGCAAATCTCAGCGTTCAACTTCAGATTTTTATTTTACTGGTTTTCACATCGGAGCTGTGAGTGTAAATGTTCACATACAAGTACGAATATTTATTGTACAAGTTCTCAAATTCACATCTACGTGCTCTCAAGTATTGCTACTGTTCTATCTTCATAAGACCAGGCGAGAGACACACCATATATATGTATATAAAGGCTCGCTGCTAGCTAGATGTGTTACGGCGGAGTTTCCATCGTCATCACCGGCGGCCATCTTGTCACAGATGCTTGCTGAAGTTGAGTGGTCAACACGAACACAAATACTCTTATCTCGTTGAAGTTATGGTTATTTAAATAGATGACTTGTACCATTAACACAATGTTACGAGTGAGCGAGCTGCCTGAGACAAGATGGCCGCCAGGTGCAGACGTCGACCTCCATTGGCCAGCAGCAGCACGGACGACACATCTAGCCTTTAAATACATATCTATGAGACGACACACCACCACAGCATACTTTTGGAGCGAGCTCAGTAACGTTACCAGCATCAGAGCGCAAACAAAGGCGATCGCTATCTGCCCCGAACTGTTCATTATCCGCATGCTGCTGCTGCTGTTGTTGTCTTTGGATACAGGAAGAAGAATGGGAAATGACGCATTTTGCGTCTTAAGGTTGTCCGTACGTCAAGACGCTAACAAATATAAGCTGTAATATTAGGTTAATTTTAGATCTCATAGATTATGCACATCATATTAACTCGGACGCAATAATATTGTTTCTAGATTTTTATAAAGCGTTGAACACAATTTTCTATTTTTGACACTAGAGTTATTTGGATTTGGAGAGAAATTTACCAAAGTAACGTTAGTTAATATGTTATATAAAGAATATTAATAGCTCGGTTCTTTTACAATTTGATACCTCTAACGTAATAATAGGGGAGTGAGGCAAGGTTGTGGAATCTCCCTTTTCTGTTTCTGTTAGTTGTGGAACTCTCTGAATATTCGTAACCATCCTGATATTAAAGGGGTGTCCATTTTTGACCGAGAGATAAAAATTTCACAACTTGCGGATGACACAACCCTGATTTTAGAGAATACTAATCAGGTTGGCAAGGCTCTTGAAACAATTCATTCCTTTTCGATGGCTTCTGGTCTAAATTTAAATATTCCTAAGTGCAAAATTATTTGCTTATATGAAACTATGGAAACCTCTGTGGAAAATATACCCATCAAAGATAATGTGAAATATCTTGGAATTCATATCTCCAAAAGAATATCTTTTAGACAATATATGCATTTTCTCCCTTAAATTAAAAAGCTAAACAAATATTTAATAATTGGCTTCAAAGAGATTTGTCTTTCCTTGGTAGAGTTCTTTTAATTAAAGCTCGACTTATATATCATTCTCACTATTTGTCCATGATAATACTTGTAAACAAATCAATAGTTTATTCTTTAAGTTTTTTTGGAAAAACAAACATCAGCATCTGAAGAAACATGTTTTATGTGGTAAAAAAAGAGTTTGGAGGTTTTGACATGTTGGATTTTTTTTATGTTAATAATACTTTCAAAGTAAACTGGGTAAAGAATTGTGTCAATTCACCAGAGCCTATTTGGTATTTTATCCCACATAATATATATATAATAAAGTGGGAGGGTTTAAGTTTCTGTTAACTTGTAATTTATCCCCTTCTAAGATCCCTATTAAACTCTCTAAATTCCATGAACAGGCACTTTTAGCAAGGAAACTTTGCTTTGTCCACAACTTCTCCCCTCATAAAGTAAAGTTATGGAACAATGAAAATATTCTTGCAAAGAACAAGTCATTGTTTCTTAAGAATTAGCATAAAAAAGGTATTGATTATCTTTGTGATATGTTAGACTCAAAAGGGAATGTTTATTCTTATTATGATTTAATGTCTAAATATAATTTCCCGGTTATTCAAAGAATTTCTTATCATGGTAAAAGCTATACCAAATGGTCTTGTTCATTTAATTAAGTGTCATTTATCGTATGAAGTGATTGTAAAGAGTGAAAATAAATGTCTGATTAAAGGCAAAAGTTTTTACGATCCAAAATGTAGCAATAAAACTATAAGAAATGTGTTTCAGTCTAGAAAACGAATTACCCCGAGAGGAAAATTATTTTGGAATTCCTTGATAGAAAATATTAATTGGAAAAAAGCATGGGTCTTACCTTATAAATATTGTATCCCCAATAAGGTGGAAGAACTACACTTAAATTTTTTGCACAATATATACCCCACCAATGAGATCACACATAAATTTGGTAACGTTCATTTGAATTGTAATTTCTGTAAAAATTGTACCGAGTCAATTGATCATCTTTTCTTTGGGTGTTCCCTTGTCAAAGAATTTTGGATTGATCTGTCAAAACTCCTTGCTTCAAAACTAAAATTGAGAGATGTAATTTGTTATTTTTCGAATTGTAATCATAGAATAGAATATGTAGGAAATATTTTTATTTTATTAGCAAAATATTTTATTCATAAATGCAAATATTCTATAAGAGTACCCAAATTAAATGTTTTTCTCTGTGAATTAAATTATTTTATTAACACACTAAAAAAGAATAACAAAAAATGTGCCAAATTTGTGAAAATGTATGATATGTTGAGCGATGTGTATTTTATATCTTTATTGTACTTATATTCCAACTTGATGTAATTGTCTCCTTTCTCATGCTGTCATCTGTTGTTATTTGAAGTTTGTCAATAAAAAAAAAACTAAAAAAAAAAACGTCAAGACGCTAACCGCGCGTCACCGTTTACATCGGGATATTGCAATTCCATGTATACAGGAGAAACTCTCTGCTCACGCATGTAAACGGGTTATCCCTAATGTTTCAGAAACCCGAAAAGTGACCTTAACCCGACCATAACCTGAAAATTGGCTGCATGTAAACGTATTTACAATACAGTAACAAAGATTACTGAAATACTATTTCAGTCTTTCTACTTTAAAATGTCATGTTTAATCAATGTGTTATTTACCATTTCTTAATTATTTGTGAAATTTACAATCAATTTCAATTAAAATTGTTTTAAAGCAAATCTTATACCAAATTTATTTCTATGAATGCACATGGTGTGTTGCATTTCACTATTTAAATTTAACATGTTTTTCCATGCTCAGAACTAACATTTGACCCAGCAGTTGCGAATCACTGGACAAGACATACAGTAAGATTGATAGCGGTTTTATTTTGTTTTGGATAGTCCCTGTAAAACCCCTGTGCATGCCTTTACTTGCATTCTTATCATCCAAAAGGCAATGAGAGATTGTTGGGCGCAGCACAGATTGATTCCTTAGAGTTTAAAAGAACATTGTGTGGATTTCTTCGCTCCAGATCAGATCAAAGAGGAAACCTTGGGGATCAATTAAAATAGTATCTTAAACCACATAAATCAAGGATGCGGACAACAATGTGTGAGACTAACAAATACCAAACTGCAGACAAAATCTTTTCAACATAGAGTTCAAAAATGTTACCCTAAAGTAAACAAAGGGTCGCACTATTACGTCAATTTGGTTTGTTATACAATTGATATTGTAAGCGAATTAAATATAATTCTCGAGCAGTTTTCCCGCCTTTTAAAAACACAATTAGATTCAAAACTGTACTGTCCTGATAAGAGGGTCAGACCCTTTCAACAGCAGCCTTTATTTACGCTTCATTGTTCCCTGTTCAGCGATTGGCTACGTTGTGTAGACTTTTCGTCTGAGACCGTTAGTGTCTGATAAACAAAGATAATGCAACATTTTAGGCCACAAGAGCTGCATGAAATTAGAAATCTATGAAATACTGTATGCTAGGAAAAAGCCACTCTGCATGTTTCTGAAGATTGTAGAATTCTGGGAATGTACATTTTTGGTTTTCACTGTAAATTATATATTGACATGTGCTGCAGCATACTGTTCAATGTGAAAAACAGTACGCCAAAAGACAAGTATGTCCGAATACATAGTATTCAAAAAACAGTAGGTGAGAAGACCTACTTCTTCTGGCAAGAATCTGAAGTGCTCATTCGATGGACACTTTACTATCCCATGAGGCCACGGGACAGGATTTGTGAATGGCAGTGAAGTGACGCAACTGACGGGTAGTTCACATGATAATAACAACATGGCGAATGTAGTACGCCATGTAGTAGTAGAACATACTTTTTTAGTGGTCATGAAGTAAGTTCATGACCTACTCAGATGCATCGTTGTTCTTTTGCACTTCCAAAAACTAAATTTAACAGTATTTTACTGTAAAATGACATTGAATGTAAGATGAGATCAATTACAGTTGTTAACCATATGGTAAGGAAACTTACTGTTAACGAATTGTTAGCTCATAGTTGAAGTTTACAGATGCAAAAACAATAAAATCACAATTCTAATAGAATAGTTAATTCGTAAAATCTAAAAATTGAACAGTGCCTGAAAGAGCATTGGTATTGGCTGTAAATAGTAAGTATTTCCTTAGTATTTATTTAGTGTGTACTGCTCAGTATGAAGCGTGCTAGTACTCCATTGTGAACACAACCATAGGGTGTTGAAAATATTTTGGCAAAGGCCTGGATGATATAATATTTGTAGTGGATTTTAGAAGTATGCATTCTTGTATTCAAGATTCTGGATCCAGATTCCGCTTAGACTTTTTAAAAAGACATCCAAGTCTTTTGCTTGAGACCAGACAGCAACATACTGTCGGCCCAGATCCGGTCCACATCTGGGCTTTGTGGAATCCATGTGTACCAGATGTGGCCGCATCTGGAACTACACTATGTTGCTGACTTGTGGAAACAAAAAGAGGTATTTTAACTTGTTTGCCAACGGGAAATGAGAAGTGCGTTATTTTCCAAGTCTGAAATTCTCAGAATAAAGTCTACATGCGTCCACCTAACTTCAAACAGGTCATTTTTGAAATGTGATGTACAATTGATGCAGTAAATGGTTAAGTTATTGGATGGACATTTTCACGTGGCGCAAAATAAAATAAACTGTGATTGGTTGTTTGACATGTCAGTCAGATAGTCCTTGGCCAATGAAAGCTACTGTAGAGACCAGTGGTCTCATTTATAAAACTGCGTAGGATCCTTACTAAAAGTGTACGTACGCCAAAAAATATTCAGATTTATTCTAAAAACCGTTCGTACGCCAGAACCTGCGCAGAATTCCCTTTATAAATCCCAGTCAGCAGAAGAATGTGCGCACATGCGTCTCCTAGACATTATGGGAATGACGTTCCCTCATGCCAGAGGGAAAGTGTTCAAAAGCATTGCATCCACAACAAATATATATTTCTATTTATTGAATGTATTTTTTTTTGTAACTTCTCATTAATGATTTCATGTAGTTTAAGTGTTTAACTACATTAACGAGAATGGAATATTTAATCTAAATGTTTATATCAGAAGTAAAACATAGTTTAAATCATTATTTCATTTATTTAAACTGTTATTGAGAACGTGCTCTGTATTTATTAGCCTACTCATGAAGATTTACGGTTCATCTGCCGTTAGATTATGTGCATCAGTTTCACTAAACGGCCCAACGCGCACCATCACAGCTCACCATCGGTGTCTCCAATTCCCTTTGTCTCCAGAATGTGCGTACGCACGGCTCAAAGTTTGCTTAAAGGTGCGTACATTCTCCCGTCAAGTTTGTTTTTTATAGATCACAAACTTTGCGTGGAAACTGGCGTGCGTACGTTTCCAGCCCCGTTTTGTGCGTACGCACGCTTTATAAATGAGACCCCAGATCTTCTGCCATCATGGCAAGGTTGTGTAAAAATGTACATCTCAAAACTGCCATTTCTCACTCATGCTTTAAGTGAGTAGAAGTATTCAATAGTATTCATTATAAAATTATTTGGTACTTCTCATACACTAAGGTCTCAGAGCATAAAAAAAAACATTTTCTTCAGGAACTGTGAGTGAGATTTGGGCTGTAGACTCACCTTACACTCTCCATTGATGCATATGTCCAGCGAGTCGGCCTGGCAGCGCGTGCCGTCGATGACAGCGGGGGAACGTTCGGTGTAGAAGTTGTAGCCTTCAGCCAGACAGTTCAAAGCACACGGTTTCACTCCACCTGAAAAACAAGCAGTTTATCGTCAAACAGCTCTCGAACACCAGTGGGACATTTTATCAGGTTATTGATTGTTCCCAAGGTCCCCGAGAACTCATTTACACCCCAGAAGTGTCTCAGAGGTGGCCACGATTTATGTCATACGATAAACCAAAAATCTATACGGAATAGCAGAGCCTCTCGCCTCACCAGTGCATTGATAAGTAATTCGCAGACTGCTTTTCTTGCAACCGTCTCGAGCCAGGGCTCTCAGACGGGGCCCACGGTTTTCTTTTATGCCTTTGTTGATATTAACAATCCAGTCAAAGCACTCGAGCACACGAGAGGCATTACTCATAGTGGAATCTGAATGTTCTGCCTGACATCATTACTGCACAGACACAGGGAGAGATTAACACAGCTGCCAACAAAAATCATGGAGACATCGACAAAGGTTATCGCAGACCTTACAAGTGAAATTCACCTCCAAAATGAGTTTTAAGAGCCAAACAATCGGTAATGATAATGCTTATTACAGGGCAGTGAGATAAGGAGATGATTGAGTCCACTGTGAACTTCCCATCAGAATGTTTTGGAAATGCCTCTTGATCTCGTGCAGTTTTTCTTTGTTTATTGGGTTCGGGCCATTTTGTTGTAAACAAGAAATACACCCTTCCCACTGGGTTTCCGGCTGCACTTTTTCAAAGCTGTCAGAAAATGTGTCAGAGAAAAACCCAATGAAACAAAAAAGGGGTCAAAGATTGGGGCGATGTTGGTTGAGGTTTGATATTGATATTTGACAGAAATAAAATGTAATTGTATTTCATGCTAGTGAATTAAACAAATAAATCTCAATTATTTTGTGAAAAAAGTTGAAGAGCATTCAAAAACATTACATAGGGCAGACAAAAGCATATATACTAATTCGTGTGATCATATATATTTAAATTAATAAAATTCAATATATATATATATATATATATATATATATATATATATATATATATACGACAACATTAGACCCCATTGATTTTAATTGTATAGATAAAAAAAAAAACATTTGCCATCTTCTTTATTGTTCCACAGAAGAAAGTCATTGAGGTTTGGAATTACATGACAGAATTATAATTTTGGTTGAACTAATTAAATTGATAAGTCAAATCATTACTCGTTCTTTTGCAGATTTGACCTCTCTGAGAGACTTGAGTACGTACGCAGTCAAACACACACACGTTTGATTTGCTATACTTGTAAGGACCTCCATAGATCTAATGATTTTTATACAGTACATATCACATATTCTATCCCCTTACACTAAACCTACCCATCACACACACACCAAAAATAAATAGATAAATAAACAAAACACATTTTATTATGTTAATTAATCAATTTCCCTTGTGAGGACCAGCCAGTGGTCCTAACAATGTAGGTAATCTCAGGTTTAACTATCCTTGTGGGGACATTTGGTCCTTTCAAGTACAGTATACCAAAACACGGCCACACACACGCCCAGACACACACAGAGAGAGAGGGAGAGAGACTAGCGATAAATGGTGTTCTCTCTGGAATCTAAAGAATTTTCAGACCATCAAAGAGACTTTCACACTGTTGGTGTTAGCAGGGTACACACAGCAAGCCAGTATGTATACGGTCACTGGAGCCCAGACTTGGGAAGGCTGTGGGAGAAAGCGGCTCCCTCTGTAGCCCGTTGTTCTGTGTTGCGGGCTGGGAACTTACCTCCAGTGTATGGCTTCCAGTTGTAGTACTTCCCACGGAAGGGCAAGTTGTCAAAATCGGCACACTGCTTCTCCCTAAAGTCCCGTGATCCTGCTGGACAAGCCTGCAAATGAATGATCCGTTGAGGCCTTGTAAAAGCATTCAGATGGTACTCTCATTTACACTCATGTATATTAGATTATCTTACAAAGTATTTATAATACTTTCATTTTATTCAATTACAAATCATACATTGAACCATATTAAATAGTGTCAGAGATTCCCAGCAGTCACTGGTGATGGAAAGTCCTATAGCATGGTGCTACCACCACTACAGTATATCACCATACAGTAGGTATATGATTTTTTTAGGCTGCCAGAGTTATGTGGGAAATAGAGCCAGCCATTTTATCTTTAATTTTGGTTTTAACCCTTTCTGGTAAACTCTAGACATGGTTGCACCAAAAGGTTAATGGTTCATTTAGAGAAATGGATATTTATGTGCCACACAGGCAGATGTAGAGTACTCTTGATAAAACTCATTCTTCTAGATTTTTATTTCTTAAGTCGTTTTAGAGCGTTTTAATGTAGTTTTGAACACAACCAACTGTGGCATCCAAACACTTGGATATTGTTTGAATCCGGTTGAAGCCAATGAATGCACCGCTCCTTCGCCTGGAGGAGGGCCGGATGGAGAATCCTTGGCTTCCTTTTGTTTTTGTTTCGCCATCTTTTCGTAGAAAGAACAGACTCCGCACTTCCTGGGTCACACAGCCTGCAGACCGGACGTGATGGTGGCGAGCCCCTCGCCTCCTCATTTTTCGTCGCAGCACACACAAAACTCCACACAGGTCACTGTGGCATGTTCAGAGGATGCAAAGCTTCTTTAACCGCCAGTTTCAGTTGGGGTTTTCAAGGTAGGTGTTCCAGTACACCTACAGCCACAGAATTGGGACGCACAGCTTTCCAACATGGAGGCCAGTGCTCTGCTGTGCCAACCCACCATATGTCAAACATGTCTGCACCTCTGTGGCCACTCGTGCAGAGTTTGGGAGCCTGTCTAAAGTTTACCAACCCGTCACACTGGCTTATCAGGACAATCAGACTTGACTATGCTATTCAGTTTGCCAGATGCCTATTGCCTCTATTGACTCAGAAACGCATTCTGACATGCATTCACCAACATGATTGGTTTGCGGCGATAGACCTGAAGGATGCATACTCTTCTCATGTCTCAACCCTTCCTCGACACCGACTGTTTCTTCAGTTCACCTTTGAGAATCAGGCATATCAGTTCAAGGTCTTACCTTTTGGGCTGCCCCTGTCTCCTCACATCATACCAAAAGTCCCAGAGGTCGCCCTTGCCTCGTTAAGCGAAGTGGGCATTCTCAATTCTCTTGCTGGCTGGCTGATTCAAGTTCACTCTTGAGATCTATTGTGCACAAACAGGGACCTGGTGCTAAAACACCTCAGTCGATTTGGACTTCAGGTCAACTGAGAAATAAGTAAGCTCTTGTCAGTGAAGAGCATCTCTTTCGGTAACGCTTCCTTTTACAGTCCTGTTACCCATGTACATACTATGTACTTATTATAGTAATTACAATTACTGGGTACTACTGTAACTAGGTACTAACCCTAAACCTACCCCTAGCCCATGTACTTAAAAGTTAGTACATTGTAAGTACACTAAGTACTGTACTGTAAAAGGAAGCGTTACCCTCTTGTACCTTCGGGATGGAAACAGATGCATCCAAGAGGGGCTGGGCAGCTGAATGCAACAGGAAGTTCCTGGATAGGACCTTGTCAGTGCTGGCATATCTATTGCCTCAAGTTGCTTGTGGTATTGCTGGCCCTGTGGAGGTTTCAGCCTTTGATCCAAGACAAGCACGTGTTGATCTGGACAGACAACACACCAACGGTTTCATACAAAACCGCCAGGCAAGCTCAATCATGCAGCAGACATGCTGTCACAGCAATTGATGCTCCAAGGAGAGTGGAGCCCCAGTTGGTACAGCTGATCTGGAGTTCATTAAGCAAAGCACAGGTAGATCTGTTCGCTTCCCAGGAATGCTCCAATTGCCCGCTGAGGTATTCCTTGACCAAGGCCTCCCTCCCAACCCGGACTTGATTCCTGGAGCTCAGGCTCCTGACGACA
Organism: Hybognathus amarus; assembly: GCA_030378365.1. Lineage (NCBI taxonomy): Eukaryota > Metazoa > Chordata > Actinopteri > Cypriniformes > Leuciscidae > Hybognathus > Hybognathus amarus. Next base: position 336,371 of record JAQIUQ010002529.1, on the reverse strand, counting down.
GTCCCTCCCTGGAAAATCCCCCTGAGGAAAGAAAGGGCACAATTTGGCACCTGCTCCCAGACCTCCGGATCGTCCACACCTGCCCCCTGGACAGGAAGTGGAAAACTTGAGTGAGCTATCACCAACAGTGAAAGACACCATCACTCAGGCTAGCTCTATGAGGGAGGCACATTCTTTGAAGTGGAGTCTATTAGCTAACTGATGTGCTTCCCAGAAAGCAGAAAAGGTCAATGAAGTCCGGCTGAAGCGACCATTTCTCATTGCAAATACTGTCCTTCAGTCCCCAATGGGTACAAAAAACTACACGGCTTACGTGGGCGCAGGGTAGGTTATGATGTCACGAATGCACTTGTTACCCGGCACACAGGGGTTTTATGACCACCTCGTAACTCAAATGCAGTTGTGTCGTTTTCTAGCTTTTGACACCATGTTGAAATGACTGATAGATACGGAGCATCTTGGTTACTACAAGACGTGGTGTCCCCTCTTGCCACAATGCTGAACTACCCTCTGAATGGCCGGGACACACTCTTGGCTCCTAAGCACAACCCTGAATAAGTGGATGCACGCCAGATCCTTTTGTAACCGTATGTACGGAGGAGTGGTGCATGCAAATTCCTCTTGCCAATTCTTATTGGCCTTTTCTGAAGTATCAGGGCTCCCAAGTGTGACCCATAGTGTCAACATTCGACACCACGTCTTGTTCCCTCCATCAGGGAACTGAGTTTACAATAATAACCAAGGCAGTAGTCACAGGAATATAGCACATACTACCATTTAAAACTTATGGGTCAGTAAGATTTGTTTTAAAATAAATGAAAACTTTTATTCAGCAAGGATGCATTAAATAGATCAAAGGTTACAGTAAAGACTTTTACATGGGTGGAAAAGATTTATATTGCAAATAAATGTTCTTCTTTGGAACTTTCTATTCATCAAAATATCTCATATATCTTGGATTCCACAAAAAATGTGAAGCCATACAACTGTTTTCAACATAGACAACAATACTAAATGTTTCCTAAGCATCAATTCATCAAATTAATATGTTTCTGGAGGATCATGTGACACTGAAGACTGGAGTAATGATGCTGAATATTCAGCTTTGATCACAGAAATAAATTGCATTTTATATATTCAAATAGAAAACAGTTATTTTAAAGTGCTTTAATATCTCACTATATAAAATATTACTGTTTAACTAATGTCTCTTTGCCTCTTGTAATTACAAAAAAATCCCCCCTCTAAAAAAAATAAAGAATAATGTACGTGCATAGTGTAATGAACTCAGATTTTTATTTAAACATTATTGCTCTAAAGCCAATTAAACTTTAATATGCAACTCGACTTGGCCTTTTTCCACTGCAGCATTGTTATTAACCATAGCCTCCATGTAAACTGGCGGATCATGGAGTCAGCAGTGAGTGAAGGGGTGCGGATTAGCTCATTGTTTTGAAAAGTAGAACAAATGATAGCAGACCTTTGCTTGGTACTGAACAATAGCCGTGGCTGGAACCAGAGCCATAGGGGCCGTATCCTCAATGACTTAATAATTTCAAAACCACAGCCATAATAAATCCAGACGTTGGAATGCCCCACATAAACAGCCAGAGTGGTGTTCAACCCTTGGTTGTCTCCTTCAAAAAGATTCATTTGATTCCAGGAGGTCAAAGAACCAATTACATTACATTTGTGATGGGGTTGTTGTTTTATAAGCGCTGAATCAGCGCCGGGCTGCTGTCTAAAGCTCCCCAAATATGACCAAATGTCACCAACAGTCCATATATCCACAACAAGTTTGTGTTGGACAAGACACTTTCATTTTGAGTGCAAGGGGGTGCTGTTTGTTTTCCAAAGCACACATTTGTTGCTTGTGCTTAACTGTTATTTTTAAGATTTGTGGTAGCAAGGATGCAGAACAAGCTCAATTTTCACCTTAAAAACCCCATAAAGTCCTGTGGTGACGTTTCCTTTGAATCAGGAAGTCTGGACGGGACATATTGGAAGGCTTGCCCCTTTTTTTCCTTTTTTGTAAAATAGTCACAGTCCTTAAACCATGATTAGCTGCTCATTCTAGAGAGCATTTGAAATGAAAATGAAAAGTCCAACATTAGTCACCAGAAGAGAAAAGTATCTGTGAATGGAATTTTGGCATTTTTAGATTTAGAATCTAGAAAACCTCAAAGCTAAAACACATGAGCACTAAAGCTGTATAAAAAATATATGAATACAACCATTTTAACTTTTAAATGAAAATATATGGATTGTCATAATCCAATAAATCATAATCAGCATACATCAAAATCATTCAGATTACAGAAAAAAACTCACGTCAGTGTTGCACGAATCTGTAGCGCTTCCTCTCTCCAAGACAGTACTTCCCTCCGCCTGTCGGCCTGAAAGAGTTTGAATAAAAATAAACTCATGAGGTACCATCATGAGAGACAAGGAATCAATATAAAAAATGCATCTAGACACTATTCTAATCAACACCGGACAGCATCTGTACCGCATTTGCTTTTACAGAGGAAGACAAATGGTCCAGTAACCACAATCTCTACATGCAAGCATATTTTTCCAGATTGAAGCTTAGTGTCCTAAAGATCAGATTGGGTCATCAGATCACACATAACGCCACATTTCAGATCTTTTGTGCTGATCTCAGATCAGTTTAAAGAGCATGTGTGTAATTTTTTCAACAATAAAATACTTCCTTCTATCCCAATTCAATGTGCGAAGACACATATAAGTAAGTCATTCATAGGTTGACTTCTCAAAGAGTGAAAACACTGCAGGGGTAGTAGAAATAGCAAGTTTGAAAACAATCATTCAAAAATCTTTAAATTAGAAACATCACCGTCATTTCGAATTTCTCAGTCATGCCTATTTAAACTCCCCTGAAGCTGTTTGTTCATGGCTATAATTCATATGAAATTTGGTGTGACACATCATAGAGACCCATCTGACAAAATTTTACCAAAATATTTTTCATTTGTCAAACTTTTTGACCCCTACAATAAAATATATATTTTTTTACGATGTAACCCATTATCACTAATTGACCTGTATATTGTTAGACACATCTGTAGCGCCCTCTTTTAACTGTTGATGTGCGGTCAATTTTACCTGCAGTTACCAAACTCTATACATGTTATTTTCATCAAGCTGGGGAACTTTCGAAATTAAAATCATTAGCTCCGCCCAACGGATTAACCATTTCTTTTCCAACTTGTGACAGCTAATCATGCTAATAGCAGCTCGATTGTAATCTCTGTTAATGCAAGTTACGGTGAGCTGCACGGACGTGCTGGATTCGCCGTGTTTGGATACCGATGTAGGTTTGCAAATCCATGAGCATAAATAGTAATGCAACAACCGCTAATGTTGATGGAAGGCTTGTTCGAGATGCATCGGAGCAGCGTGGGCTGATCGGAGCTGCGGGAGTGTTTGGAGAGTTTACGATTTCTGCTTTTGAATCTAATCTTTTTCTAATGTTTTTTCGAATTCGCTCAGTTCGAACTGGTGCGGAACCATCTAGTACAAGCCTGGTGTGTTTGTGTGCCACGTTAGCGTTGCTGGGCTACATGAGATGTATACAGTGACGTAAGATCTAGCTCTGTGATGGTTCTCTAGCCTGTGGAAAGGCAAACCGGTTCTTTGAAAGCTCGTCAGTCCAACCAACTCTGAACCGGTACTAGCTCTAGCTCTGAACCAGCACCTGGTTCTTGTTGGTGGAAAAGGGGTATGTGAGTCCTGTGTTCTCTAGACCGGGGTAGCATTCGGTTTCTCAAGTGTCAAGCCTTTGGCTCTGTAAGCCTCTACTTGGCAACAAGACTGGTGCTACATCCAAGAGATCATCAAGACTCTGGTTCCTTGTGTTCCTGCCTTATCTTCCTCACCATCATCCCACCTGGTGCTGCCTCACTCCACTTGCTGTGCCCTGTCAACAGTCATGTCAATAAAACATCACCACCGCTCATTCTACATCTGGGTCCTCTCTCTTGCAGAACTGTGACAATTTCAGCCTTACATGGAGTTCCATTGTTCAAGAGCAAGATGCCCCTCAGGCCAGTGATTTCCAATTCTATAAACAATAATCCCCATAATTAATAACTGGGCCCCTAATAAGTCCCTCAAGTATCCATGTATTCTATCAAGGTTGACTTCAGTTCCATAAATGGAAATTTAGAAAACTCCTCAACCCGCAAGCAAATATGAAAAACAGTTTCCATTTGTGTTTGTTTGACAGAGAGCTCAAGACATTCGTACTATCTCCCGTGTCTTGTTCAGGATGTTATGACCAGCAAGGCACTTTTTCCTCATTGCCTTATAAATACTTGATGTATGTATCCAGGTCTCTCTCGGTGAACAACTAAGCTGTTTGGCCATTTCTCAGCAGGTTATTTTAACCCTTGAGAGCAGCATAATGAGGTTTGCCAAGCCTAAGGCCTAAGGATTCTGGCCTCTTTCTCCCTACGTGCCGTCTGGCACCAAGAGCGGCTGGTTGTGCTGTTTTCTCAGGGCCGCTCTTAATGAATGCTTTCCAGGGCAGCTTGGCTTGAAGTGCTTGGGTTTCCTTTTTCTGGGTAGCCAGGTTTTAAGGGCCGATCATCTTACACAGGTGTTACATATTACACCGGCCACACTCCCGCCACTGTCTGCAGCGAGAGTGTGAGGATAGACATTTCCGCAACCGCCGGGAATGAAACCTAAACTCCATCTACATCCAAACCTATTTTGAGCTCCTGTGGCTACCTATGAAAAGTTTGGAGAAACTGGCAAGAACAAAATAAAACTGCAAGAAGGCCAAAGTAAAAAATCATTTTGGACCAACAATCATCATTACATTTGCTTGACAAATTGAGTAAAGGTTTTCTCAACATTTAATATTTCAGGAAAATATTTTCAGCAGTTAAAGTATACAGCCAGTTATAATTAAAACATTTTATTGTTTTTGAAAGAAGTTGCTTATGCTCTCCATTTATTTGATCAAACATACTGCAAGAGTAATATTGTGAAATATTTTTACAATTTAAAAGAAGTACAATAAGTAGTCCTAGAAGAACATCCTCATCTCAGTTCTCACGCATGCGCCCATAAGGAAGTAATGGAATAGTCGAATAAAGTCGTTATTTATGTTTTTTTCGCACAAAAAGTAGTCTCGTCGCTTGATAAACTTATAATTGAGCCACTGTAGGGACATGGAATATTTAAACATTTTCTTTAATGACTTTATACGCCGTCAAGAGCCAGTCCCTTAGGCAGTCTATGGAGGAGTGATCCAGCTCTCAGATTTAATCAAAAATATCTTCATTTGTGTTCCAAAGATGAACGAAGGTCTTACGAGGTTGGTACAGCATGGGAGTGAGTAATTAATGACTTAATAATTAATAATTTTCATTTTTTGGGTGAACTAACCCTTTAATAGTATGTCCCAACGGAATATGTGTAATCAATCTAGATTGAATTGTGCACAAATTTGTGAAGAAAGGTGAAACAGTAATGAGACTAGTGTGAGCAGTTGTGAGAAGGACCAAATAGGGACCTGTTCAGCTTTGTTCTGGCTTACTTTGCCTACTTACGCTGGGCTGTCACAATGTCGCATGGACGAGGAGACGCCACCACCGCAGGTACGACTGCATTCTCCCCAGGTTGTCCAAGGTCCCCAGCTTCCGTCCACGCTCTGCGGCCATGTCCCAAACGCCACACATTCACCCTGATAACACCACTAACACAAAAATATGGAAAAATTAATTCTTCTAAAATTGTCCCCTCTGTCATAGCTCTCAAATCTATTGAAACCATAGGCGCTGACTTAAAGGAGCATAACGCAAGTCTCTGAGTTTTTGCAGAACTACGCCCCCTCTGGTGACAAATGAAACTGCGTGCGCGCTCATGGAATACCATAGACTTTATAGAGTAGACATATACACGGAATACACGCACGTTTGCACGAGCTGTTTATAACCAAAGGAGCATCAGGCACACATCTTTTGTTACAGTCATAATGAGGTAATACAGTTATAAATCTGCAAGTCATTTAAAATATATGAAAGGAAAGGCATTTGAGTAAATTACACACTTATGTAGGCCTATGTGTGTGTGTGAGGGGAAAACAGGGGTAGAAAACTTAGGCTTTTGTTTCCATTGATCTCCATGTTGAACTGTTTTATGTGCTTACTGTAGCCTATCCACTTATGATTGTATTATTATGGAAACACGTTCATGAACACTTCTGAGCCAGCAATAAGAGAGAGCGCCAGAAGCCCTGGTATGAGATCATTTCATTTCTTAAGGCTACTTTTAATGAAGATAGTGGAGGTAGAAGGTAACTTAGTGTTAATCGTATGCGCTCTTACTTTCACTTTCATTTGCGATAGATTGTGGCGCGCTGGCTTATAAATACACTCGCCTGCTCATCTGAGGTGATCCACGTCGTCATATATGACTAAAACAACATGACATAGCCTGTTTTCAACAACCAGATGCATTTACACTTGTCCAGTTTCATCTGGAATACAGCCCAGACCACGTCCTCAATGGTTTGAGCTGTCGGATTCAAATCCGTCTGGATTCAACCTGGTCTTTTCACGATCGAATAAGTTATCCGATCACAGAAAACACATGAAGTGACCAGATGTAGACTAAACAGCCCCTTTGAATCCATCTTCTACTTTTGGGAAAGTTGACTAAAGTTGCGTCGCTCGAGTTGTCTTCTCTGATACGGAGAACGGCGGCGAATACACTAACCTGCAAAGCATAGGCACATAGCCAGGCGAGCGTGAACGCGCATGACGTCACGGCCAGGCTCAGATTCGAGCCCGAATCCCTCTTATATATTTCACTGTACAGGATTATAGAGGCGATCGCAGTGATCAGAGAAGGGCTCATTCAGCCCATCAGACGATTGTTTCAGCATGTATGGGTTAGAAAACGGCTAATTTTAACATAAAATGTTGCGCAATGCACCTTTAAGTTTCTGCCGGTGAGTGACCACACCACATACCACCCACAACCCCCATCTTTCTTTCTTTTTTTAATTGGAAACTTGAAAGTGCATACAACAAAAATAAACACATCTTTATTCATGACTCTCAGCTGGTTCCTATCCTAGCTTGTTGAGACAGAAACTTTTGACTCTCTCTATTCCAGCACTTTAGACACAGTTGCTCCTATGCGCTTAAAGAAGATTAAAGAAAATAGTCCAATGCCATGGTACAACAAGTACACTCAGGCCCTTAAGAGAGCAGCCAGAAAAATGGAGCGAAACTGGAAGAAGAGTTTTGATTTTAGAGTTTTTTCGCAATTCATGGAAAGAGAAACAGTGGCTAAATTAACGAAAAATAAAGCAATAATGACTTTATGAACTTTTTGACTTACAAAATTGATAATATCAGAGAGAAAATTATAACTTTGCAACCGTACACTACTAGCTTGGCAAGCCAGACCCACATCAAGATGTTGGGTCTGGGAACTCACCATTGACAGAGCTCAATCCAAGGGGATGGATATACGGTTGTCTTTCAAATTCCCTTTGCACACAATAGGATAACGTTAGCGCTACAACCAACCAGAGCGTTTCCCCACCAGCAGAGCTAGTTTATAGATTAAACTTTTGCCGTATCTGGTCGGCAAAACTACAAACACATCTTCCATTTTTAAGAATAACTTAAGTGACAATCTTTGCTCTATTTTCAAATAAAAGATTAACTCCAAATCCTCCAGTCACGGCCAAAGCCGATTCGAAAGACTGCTGTTCGCCAGCAGCAGCAGCCATTCTTTGTTTTCAAGTAGGAGGGAACCGTCGCAACTCTGTCATCATTATGTTAAGCCCGCCCGTCGAGTTTGGTTTTTACAGATCGAAACGTAATGGAGAGTTGCTTGACAACCCTGGCTGCAAAATAAAATTTGTTGCCACTAGGGTGCGTCTAGATTTATAGGCTAGTCTACTACAGTATCGCATCAGACAGTGCAGTCTCCCTGAGGAAAAAATTTCATTCATTTAACATTCAATATTCATTCATTTCTATAGGACAGGAAGAATTTTTCTAAACTCGTTAAATCATCTAAATCGACAACATGTATGTTAGACCCTATACCGATTAATCTATTGATAGAGATGCTTCCAGAGGTTATAGATCCTCTTCTTAATATCATTAATTCATCTTTGTCATTAGGATACGTACCAAAAACTTTTAAGCTGGCTATGATTAAACCACTTGTTAAAAATCAGGATAAAATTCTCTCAAAGGAGAAAGCTGGTAGTCAACGAGGTGTGAATGCAGGAGGAGAAGATGAGGTGTATAAAGGCCATTTCCCAGGCCAAGCAGGGAGAGTGGATGAGATGGGAGAGTGTGGAACAAGGCAAGATGAGCTGGCAAGACCTTTGGTCAATGGAAGAGAGTAGTATCAGTCTCCTTATCAGGTCAACATATGATGTTCTCCCATCACCACAGAACCTAAACCTCTGGGTAAGTGAGGATCCCTCTTGTACTTTGTGTACATCACCTGCCACACTAAGGCACATTTTGACAAGATGTAAGGTGGCTCTTAGCCAAGGTCGGTTTACTTGGCGCCATGACCAAGTACTGCGATGTTTGGCTTTAGCATTGGAAGGCAAGCGTAGTATGACCAATAAGTTGCCGCCTGTTCTAGCAAAACATTACACGCAGAAGACAATATTCCTCCACCCAGGCGAGCAACCACCAAGAAAAGGTGTTAACACCAATTCTCGCCCAGGACAACTGGAAGCTGCTAGGGACTGGAAAATGCTGGCTGATCTTGATCAACGGCTTATTTTCCACCTGAGATTGCCACCACTAACCTAAGACCAGATATTGTTTTGTGGTCTGGATCAGCACGCATTGTTCAACTGATAGAGTTAACAGTGCCATGGGAGGATGCGGTAGATGAGGCATATGAGAGGAAGAAACTGCGGTATGCTCATCTGGCCACTGAAGCAGAACAGCGAGGATGGAGAGTCCAGGTTTATCCAGTGGAAGTGGGTTGTCGAGGTTTTGTGGCACACTCTACAACCCGGTTCCTCAGAGACGTCGGATTCAGTGGCCAAGAGTTGCATCGCACAGTAAAGAACTTATCTGAAGCAGCAGAGAGGAGCAGCAACTGGCTGTGGTTGAGACGGAAAGATTCTGGCTGGCTGTGTACAGGCAGTTTCTGTAGAATTCTTAAAACTGTTGGTTTATTTGTTGGGTTGCATCATAATTAATGGGTTGCGAAGACAGTGGGACTCGAGAGCCTTAGTCAAAAGGATTGGCGCGTATGGTTGGATTGTGAGATAGTGGTTAGGTCACATGTGATCTACGAGGAAGGGGAAATCTCAGTAGCAGGAGGGATGTAAAGGTCAGTAAGCTGGGTTGAGTTGAGTGGGGGACAGAGGGAGTGACTCTGGGACGCCAGAGTCATTGTCGATCCATCTTGAGGTGTCGTGGGCTAGTCGACGAAACACTGAGGACGGAAGGGGCCCACTTGAAGACCCTAGAGATGTCCCCTGACTCGGCTCAATCCAGACGGTTGTCGTCCTGGTCCACTGAGGGAGACCACACTGTGGTTGCAGCCATCGTGCTTGCTGACGCGCCAAGTACACTGCAGCCGTTAACGCCAGACAGAAGGGGAGTCACACCACCATATGGAAAGAAAGCGTAAATGGAAGTTTACTGTAAAGCTACGTTTTAAGTTTTGCTTATCTTGTCAAAAGCAGAGTACAAATCAGCATAAAGTTTTAACATCTACTCTTCGAGTAATGTAAATCATTATTTTATGATTGGTTTTATGATTGGTTACAATGAGAATATGGAGTATATATATGATTTTACACGGGTGGTTGGTCATTTTGGGATCAGTGGCAATGACTGATAATGCATTTCAATAGAAAAAATTCTACAAATTCCACTGAATGTCAATACAAAATTTACTGAAATGGCATTTCTGCATATTCAAACTGGTATATCATGATCGATAAGACATATGGGCCAATGACATGATATTTTTGTCCCATCTACTCATTTTTTTCAAAAATACATTAAAAACATTTTTTGACATGGCAAGGTTATTTCAATGTTGTAAAATGTCATGAGGTGCGATTCTGCAAAATTGTTATAATATTTATTTAAAGATATATGGAAAAACCTGGTATTTTTATTAGTAGCTATTATTGGTCCATTTTTCCTCTGACATTATTAATCCATAAGCATTCCCTTGCTTATTATTACAGTTATGATTGTAATTAGCATGTCCAATAAGTTAACTGCAGCTGTCATTTGAGAAAAAATCTCTTGGCGTAATCTTATATTGTCTAAACAGTTGCATTCACCTACTGTCCCTAATCTGAATCTACTCCAGAATAAAAACAGACTCAAGGCATTGTAGTGCTTCAGGACCACATGAAATCTTCTCAACACTCAACCGCATAATGCCATCCAACCCAGGGGATTGGAGACGCTGGAAACTGTCGTCACTGTGCAACTGTGTCAGTAGGTTAAGTTCTGTCTCTTTCTCACTCTCTCCCTATGTCTGGGTGGTTGTTCTTGTTCTCAGACTCTATTTATTTCCTCTCGTTCACAGACAGGAAGAACTTGGCAAGGAAAAGGCTGTGTCCTCAGGCTACCAGTGTCTGAAATCAGGGTACTGTGCTAAAGACACTAGCAGGCAGATCCAAAATAACCTCTTAGAAGAATGTCTTGATCTAACAGACGCTCTGTTCTGAAGCCTGGTGAGCTGCCTCCGCCGGCATCATTTGAAGGTACTCCATCATATGCATGCTTTGAAAGTAAAGCATTTTGAAGTAACACATATTTAATTCGAATATAAATTGTTTTAATTTGACAAGACTTTCAGCAGATTATTAAATGTTTAAAATGTACAAAATAATTTATTTTAATTTATATTTTAAATTGTATTCATTTAAATTTGAACCCTTTCACGTTCAGTACGGCCCAGATTATTGTGGTTCAACATATATTTATACATTTAAAAGAAATTATTTTTAATATTTTTAATGTTTGATATTATATATCCCTGTGAGTAATTATGAGTCTTGAACTGTAAACTCTGTTGACAGTGTTGACTTTCTCAATATATATGTTGATATGCCAAAATGGGGTGTGTGCAGTAAGGGGTACATTTTGAATACAGAAATTGTTTATTGTAATTTGACATGGGGGTCAGCAGATTATATACAATTTGATACGACAGTTACACATTTTGTAATAATCTGCCCAGTGGACATGATCGTTGGCTGATGCAGATAAAATCAAAATGGATGGTCATTGGTTGGTTTATTGGCTAGTAGCTCTCTAGCCTCAGTCACACTGGTTGGCTGAGCATCTGATGCCTATATAGCACACTCAAATGTTAACACTTCAGGTTTTTGTGCGTGCGTGATGTTCTCTAATGGTCCGCCTGGAAACTAATGTCGTAATGCCAACCCCCCTCATGGAAGAAGAACGCTATAGTGTTTTAACTGTGAAAATAAGCGCTTACTTCAATCAACTTCAAAAGTATGTGAAGTTCTTGTCGGCTCCAGTGTTGCAGTAAACTTGCACAATGTTCCTGAATTAATAATTTATTAAATGTATGCCGGTCTATTATCTTGGGCGGTCCTTGGCAAATGAAAGCTGCGGTAGAGTCCAGACCTTCTGCCGTCAGTCTGAAAGGTCTGGCAACGCAAGACTAATTGGCTAGTCTCACTATCTCAATAAAAGTATATTATATATCCCTATTACATATATTATTTATCACAAAAAAGATTGTGAATTTATTAAGAAAGAAAGTTATTTATAAAATGTGTATTTCATGTTGTCACATCAGATGAATAAAAAAGGAGAAGAGAGTCCTGAAATAGTAGATTAAGAATGAATTTTGCCTGATAATGGGCTTTTTTTTTGGCATTGTGCTTCCTGAAGTGTTCGACAGCCATTCTTTACGATGTACAGTAGCAAATTCATTATCAGTGTTGATGGTGGATAGCACATTCAGTAGCATGTGTGGTCACTCCTTTTTTCTCTGCCTTTACATTTATCAACTTTCTGAAGCCGGCAGGGCCTCCACTCCATTACACGCTGGGTGAGAAATGGCTGACATTCGTATTCCTTTGATGCTGACCCAGCCAGGGGCAGACATAAGTACGCCACCCGCTAAAAAAAAACAGTGGCTTAACCTGGGGCTCACTGCTTGTCCAAGACAACGCATCAAGAGCTTGGCAGTAAATAGATCCATTGAGCGAATGGTAACAAAGATCGACAGCTTGTGGTCCTCTTCCATTCTTCCTCTTGAGCCATCCTACGAGCGAGGACAATGGCCACCCTAATCTTTGTTAAAACTGTCTCTCTAACCTGGCCCGGCAGAAAACTGATGACCCAAACGCTGCTTGCATGAGTGAACACTGGGAATAGGCTTTCTTATTTCCATATCTGGTACAATGAGAGCATCAGGAGCCATGAGAAGGCCGTTTCCCATTACCTGCCATTGCATAACCTTTCCTATTGTATAAAATTTTCTCCTTATGGCACACTGACTTACCCCCTTTTCAATGGTGTTGGTCTGGCACAGGGTTCCTTCTGCGGCGGGGATACTGTTGGTGACACAGCGATTACTTTTGCTAAGGCACCGAGAGCTCTCTGACACACTTCCTAGGAAAGAAGGCAAAAGCAAGTTGGTCAGAATATATCAATTTCCAAGAGAGACCAGAAAAAAATGGAAACAAGATTAGCATTGTACAGTGGGCTGGTTTCCACAGCAGGCTTCTTAGAGACCCAATAAAATCGCTTCTTTCTTGCGTTGACATACAAACAAGATGTTTGGGTGGGGCATACTGAAAGGATACCCCCCCTAATAAGCCAATAGGCTGTAGTTACAATAGGCTGTAGTTACGTCACTGCTACATGAACATGCTACTTACTAGTCAGTGGCAGGTGGTTTTGGTGGAGGAGACATACTTATTTTAAAAAGAATTTGATTGGTCAAAATCTGATTTGACATGACAAATTATGCGTTATACAGCAAGCAAAAACAGTTCCCTTTCAACACTGAATATTGGATTGACACTATGGGGAACGCCATCAGGGCGATTGGTGATGGCGTCTGAAAACATGTGCTAGGGGTGGAACGGTTCATGAAAAAAACTGAACCATTCAATTCACTTGTCAAAGTTCGAGACACGTGTGTGTATTGTTCGGGTCCGGCCATGCTCAGTGTGACGTGTTTTTTATCATTTGGCATGGAGGCAAATGTTAGGAGTGTCGAGTGCTTGCAGCGCAGCAGGTCAACTTGATCTACTGTGTGGGATCATTTTGGATTTAGTGCTACATATGACGACAACGGCGGCGGTAAGAAAGTGCTAGATAAAACCGCGACAGTTTGCAAGCACTGTGCCACACGTGTTGCTTATGTTAATTGAAACACTTCCAATATGTTAGCTCATCTGTGGAGAAATCACCCAATGTGTCAACAACTGACAGTGAAAAAAGTTGGGTAGGAAAGAACTACTTCCTAGCCTGACTTCGCCATACTCATATTCTTGTCGGAATATGAGTCTGAAACTGCTCCGTAGGGCTTTGATTATGAGGCGTGTCTTAACTGAACCAGGAAACAACAACTCTGCACTCAATTGGATAGTCCGGTAAACCTGACAACCAATCAGAGCAACGCAGTAAGTCAACTACTTTGCATACAGTTGTCAACTACAGAACGTAGCCTAACTTTACTTATTTTAGAAGTTAAATAACGAGTGTTGCTTCTTTTACTTACTCCTCCATGAGTGCGACCAAAGGAGAAACCACAACGACCACAGGCTTTTCATTACGTCCCATCTTCTTCAGCGACCGTCAGAGCCAGCTGATAAGTTACACTTTTGCCGAATCATGTAGGAAGGACGGCAAAAATATCTTTCCGAGTTGACAAATTCCTTGATTGCAGTTTTCTGTTTGTCTATTAAAATTAACGTGCTGTCGATTCATTTCACAACAGACGCAACAGTGGAATCTATACATCTCAATTCTCCAGCTGCAGTCATCTCTGAGGGAAGAACCAGTTAAGCGCTCTTTGATAACGTGATGATTACGTCCTTGCAGATCACCTGTCCATCATCGTATAAAGCCCGCCCTGGCAATTTGATTGGCCCGAACATGTTTTGCCTGATCATAATAACTCCTCAATGGATCGAGTCCAGACCAAACTTCCCGACCAAAAAATGTTGTGGGCGGAGTTCGGGCAGGCATCCAGGCTAACAACTTCCACTACCTGAAGCATTTACAACACAGTAATAAAATGTAGGCTTTGTAGGTTTTTCTAAAGTAGGTTTTTTTTAAGTGTTAAAAAGGAAAACAACATTACCAACATATACAGAATCTAACTGAAAACAAACCGTATATCATACAAACCGTATTATGGATTTTGTGAACCGTTCCACCCATAGCATGTGCCATATAGCATCCTTTATTTCTACAGGGCACCTTATCTAGCACTGGGAGTTTTTGGATCCGGGATGAGTCCAGGCAAGGTGAAAGCACTTTCCCCAATTGCTTTGGGGTATGAGAGCTGAAGCTCCCATGTGTTTCCCTAGGGGTTGTGTATTTAGGGTCAAGGATAGTGAGAAACAATATTTCTAGCAGTTCACGTATATGCTCCCTCTGAAGGTAGTGGTGGGCCAAGGTTGCAGTTTAAAACATTCCCCCAAACCCAGTATTCCCTATGGACTGGGTCAAAAAAAAAAAAGAAATTTACCTAGCTTAACCTTAATGCTCTGCTCTTAGACCTCATGTGGCTAATGACTGGCCCGCAAGGAAGGGAGGAAGGTTGTTAAGGCCAGGACTTTCCTTGTCCCGGAGCATAGAAGCTTGGATAATGGCCAAGGCAATATTACCACTTGACAGACTTGCTTTTACCCATAATTAAAGCTGTCAATAGATTGAACATTTTAATTGTGATTAATCCCACCCTTTGTTGAAAAACAGAACAGGACCACATGGGGATAGCAAAAAAAATAAAAAATAATAATAATCCAATGACCTGACTGCATTACCTGACTACAGTGCACAGATCCATTCAGAAATACTAAACACAGCAACCTACATGACAAATCAAAACATTAACCTGAATGTGTGTGTAGTGAAATGGGAAAACGGTGAACGGTGAAACGGATGCTTAATGTACAACTCCGCGATCATTTTTACCAATCATTTTAATTGCAATCCTCATCCATCAAAACTTTACTTGTTTGCTTATCAAGCCACTAAATGTAGTTTGCACATCATCTAGCCATACAGCGGTGGGATCTTTTGAAGTTAAAAGATCTTTTGACGTCTAAGCTTTATTAGAAGACATTTTGTTGCTCTAAGTTTCAAGTTAAGTCAGACTCCCTCAAATTTACATAACGAACTTTGCATATCACAGCTGGAAATGGGGGGGAGGAGTATTGGCATAGTCAGTATGAATTGCTAGAACTCCCTTATAAAGTAGCTGACAAACGTACCAAAGATCCAACTTCCATGTGCTCTGAAGGATCTATGCTGGGGCCTAAAGTTTGAACATATAATGCTCTCTGTATACAAGTGTAGCTTTGTAGAACCCTACATTGTATTTCCCTATAAAGTGCACAAGGTCCCTTTAAAGCTTGAACTTCACAGGATTTACAGGACAGAGAAGTGCCCCCATGAAAAAGACTTATGATAGGGAGCACCACCACTGACCCCAGGTCAGTAAATAAGACTCAGCTGGCCAGCCCATCCAGATTAAATAAAGCGGCAAAGTGCCACTCTCTAGGTTGCAAAAGCTCCACCTCTGCAGCTGGTTTTAATAAGGTTTCCTGCTGGCTCATTCAAGATGCTCATGCTGAGAGGGTCAGAGGGGTAGGCTTGACCAGCAAGACTCAGGCACAGACGGGTTTAAGCTGGGAGTGCAGGGTAGCATAAAAATCGGCCTACTTCACTAAGACCAAAGTAATTACCATCAAACTTTTTTCGAATTTTCAGAGGCACTTCTGGTATGAATTTGACATAGATGGCATTCTAGTAAAACTACTAAAAGAGTAAAATTGACTAACATCAATGTATATGACAGCTGAGTCAGGTGCAAGATATAATGTAATATTACGCATATGTTGTGCATATATCTATATGTGTATGACGTTTGAGTTCATTAACCACCCATGCAAAGAGGGTAAATAGTCAAATAACCAGCTGAAAGTGAATATACCACAAAGACTGTACAATTATTTAATGTCTTGAAGTAAGGACATGTTATGACATCATATGCAAAACATGGATGACATCAGCATAAAAGTTGTTCCAAGTTCACTCGTACATATCCAGCCTCCAGCGTCAATATGACCCAGTAACGTTGAAATTGCTGAATCCACTTTACCATACTAGGTGCTCTCAACTGCCGCTATGTTCCCATATTCCATGGTGATAATCTCCCCATATGCAATGCTAATTAATTGATGGTTAAATAAACAGAAGGATAACGTCTAATGTCTCCCACAACCTCCCTAGTCACTTGATCCAAACACCACTGATCTGAAGCAAAATATAGATTTCCACTGCCTTTGTCCTAAAGACACAATAGGCCCAATGTTTTTTTTGTTTTGTTTTTTATTATTGGGGAAGAATGGGATAAAATTCCACTCCACACCATTCAGGATGTCAATGATAGCATTCCAGGAAGGATTGAAGGCAAAAGGTGGTTGTACACCTTATTAGGTCTTTGATATTAATATATTTTTAGGTTTCAATTTTTTCGTCCACCCGGTGGGTGTGTGTTTATCTCTCCGTAACAGTTTTTCCAAACCAAAATCAAACCTCTAGTTCACTGGTGTGGTTATAATTCTCCAAAGGCATGTATTAAACAGATGGTTGGCAGACAAAAAAAAGATTGTCAGAATCCACTAACACTACAAGCTGTATTAAACTTGAGCCAAGGGAATGCAAGACTTTCTTTCTTTACATGACCGTCTTCCATGCTGATCTATACCACAGTTATGAGCTTAAGAGAGAAATTATAGGGTTCTCTTTTGGCATGCGTTCATCCACTGTCGCATATATCTCTCAATGAAACAAAAGAACTCTGTAATCTCGGGTAATTTAATTCTTTTCTGGTGTAGAAAGCAAAGCCGCATATTTGTACTAAGCAGAGCGCCATCTCTTATTGATCATTAATTTTCCTGGCTTGCTTCAAGCTCTTTTTTCCCCCTGTGTCAGTTTATTTGCTTAAGTTTGTTATTCTTTGGGTAAAATCATTATCATTTCCAAAAGTCTGGGGATTCGGCAGGAAAAGAAACAAACCTCAAGTATGGACTTTCTCTGAAAGATATGTGGCCCAACTTCAAACGGTCCTCGGCAAAGCTCGTTTCAGGTGCTGATAAAACAACGATCTTTAATTTCGACAACATGAATGGCATCATGTGACATTCTACAAGAGAGTCAACTTGGCAGCCCCCCTTCTAGCCCTCAAAGGAAGTGAAAATAATCTCATCTGATTGCTATCACCTGTGTTTCTTAAAGCTTCCAAAAGTTCTCCACGATCAGGGCAAGTGTTACAAAAACTTAAACTCAATATATTCTTTACAAGTCCAAATGAGACACCACAGCACTCACTCACAGCACGTTTTTTCCCCTTGCTGCTCTGTACATCAGAGAGCTCTTCTTGTAATTTTGCCTGCTGAACAAATCATGTCCTTTGGCTAGTCTCCTCTGGGTCAGTGGTAAAAATAACTGCTTGACCTCCGGCTTCATGTCTCTCTCAGAGCTCTTTAAGTAGCTGTCTTGCTCTCTATGTCCAAACCGCCTTCTGAATCGTCCAGTGTTATTAAAATCAGCTCTTGAATTTAATACATATAAAGCAGGTTCTGACCTCACAGGTAAAGCATCAAGAATGTAGCAAATATCTGATGTGTCCACATTATATGACTCTGTGTCCAGACATTTTCTAGCAAAGCACACTTGGTTAGGACAAACTTTTGTATTTACATTGAAATAGTTAGTGCTTTTCGCTTCGTTTGCATTGGTTAGGGCCTGTTCACATCATCTTTTGCACGCTCAAGTTTGTTATTTCAAATGTAGGCGCACGGTAAGCGCTCATAATGGAAGCGTTTTTTCGAAGTGCGTCCGAGCCACATCGAGATAAAAACATCTCAACTTTTCAGAATGCCGCAAGCGCACCATAAGCGCACAGTAGGCCACTTGACAAGAACCAACCAGAGCACTACCGCCCTAGCGCTTTGGAAAGGAGAATGCAGCGCGGCCTAGCGTTTTTCTACGCGTTTTAGACGTTATATGTGAATCCGGCCTTAGGTTGCAGTTAGGTACAATATATGGTGTATACAATATATGGTGTAAAAACGTCTTAGTGCTGCCCTCTTCAGGTTGAACGGTGAGTACTGCATATGAATTTTTCTATTGGATGTTAGCGCTTCTTTGTGATATACGCACATTTCAGCTCACCACGCTCTTGGCATCGAGCTACGCCCTTGGCAGTATAAAAACCAGCTTGTTTCGTCAAATCCACTGTAGCGAGTCAGGAGTTGGAATTGCGAGTATTGAAAACGATCAGGATAGAGTGTTTTAGCATCTATTTTGTCCCCTCTATCTCCGCTGGGGTCTGCCCACTTTTTCAGCATTTTTCAAATATTACCAGTGGGGAGAGTCAGGCTCTGACCGGTTTCACTTTTTTGCGTTTTTAAGCCTCAAAAACGCCGTCGCCGTGTAAACAAAAGGCACATCCGATAAAATATTTTTACGCTTTCACCCGCGAGCGCTCTGTGTAAACAGGGCCTCCTACAGATCCGGGTGGTTAAAGACCCGAATATGTGATAATGATGATTGTGATTTATGATTTTAAGGGTTAAGCAACTACAGAACATTTGTGCTTGCTGCAATAATAGTTCATTTTTGGTTATTGATATGTGTGCGGATGTTTAAGAACAGAAGACTGTTGCTCCTTCTGTATAAAGACTAATCTGACACAAAAACATTGTCTCAACCAATGGCATGAGTTTGGGAAACCTGTCTGAAAACAGATATTATTTTTGCATTTGGTGACACTTAAATTTAATTTTTTCTCTTTTAGTAGAATACTTTATGATTAAAGCCATTTTGTTATTTAAAAAAAAATCCTAGTTTAATCCAAACTGTCTCATTTTCTGCCCCCAAAATTCTTTGTCTCTGAGCCAACAAATGTCACCATGTAAGAACGACATTCCCAGAGCATGATAGTGTGTTGCAGCCTTCTTACCCCATATTTGCACTGACGGGAGGAGGCACCGTACTGGAAACGACACTGCTCATCTGCATCGTACACCTGCCCTGGAGCCACAGTGGGGTACAGGAAGTCTCGGTTTCCAGAGGCTCATTGTCCAGACATGTTCCCCGACCTGAGCTGTCAAAAAAAACAAACCTTCAATGGGATTGGCTCCTCTAGCAGAGGTTTCATTTGTGACCAACAAGAGGAAAAAAGTGTCTCATGCCAAAAGCTCAGATGAAAACGAAATGGGAAGGTGTATTGTTAATGGGAATTAGCGAGTGAGAAACCTGGAGAAAGCAGAAAGCAAAATGAGTGGAGGAAGCATGAATGACAAACAGTGGCCATAAAAGGCTGAGATTTGGACTTATATGGTACTGCGGTGCGCCTATGGAATCCTTTGAAGAGCCAATAAAATGACAAAAGAGACCGAAGGAGCAAAAAAAACGCAGAAGGTATTGGAGGTCACGAGTCCAGTCAAGAGTTGTGTTTAGTCTGTTTAGTCAGATAGAAATATGAACGCTCCCAAGAAACCCTCAAAAAAAGGGGCCACTGCTCCGTCTGCAGTGAACAAAGTCAAAAAATAAAGCCCAAGAAGAGGCCAGACAGTGCATGTTTTGCTGGACTGTGTTTATTCTGGGTTCAGTAAGTGGATCTTGTTTTATTCTCTGGCGTCCTGTTACGGACGCTTTTCCCCCTCCCCTGGCGTGTGCAAGCGGCTGAGAGACGTGTCCGCCCCACGCTGCTGCTGTCCGCCGGAATAAAACAGCCAATTATTATCTCGCTCGCTTTGCCAGCAGCATGCCGCGGAATGACGCTCTCCTTCTCTCGTGAGGGAACAGTGGGCTCGCTAACAACATAAACGCTAACATTTCATACTGCTGGAGAGCAGGCGGCTCTATTCTAGGTCCTGTCTGGCATTCGCATGATTGCTGCAACTGAACGCGGCAACCTAAAGCATGTTAACCAACCAACCCCACCAACCAACCCCACCAACCAACCCCACCGTGCGCTGCTAAAAGCAACATTGCCTCTAAAGAGAGCGAGTTTACATTGCATCAGCCAAGACACACTCGCCCTCTGACGGTATGCCATTACATTTTCAGACACTTTCTACATGGAATACGGGTCTAACTCGCACTTTTATTGGTCTGAAGATGGAAAAATGGAAAGGAGTGGCTTTAAAACTTAAATTATAACTATTTGTTTTCATGTAAAGAGGGCCGGAGCTAGTGTGCACTGGGGCTTAAGCTCATTAAAATCGCCTAGTTCTTAAATCAGAAATTTTTTTTAACGAATTTAGCTTTATTTAAAATAAAATAGCAACAACGTATATAAAACATATATAAAACAGTTGATGAAATAATCCATTACATTGACAAAAAAGGCATTCATAAATATATCTAGATGTCTAAAAAAAACATCCATGGATCTGGTTTCTGTAGTGCATTTTTAGAGGAAGCATTAGGTGAAACAGGGATATCTGGCTTCCCACCACAATACTGGAAGTCTAATCTAATTATAAAACTAAACCAAATACATTGGAAAGGAAAGAAACACATGAGATCTAGCCTGGGGGTAACCAATGTTGTATTTGGTTTCATCCCCTTAGTTTTCTATTTTTTCCCATGCGTTTGGTAGAATAAACCCCTCGCTGGGGAGAAGACAAGCCTGAATATGTCCTCTTATATTGGAATACACAAACAAAGACTGTTTATTATTTTTTTAGAGAAAGACAAAAATGGTCACTAGAAACGAACATGTTTATTTACGTCAACAGCACTTCCTTGGGTAAACTCATTCACACAAGTAGATATGCCAGCAATGAAAGAAAACTTAATGACTGAAACTATTTACAATATTTCAGCACAAAAACAAATAGTTAAAAAGGAAATCACGAAAAAAGGCAATCGTTTTACCTAGTGTTTGATCGATATCGAAAAATGTTAAGCTAGTGATAAGACACATAACAGTTAGGTCTGGTCCTCTAATCTACATAATTAGACAAGCAGCATTCCAAGAACACTGATATCTAGCATAAAACACAATACCGTTTGAATTTGACTGTGTTTGAGTCAGTTTTTTCTTGTTCGACGACACGCAACGGTTGATCCTGCTTTATCTTAATTTGGAATTATTTTCTTTGACAGAGTGAAAATAGACAAAATAACTGGCCATGTTGTGTCTAAGGCCCTGTTTACACCTGGTATAGAGTGCCGAAGTTACAAAGTCACTCTGTAGGCCAAACGCGGAAGTGAGTTAGCATTTAAGCACTACCGGTTCCCTCGCTCTAAAGTCTATGTGATTTTTGAATGGGTTTTTGCTAAATCGCCTGAAATAAGGTCTGGGGTGAACAAATCCTCTAAAGATTTTCACGTTTTGATCTTTGACATTTTTTTGCGATTTTCCAAAAGTCTATGGGGAAAATGGATTGCTTTTCGAATCGAGGGAACCCATGCGCCGTGAGCTTCCGAGTTGTCCTACAAAGCGACGTCATCCAGACATCGGCACTCTATTAAGATGCGTTTTGGTCAATAGGATCACAAGTGGACAAGGCTAAATACAGGTGTTGTATAAATACAGGTGTTGTAAACCAAACCCAAGTTTGGTTTGAAGATGAAAAACAAGCCAAGCACAATGTTCTCTCACCATTCCTGATTTCTAACACACACTCTCTGTATATGTTTTCCTGTCATCTCCGGGTGCGTTTATATGTAAATTGCGCAAGCTTATTGCACCCATTAGATCGAAAGATCTGAAAAAGACCACATATTTACCTGACCATCGACCCTCGCCTGTAAAAAACCAGGACACATTTTTTTGAAAGTGGACAAAAGAGACAGATTAAAACGCCAGGTGGAAATGGGAATGTTTCTCTTCGTCCTACTTGTGATCCGATAACCAGCAACGCAACAGGTGTAGACGGGGCCTCTAATTAAAGTTAAGCAATATTATATTGTCCAAGAACAAGGTGGCCGATGGTTGAGAAAGAACAGAAATCCAATCAAATGCTTATTTGACAAAAATTTTTACTTAACATTATTCGTTACAATTATTTCAAATATTTGGGAATGAAAGTTTGTTTATTGTATACTTTGGAACTGACATGTTTAATTTTCAATTGGCCAAAAGGCATGTTTATTGTCAATGTCGATCTCAAAATGAGCATACATGTTCTATACATCAGTTTTGCAGTAATACTTACTACTGCAAACAGTAGGCATTTTTCAAAAGCCTCTTTCTTATTTGAAAGTTCCTACTGTACATGTACAAACAAGTACACAGAAACAAGTCGGAATCTACAGCCAAACACACCAGTTTCTGGTGAGAAAAGACCAATCCACACATCCAGAATCTGCTAGATGGGGATGTTTGCGGAAATTGACTAGCATTATCATAGCAAAGCTGTTTTACTGCCAAAGATTACATCAACCTGAGATTTTAGAGAAGGCCCATTATTGATGAATTGCTCGGTGCTAAGCAAATCCAAAAGGAAGGGACCAATTCAACCTCAATCCGAAATGGTCACAGATGACACGGTGTGATTATACAACAGGGAGTTCATCCCGAACCAACAGAGCAGCGTGTCTTTGTGTTTGTGTGGGAAGTTGGCACACGAATGATAAAGCTTCTGATGCCAGTAGTGGCTGTGATGTTAATCTTCTTCCATGAGGTCATTCACCAGGAAAACTTTTTGACAGCCATGGCAACCACTATTCTTTCCTTTCGCTCTTACGTCAGGCTAACAGTTCACAGTCCTGCCTATGACTGCCTACTACAGATCAACCATGCTCTCATCTAGCCTTGAACTCTTTCAAATCGAGCACATTTATATGGTTATAAAAATTAATTCACAATTTTCACAATTGTAAAGGGAAAATAAAGAGTAAAAGCATAAAAAGAATCTATCTGCATACTCTTAACTAGGGATGTGCGATTAGTCATAATTGATTTTCCGATTTTGATTTTGTCTTCCAACGTAAATCAAGATAAAACGAATTATTGACCGACGTACTCTGCCCTATTACCTTAGCTCCTCCCCTGAGTGATCTGTACACAGTCTGCCATGTTTATCTGTTACATCACCGACTGTGTTCATGTGAACTTTGTGTGTTTTTGACATAACCTTGTGTGTGTGACAGCTTTTAATGTAATAAGAGGCGAAAAGACAAATTAGTTTAATACTCATGGGACGCGCCATCTGACATCCAGTTTTCTGTGTGCGAGCTTCGCATGTGTGCGCTCAGAAAAACATATATCAGAAGTTTAGACTGATAGGTTTAAACACATGCAGATAATAAACTTTCATGAAGATAAAAAAACACAATGTCACGTGACCATGACAGCGATGCCGTAGAGATGATAATTGAAACTAAACAGATGTTTTGTTTGTGTCCGAGGCCTGTAAAGGCTCTTGTGGAAAGTGGGGCGGGGAGAAGCGGTTCATTTGCATTTAAAGATACATGCACAAAAACAAGAATGTTTTTACTTCCACTGAAAAATTGCCATTTACAGGAGACGTAATAATTAATCTGTGGGGTATTTTGAGCTGAAACTTCACAGGCAGATTCTGGGGTCACCTGAGACTTAAAAAGGGCATAATTGGTCCCTTTGATTTTAGTATTAAGCAAATCCCAGCATGCATTCTCTTAAATGCATCAGGTATTGCAGAATAGCAGTTAGAATGAAATGCTGCTGCCCACACCAGTCTCCAGGAGGGTTTGTTGATATACATATAGAAGCACAAACTGAGAGGGAACAAAGAAGGGGGATAATAACATTGTCAGAATTATTTAATATGTATTTATTTGAAATTATAAAACTGCTGAATGCATGATTTTTTTAGTTTTTAAGGAATATTTTATTTTAAGTAATTTGAAGGAATATTTGGTAACACTTTACAATACGGGTACACTAATATGCATTAATTCATGCTTAACTAATGCACAGATAATCATTGAGTTAATGTATAACACATGAAGAACTAAACCATGAATTAATGATTACTGCATCAGCAACTAATAAAGAGTCTATATGATTAATAGATTAAGTAATACATGAATTGCTATTAATTCAATGTATCACTGTGTATTCATTCCTCAATAACATATTTTATTACTTAATTAATGTGTTAATTACCACAATTAGTCAAAGTTATGCACTTCAACTTCCAGTTGTCTGCTTTAATTAATCATTAGCTAATGATTTGCAAAGGTATCATTATGTTATGACTTTACTTGTTGGGGCACATCATTATTAACTAGTCATTTAGTAATTATAGTAATTTGCACATGAATTTGCACTAACAATGATTTAATTAATCATGTATTAATGCATATTAGTGTACCTGTCATGTTATCTGGAAGCTGAAATAGAAGGCTTTGACTCATTCTGGAATTAACATATTAGTTAAAAAAATTTGTTATTATGGAATTAATCCACAATTACATATTTAATTAATAACAATTCATGTATGAACTAATACATTAACCTTAGACTCTTAATTAGTTCCTAATGTGATAATCATTAATGAATAGCTTGGATAATCATTAGTTACACATTAATTCACTATTATCTGTGCATTAGTTAAGCGCTTATTAGTGCACCCGTATCTAAAGTGTTACCGAATATTTTAATATTTTAAAGGAATTTGGGTCTTCTCAGGGTCCATTTGGTAAAAGCACATATATTTAAAGTAGTCTTTTCTTCCTTATTGTTAAGTTCTTGAACCCGCTGAGTTCTCAGGATTTCCGATCAAATTTAGATTATAAAATCTTGAACATTACCGACAAAAGAAGCATTCTTCAAATCCTCTTTTCACTTACTCCAAAAAGCTGTGATATAGTCCTTGCTGCAGGCTGACCAGGAGAAGGGGTTGGTGTTGGCTGTGATATGGGCCGCCATCAGCTTGGCTGTCTCCGTGACCTTTGGTCCCGCAGGAGTTCCCGATCCCATCGTGGTTCATGCCAAAACTGGGAGACAAGCGGCAGATCATGAGCTTTGATGGATCATGTCAATCACAAGGCTCACCCTGCAAACAAGCAACAAGCTTGGGCAGCTCTGAAAGATCAGGAGCGGAGGACATCTCCTTCAGCTAAGCTTTAAAGAGAGGCTTTTTCTGACTCGGTAACAGCTGTGAGAAGAGGACAGATGGGTCAAAGGTCAGGGGCTGTCTGGAGCTCTGGAGGAGGGCGAAAGTTGTAATCACCACCCTGATCCCGGGCTGTCAATCAGATAATTACACGTTTGAGCAGACCTCAATTGGACAGTCATCTCTTAATGAACCTGGCCTGCTTTTCCCGTTCCTCCAAGCTGCTTTCATCTGCTCACGGGCCATCGGCGTACAAGACTGCTGAAGCATTCAGCCACATTCCTTGCCGGCAACTCCACAAATACATCATTTGAGCCGTGCAAATTTTGTTCCCTTACATATCTGTCTGGATATTGTATGAAAAAGTCAGATCACGTTACAGCAAGACCTCTTGAAGCTTTCGTTGCCGGCCGGGGTCTATCCAAACTCAGTCTCTAATGCATATAACCCCCCCACCACACCACATCACACAACTCCTCTGTGTTTTTTAAGGCGCACATTTATGACATTTCACTCTACTCTCAATATAAATCAGTGCGGGAGAAACCTTCCCCACAAGAAGTAGCGGCTATTTTTACAACTGATCCACCACAGAAGCAGACGCAAGACATAATAGAGGAAATTGCAATCTCGCTGAACTTAGCCGAAAAGCTACGTAGACCAATAGATCATGGTTATTTTTCTAAGCTTTCAGGATAGGGTTCATTTGTTCAGACTGTCATTTGCATAAATATGTGTGTGCAGGCAGTACACGCTTTGCATTTTGGCTTGAGGAATATACATAATAATGACCACAATAAAACCAATCCAGACCCAGATATCCTATGAGAACTGAAAGCGTCATTTGTAGAATATTGAGTCAGTTTTCAACCACAAGGACTCTAATAGAGTCCTGATCATCTCTTTTAACATTCAGGGTTGAATTCACTAAACAGCTACAGTTGTATCTCAGCTTATTCGGCTTTCCTGTCGCTCAAACAGTAGAGCGTTGGCGCTTGCAACATCAAGGTCATGGGTTCGATTCCCAGGGAAGGCAAGAACTGTTAAGAATGTACAGTAAATGAGTACTTAGAAATGCAATGTAAGTCGCTTTGGATAAAAGCGTCTGCCAAATGCATAAATGTAAATGTTATTCACTTGCAAACTGCAATCCAATTCAACCTGATACTGAAATAGGTGTCAAAATAAGACAAAGAAAAGAAAAAAAAACATTCTTTAAAAAAATGGTTTTGAAACAGTTAACACCCTGAATGCATCTTGATCATTATTTTCAAAAAAAGTGTTTACATATGTTTTTTTAAAGTATAAAAAGTATATATTTTTACAAATATCATTACATTTATTCATTTATATACCTTAAGGAAAGTTTTTTTTACACCACATGACCCTTTACAGCCTAAATGAACTGTACCTTGTCTGATAAGAGATCTGATAAAGATCTGATATTTGAGTCTCCATGTGTCTGCATGTTTTGCACCACATGACCTTCATTTGGCGAATAAAAGTTTTCCAAATAAGCAGTTTTGTTAATTGAATCCTTTTCTTTACCAATAATAAAAACAGCAGATTACATCAAAATCCTTTTAAAGATTTTTAAAAATGTCAATATTTGAATTAAAAAACTGAGACCTGGGGCCTCGTTCATAAAACTTTGCGTAGGATTTGCGTCAGAAGTGGCGTACGGATGAAACATAGGACGTGCGTACGCACAGAAATATTTGGATTTATAAAACCGTGCGCACGCACATCCTACGCATTTTTCCCTTAATAAATCACGATCAATTCTAAATGTAGCGCAGCTTTTTGCGGCTTCATGTCACGCCCATAGTTGCCCATAAAAAGTCTATGAAACGCCCACAAGTTAATATTCATCGATTACGAAATCATGTTAAACACAGAGAGGAATTTAAAAAACGTAACTTCACTCAATGTGAAGTAGAAGTTATCGTTTGCGAGGTGGAAAAGAGGAGAAAAATGTTGTTTGGAGGGCACAGTGTGGGCATTACTAATGCCAAAAAGGCGTGGTAGATGGTTGCAGATGCCGTAAATGCTGTAGCCTCACAACTTCGGACTGTGGCCGAAGTAAAAAAGAAATGGTCGAAGAGAAAGTCGAGGTAAAAAGCGTCTAGTCATTAAATCAGAGAGGTGGCCAAGGAGTTGGGCGAAATCAAGACTGTCTTAACTGAAATAAACTGCACAATGAGGGAATTCTTGAATAAATAATATATTTTTCCACACCTTTTGTTGTGAAGATGATGCGTTTACTCCAAATCCTTCCAATTAATCGCCACATCTTCTAAGAGCGCAAGATCAGCTATTATGCGTCATTATGCATTGTGATGGGGCATTTTATTTCCATCCATTTAATTCTGCATCTGACAAGCTACAGATGTCGGTTATAATCTACTTGGAAATGGGAAATTGTTCAGCGCAAATGTAATTTCTTGCAGCTTTCTGAATGGGTGAGACATACGTCATAGCCTACGTTATTTTATCAAAAATAAAACAAACTAAAGGCAAATGCATGAATACCATGATTCCGTAGCTGATGAAGACATTTTTACTATGAAAACAACTTTTTCCCCAGGAGGACAAATAATACATCTGTTTATCGATCTATCTATATATCTCCCTAATTATCTATCTATCTGACTGACTATTTAATTGCTATATCTGCTCCGTTAGACGGACACATTGGCGAGAATATCAGTTTTGTACATTATTTCGTTTTGTTTACCATGTTATTTATGAGGATGAATTGTATAACATGCCTATTATTGCAGACCATATTTCACTTTTTGGAAATGTGCAAATGTGTTAATTTGCATTTCTGTTGCAGATCGGAATCCGCCCCGAATACCTCAAGTCTCTGGATGCTGTGGGGCTGTCTTGGTTGACACGCCTCTGCAGCATCGCGTGGCGATCGGGGACAGTGCCTCTGGGATGGCAGACCGTGGTGGTGGTTCCTCTTTTTAAGAAGGGGGACCGGAGGGTGTGTTCCAACTATAGGGGATCACACTTCTCAGCCTCCCTGGGAAAGTCTATGCCAGGGTACTGGAGAGGAGAATACGGCCGATAGTGGAACCTCGGATTCAGGAGGAACAGTGCGGTTTTCGTCCGGGCCGTGGAACACTGGACCAGCTCTATACTCTCTACAGGGTGCTGGAGGGTTCATGGGAGTTTGCCCAACCAGTCCACATGTGCTTTGTGGATTTGGAGAAGGCATTCGACTGTGTCCCCCGAGGCGGCCTGTGGAGGGTGCTTCGGGAATATGGGGTCCGGGGTCCTTTGCTAAGGGCTGTCCGGTCCCTGTATGACCGAAGCAGGAGCTTGGTTCGCATAGCCGGTAGTAAGTCAGACTTCTTCCCGGTGCATGTTGGACTCCGGCAGGGCTGCCCTTTGTCGCCGGTTCTGTTCATAATTTTTATGGACAGAATTTCTAGGCGCAGCCAGGGGCCGGAGGGTGTCAGGTTTGGGGACCACACGATTTCGTCTCTGCTCTTTGCGGATGATGTTGTCGTGTTGGCCCCTTCACACCAGGACCTTCAGCATGCACTGGGACGGTTTGCAGCCGAGTGTGAAGCGGCCGGGATGAGGATCAGCACCTCCAAATCCGAGGCCATGGTCCTCAGTCGGAAAAGGGTGGCTTGCTCACTTCAGGTTGGTGAAGAGATCCTTCCTCAAGTGGAGGAGTTTAAGTATCTTGGGGTTTTGTTCACGAGTGAGGGTAGGATGGAACGGGAGATTGACAGACGGATCGGTGCAGCTTCTGCAGTAATGCGGTCGATGTACCGGTCTGTTGTGGTGAAGAAGGAGCTGAGCCGTAAGGCAAAGCTCTCGATTTACCGGTCAATCTACGTTCCTACTCTCACCTATGGTCATGAGCTATGGGTCATGACCGAAAGGACAAGATCCCGGATACAGGCGGCCGAAATGAGCTTTCTCTGCAGGGTGGCTGGGCGATCCCTTAGAGATAGGGTGAGAAGCTCGGTCACTCGGGAGGAGCTCAGAGTAGAGCCGCTGCTCCTCCACATCGAGAGGGGTCAGCTGAGGTGGCTCGGGCATCTGTTCCGGATGCCTCCTGGACGCCTCCCCGGGGAGGTGTTCAGGGCACGTCCCACTGGGCGGAGGCCCCGGGGAAGACCTAGGACACGCTGGAGAGACTATGTCTCCCGGCTGGCCTGGGAACGCCTCGGTGTCCCCCCAGAAGAGCTAGAGGAAGTGTCTGGGGAGAGGGAAGTCTGGGCATCTCTGCTTAGACTGCTGCCCCCGCGACCCGGCCCCGGATGAAGCGGAAGAAGATGGATGGATGGATGGATGTTGCAGATCGATCAAACGGTGTTCGTGTAGGCTGTTCATGGTAAGACTTGCTTTGTGAAGTCTTTGTGTTATTTATCATGAGAGTCATTTATTTTACAGTTTCACACACTTTCACGTGTTTTTTCCAACTGCCGACGGTGTCGCCATTTCTTATTTCACCCGTTTTTGTGCGTACGCCTGGGTCAGAGCTTGCGTGAATGACCGCACATTTTACCGTCAAGTTTGCTTTTTATAAATACCAACTATTGTGTAGAGAGCGGCGTACGCCTTCTTTTGTGTGTACGCAACGTTTATAAATGAGGCCCCTGGTGCTTATGCAGGAAAAATTATTTTAAATCTGGCTTGCGACATTCTCGTCAATTAACAAATAGAAAGAGAAAATATACTTACTTGTGTCCGATCTCATGTGCAATAGTGAAAGCAGAGCCAAGGCCTATATCTTCATTGATACTACAGCTCCTCTCTGGCTCACACATTCCGGCTACAGACGCCAAACCTGGCCACACACACACACACACACAGAGAGAGAGAGAGATGAGGTCACGTCAAGGTGTAGAAGTGCTACACTGAGTCACCACCATAAAATGAGATTCTTCACATTAACCTCGAAACCACTGAACTTGAAGCTGGTGAAAAGTTTATGCGAAAGTTTTTTTAAATCACTAGGGGGTGGGTCAACACTAACGGCTAGACGATTAAATAAAAAAACAACTGATGTTGTAGCTGGAAAATGTCTAGACAAGGGGGTTAGATTTATAAATTCTACATCTGGTAACAAGGGACCACCTAGTAATGCAAGCCAGAGTCTCAGAATTCAAGAAAACATTTCACTTTGCGCCCCAAAAAATATAGATGTTTTTATTATTCAAGGTTTCGAGAGTCAAAGAAATCATTGTTTTCTTAATCCTGTTATATTTGTTTTGTTCCAAATGAGATTTTAGTTGACAATTTTTAGATATTAGCACAAAACTGACATAAGCTGAAATTTACTAGTGACAGTGTTTTGGTCCCCAGCCTACAGGGGCTTTCTGAGAGGTTTGTACTTTAAGCGTTAAGCTGCACTGTCATTTTCCTTACCATAAATAAACAGGCCTGTTGTTTAATTTGTATGGAATCAAGGAAACATTAAATCTACTCTGTTTTTATGTTGCAAGTTCTCTGTGTGGCAGCACTGGCATAGGGCATTTAATCTCATAAAACTTTCAAGTGTTTCTGTACATGGACTACATAGACGTTGACTGAAATGTAACATCATAATTGACTGATTTAGAACATGCTCCATAGACAGAAACTCATAAGTCATTTAAGCAACATTATGCCAAGTACACTGGAGAACTCGACTGGAAACTCGTGTGTGACAATTCACACACACGCACAAAAACTAATTTTGGCTAACATTGTCAATTTTAATAACTTTAATTATTAAGCAATTTTTAATCTGTATACATCTTAGTTATTTAATATTAAAGGGATACTCCACTTTTTTGGAAATTGGCTCATTTTACAACTCCCCTAGAGTTAAACAGTTGAGTTTTACCGTTTTTTTAATCCATTTAGCCGATTTTCTGATATTTAGAAGAATATCGGTAACCAAGACAGTTTCTGGTCTCATTGACTTCCATAGTATATTTTTTTCATAATATGGAAGTCAATGAGACCAGAAACTGTCTGGTTACTGATATTCTTCTAAATATTAGAAAATCAGCTGAATGGATTTGAAAACGGTAAAACTCAACTGTTAAACTTCTGGGGGAGTTGTAAAATGAGCCTATTTCAAAAAAGTTGAGTATCCCTTTAAAGAATGAATTTGTTGAAACTATATTTATAAGGAGTTATTTTTTCTCCCTGTCTTTGTTCTGGGATTGCCATTCACCACAAACATCTGGGAGGTTAATTGTGATAAATACTACAAATACTAAAAATAAACAAAACTTCAATAAAAAATACAATTAGTTCACTCAAAAATTAAAAATGTAGAAATTCGGAGAAATATTGGTCGCTCTTTTCCACGCAATCACAATTATTGGGGCTTTCAAGCATCAAAATCCAACCACAAAATGCTTATAACAGTAAGCCATACGACTTCCATATTTTTAAGCAATACGAATTAACTAATGATTCTTTTAATTGTCCCAAAGAAGTCTTAATTTAACATCACGTCTTACAAAACACATCAGATGTTTCTTCCTGACATAGAAGGAGATGGAGCAAAGATTAAGTCTTCAAGTCTCAAAGCCAGCTGCTTCTGTTAAGGGAGGGGATGTTCCCTTGAAGCTATGAAGTGGGGAAATGGGCTTTTGCAAAATCCAGGTGTCTCTAGTTCTTTTTTCCCCCTCTGTCCAGCCTGGGAGAGAAGAACAATTCTCACCAGATTACATCTGTTGGTGATTGGTGGGAAGAAAACACAAAACCCTAAAGCTAGATGTATGGGGGACCATCCAAGATCCAAGAAGCCTGCTCTGGCCTCTGATTGGATCAAACATGTGGTGAGTAGTTTATCTTTGCAAACTGAAATCAACAAGGAGACCTTGGTTTTTTAAAGGTAAATGTACCTAATTTGGGGGCTTATATTAATTAAATAGGTACTGCGGAAGAACTAAAAGAACAAGAAGTAAATGTCAATTTTCATTTTTGTGTCACATCCATTGCAAGACATGTGACAACCAATGGTGTTTGGGGTCTTAACATGTCTTTAAAATTTGAGAGCCATGTTGGAAAATGATCTGTGAATAACTTAAATTCCTGTCTGTCCCTCATATGACTATGGATATATACCACAAGTTGTATAGTTGATGATACTTTTGTGCTACTTTTTTGTTCTTTTTTTGTTATGGCTTGATACAATATGTTTTTCAAGTTCTTCGAACTTTTTCTTTCTCCAACAGGATTCTTTGTATTCCTGTTGGTTTCATATGGTTTTACATAAAAATAATAAAACGTTTTTACCATTTTCTTCAGTTGAATAAGTAAACAGTAATAACATATTCTTTACACCTTGCAATACATGTAAGTATTTAGTAAATATTTAAGTTCAAGTACAAGCTTCAACTCATTTTTAAGTCAGTTTAATGTAATTTAAGATGAAATGACTTAAACATCCAAGTTGATTGTACTTAATTTAAGACAGCAACTTTTTTTACAGTGTTCATAAAAAAGTTGATTATGTAATAATTTAACAGTCTGCAGGAGTACTTTTGGTTACACTTTATTTCAAGGTGTCATTGTTACAGCGTTATTATACATTTAAGTACAGAGTAATATTAATTAAATACATGTACTTTACTATAGGGTTGGGGTAGGATTAGGATTTGGTTGAAGTTTAGTTGCATGTAATTATACATAATTTACTGTTATTAGTATGGTAAGTACATGTAACATTTGTAACAGACACTATTATAAAAAAAAATATTATAAAGAAAATAATTAAAAACACTTTTACAGTGTTTCCTGAAAGTTGGTTCCTATGGAAGCTTGTTTCCGCCACTGAATAAAAAAATAAAATAAATAATTGTGACTTTTTATCTCACAATTCTGACTTTTTTTCTCACAATTGCGAGTTTACATCTTGCAATTCTGACTTTATTTCTCAGAATTGCAAGATGAAAAGTCAGAATTGCGAGAAATATGAACTCGCAATTGCGTGATATAAAGTCAGAATTGTGAGATATAAAGTCAGAATTGATTTAAGTCAGCATTGCGAGATATAAAGTCAGAATTGCGATTCTGACTTTAAATCTCGCAATTGCAACTTTATATCATGCAATTCTGACTTTATATCTCGCAATTCTGACTTTCCATCTCGCAATTCTGAGAAATAATGTCAAAATTGCGAGAAGTAAACTCGCAATTCTGAGAAAAAAAGACAGAAGTGCGACTTTTTATCTCACAATTCTGACTTTTTTTTCACAATTGTGAATTTACATCTTGCAATTCTGACTTTATAACACATAATTCCGAGTTTATATGTCGAAATTCTGACATCTTTTCTCCGAATTGTGAGATATAAACTCGCAATTGCGACTTATCAGGCCAATTCTAAGGGGAAAAAAAGAATAACTTTTTTCCCTCAGAATAGTTTAAATCTGAAAATTCTGACTATATCTTGCAATTCTGACTTTATATCTCACAATTCTGACTTTATCTTGAAATTCTGACTTTATATCTCACAATTCTGACTTTATATCTCGCAATTCTGACTTTATCTTGGAATTCTGACTATATCTCACAATTCTGACTTTATATCTTCAAAATTCTGACTTTATCTCGGAATTCTGACTATATACTCACAATTCTGACTTTATATCTCACAATTCTGACTTTATCTCGAAATTCTGACTTTATATCTCAGAATTCTGACTTTATATCTCACAATTCTGACTTTATATCAAGCAATTCTGATTTTTATCTCAGAATTCTGACTTTATATCACACAATTCTGACTTTATATCACGCAATTCTGACTTTATCTCAGTAATTCTGACTTTATATCTAGCAATTCTGACTTTATATCTCACAATTTTTACTTTATCTTGGAATTCTGACTTTATATCTCACAATTCTGACTTTATATCTCGCAATTCTGACTTTATCTCGCAATTGCGACTTTATATCTTGCAATTCTGACTTTATATCTCCCAATTCTGACTTTATATCTCGCAATTGCGACTTTATATCATGCAATTCTGACTTTAAATCTCGCAATTGCAACTTTATATCATGCAATTCTGACTTTATATCTCGCAATTCTGACTTTCCATCTCGCAATTCTGAGAAATAATGTCAAAATTGCGAGAAGTAAACTCGCAATTGTGAGAAAAAAAAGTCAGAAAGAAAGAAAGAAAAGCATGTCTGACCCCCGTTCCACATAGAAACAGGGAAAAAAGAAAGTAATAGAGATTTGGAATGGCATGAGGCTGAACTACTCCTTTAAAGTTGACAATATAACAAAAGAGTATTGAAAAGGTCTAAACCTGACCTCCCGGTGGGCAAAATATTACTAAATATATTGAATCCTAATATGGGATACGAAGGGAGGCTTGTGACTGTTTGGGAACCATCGCTCCAACAAAGCACTTCTGGCCTTTTTATCTTCCTTATCCAGAGGCCCAAACAAGAGCGGACATGCAAATCAAAGGCTAATAAGACACCGACTGGAGGCAAGAAGGGAAAAAAAAGAAAGCGATACAGGATGGAAGAGGGTTAGTGGGCCCAGGTTGACTCGAAAGCTCATTGGCGGGGCTTGTTTTCCTAAGCCGAGAGGTCACGTTGGTATTATGCCACTCTGCGATGACCCCCAGAGGGCAACACGTTGACCCGAGATCATGGTGATGCCTCTGGGTGAGTGGGGGGTGTTGAAGTGGAGATGGAGGTGGAGAAAGAGGAGGGGGCAGCAAGGAAGCAGAGCAGATGCCAGGGCAATTAAAGGGACCCAGGGGAATGTGACGAATGCGGTCAATCTGTCAAACCACCCCTGGAGTCACAATATTACTTCTAAGATATACGGTTCAGCCCTGGAGGAGGCTAGTTCAGATAAGACAAGGCTTTGACACAGACCATTTAGGGTGTTTGCTTTTTCCTCAGT
Source organism: Hybognathus amarus (assembly GCA_030378365.1). Taxonomy (NCBI): domain Eukaryota; kingdom Metazoa; phylum Chordata; class Actinopteri; order Cypriniformes; family Leuciscidae; genus Hybognathus; species Hybognathus amarus. The sequence continues at coordinate 301,128 of JAQIUQ010002529.1, read as the reverse complement.
TATCCTGACTTCTTTAAACATGTTAATTCTTCTTTTATCATGTTGTTCTCTGTTATGTATTGTATAGTCAAATTCTTTTTCGGCTTGCACAGGGGGAGGGGTAAACACCGTTCCGTAGCAGACAGAAGTGGGAATGTTAGGAAATGAAACAAGAGACAGCGGTGTCTGTAGAGGCAGGCAGGCATTGAGCCATGTTTGAGCTCAACGTGAGCCAAGCAGCTCAATAAAGACCGGGCAGTGAAGTCTTTCTCAAAACTCACGCAGAATTATTTGTTACACCATTAAAATAAAGCATGTAGCATTTGGCGTTTAGTGGCAGTATGTTTGAATCGAAGAGTATTTGGTTTTAGGATTCATTTCGGGTACTTACCGAGAGTACCGCAGGGTTTGTTCTTATAGGTGCAGATGTCATACCTAAGAGAGAAAAGAAATAAAAAGTGAGGTCTTTAGATGACAGAAGTTCATTGGTTCTCCATGAGGTAACTTTTGAAGAAAACATGAATGTTGTTTGCCCGTTCAAAACTCGCTGACCAGAGAGCTTGAATGGGGTTGCTAAGGTGATCTGGGTGACATGATTTGACTTCTATGATATTCTGTTCTCCTATTCCACAAAGTCCACAAATTTATTCACCCATTTTATCATCTGCCTTGGGAAAATCAAAAATATTAGCACAACGCATTTGCCCATTATGAGATTATGGTTCATATCCGTAACTAGAGATTCACCAATTGGGCAGGGACCGGAATCTGGTCCGTTTTGTTGCCATCGGCGCACACCCACCTCCTCTCAGCATGTCATGTAACAGTATATTCGGGCATGAGCTCTTAAAGTGACAGCAGCCTAATAAACCTCCTGCCGTCTGTCATGTTATCAGAGAAAGACAAAGAAAATCACTCGCTGCTCTTGACTGAATACTAGGGCTGGGTATTGACACAAATTTCACAATTCGATTCGATTACGATTCACAAGCTTGCAAATTCGATTCGAATTCAATTCCAATTCGATTCAATATTGATTATTTTGGATATCAGTTACAATAAATTACAAATTTTCACAAGGAAATCAAATCTTTTAACTAATGCTGTAAACTATGGGAGTCTAGTTGTAGCCTACTAGGCTTCATTAGCCTAAGGTAATAATTAACTGTTTTGTAGCTATACAAACACTTAAATTACACTTTTATTTATTTTTATAATAATAAGATTATATGAAATATAAACATTTAAATGGTGGCTGTCATAAAACTTGCCAGATTTATTCAAATATGCATTAAATATTGAAGAACATTAAGATTATAAAGCATATGTAATATGGTGTATATATTTAGCAAAATGCTCCAGAGTTATTTTTTCTAGCTGACTAACGTGGGTTATGTGGGTTTTCTGAGGTAAATATGACGATACATGACATTGATTACAAGCTGTTTAACTGACGTGTTTCCACGGTTGAAACGCTGATTGAGCGAATCAATGTGACAAGATACGGATTTCGATAAGTTGTACTCTATCTTTTAACACACTTTCAGATGCTCATTCATGTTTATTTCACGCTGTAACTGGTATTATTAAGCTGGAAGAGAGATCAGCGCTGCTGCTTCTCTCGAGCTGCGCCAGAGCGATCTCACGCCACAGCGCCAAAACGTTATTTATGTTTTTGAATTTCTAAAGAAAATGGATGTAATTTGGAAATTGAGACTTTGTTTCATATCATATAGTAACAAAGGACAAAGATTATTGCGAGTTTTGGATGCGCGCAGCCGCGATACAGTGTTCCATTCATTCAAAAGAAACAGGATGACTAATCGATTCTTGAGATTTAAGAATCGAATATCGGTTCGTAAAAATGAGAATCGATTAATATTGAAAATCGATATGTATTACCCAGCCCTACTGAATACGTTTTGTAACTTTAATTATAAGCATTAATCTGTATTTCCTTTTTACAATGTCTATCCAGTGTTATTTTACATTTGTTTACGTTTTTTTCTGTAGTATTTCTTTATTTTATATCACAGACACACAAATTATCACAGAAGTATTACAATAAAAGTTTATAGGGCATATAAGAACAATAACGTTACTATATAGATGAAATCAAGTTGGTCACAGAAACGTCTTTTGTGTGTGCTGTGCTTACTGACAGCAGACAATGGAGATTTTTTGCATGCAATATTTTTTTTGAAAGTTCGCTAATGTGACCACACCTTAATGCCAAATATTCAAAATCAAATTTCCCACATTTTATTGACAGCATCCATTATAAATTAACATCTGTTCGTAATTCTTGCCTTAGTTTTCTTTTTTATGTGTGTGTGTTGTTGTTGTTTATTTTGTAACCCAAACTCCTTTCTTTTCCCTAATGGGTCTTGTCATCAGTCGGCTGAACGATTTCGACGGCAGGTCTATATGAAAGAATGCCAAATATTTTCTTATTCCCCAAATGGGGCATTTAACACCTCCTGAAAAATATCACAAGCAGTTTGGCCTGCTGAGTCTGGCCAAAAACAGGCAGTCAGGCTTTGTTTGACATTGTCCTCAGCACAGAGGAAAGACGCAGTGCCTGATCTGAATCATATTAAACTATCTTAGAAGCTTTGTGTTTTGCGTCAGGGGCTTGGGTTGGGGGCGCAGACGTTATGCACGTATTCCGTCAGACTGGTAGTTGGAAAGTTCCTATCGGCCTTCTATTTTGGTGTCGATCTGAAGATATCCATGTGCTCTGTTTACTGTGGCAGCTGAAAAGGGTCAGAGGAGCCAAAAGATCTTTGAATCTGGAAAATCATACTGGAATATCGCAGCCAGAAAAATAAATAATCAAAACAAGGGTTTCTTTGTGCTCCTTTGCACAGTTTATAAGCAAGTAATATGCTTCTTTTACAATTTATACATTGTGAAAAACGTTGACTTACTGTGAGATCATGCTCATTTAAATCTGATACCAATTTCTTAAGAAATTATGAGTTGCAAAACATTCTGCCACCATACTCAAGGTGTTGTGAGTGGTTGCCAGGGCGTTGCTATGCAAAAACTAAGGTGTTGTGAGTGGCTGTTGCCATGTAGCTGTGCAGTTGCTAGGTGGTAACTTATGGTGTGTTCTATTATTCATCCGTCTCGGAGATCCGAATCGGGACAACAGACGTTGCCTAGAAACACGCCCTCTTTCCCTCGATTCAGTGTTGCCAAGTCCGCTTATTCTAAGCGACTTTGGGCTTGTTTTTCTGTAAAGTCGCTTGCAAATAATGGGAGTCGCGGGTCGCGTTTTTTTGGGCTTGTTTCTAAAGTGTAGTTGCTTATTTGGGCTTGCTCCCAGCTCGTTGCCAAGCAGATATTTTCTATGTTATTTAAACGTAGGAGTTTGTCTTGCCTGTTCCCTCTCTCCCTTTCCCCATTCATAGAGTTTTTTCCCACCCACATCCTGCTTCTAATTGGCTCTGACCCAGATGGCAACGAGTACTAGCCAATCAGAGGCAGAGCAGGGCAATCGTTGTTGTTGTTTTTTTTTTCTGGTTAGTTAAATGTCAGTGAGTGATGTTAAAATGAAAATACTTGCGAGTCTGGACCATTAGCGACTGATACTGACTACTAGACTGTAGGAGAGTTTTATATATATTAATTATATGTTAGATATTTTAGATATAGATATTAATTTAATATCGTTTAACTGTTAACCCTTTAACTGTCACTCCCCCTTTTTTTCCATGAAAATCACTATTCAAATGGTTTTAATTCAAGAATGCTTTGGAATATAGACCTATTTGGTCTTGTTTTAAAGAAGACATTTGCCAAATTATTTTTGAAGTGCAGTATTATGAAATTATGAAAGTGAAACAGAAAAAAGTAATAACTTTAAGTTGAACAATGTAAAAATATAATTATTTCTATCTTATATAAAATATATATATTGCAAAATATATATTTTACTCTAAAATTGCAAGAAAATGTAAGCCAAAAATCTGAAGAAGTTCTAAATTTTAGGTTGACATCTCAAAATTAGCTCTCAGTCAGATTTTATTTGGGCACAGTACCAACACTAGATAGGCAGCCAAGCTTTATTACAGAAGAAAAATAAACTGTACCGTGTGCACAGTTTTACAAAACATTGATATTGACAGTTTAAAACTATCCCGATCCGTCCCCAGAGATTGTAGTTTTTCCTCGTCCCGAAACCTAGGGGCTCCGTAGAAAAAAAAGCGCTTTTGCTGTCTATGAGGAAAAAAGTCGCTTGTTTTGGGCTTGTTTTCACCGGCTTGGTTGCTTATTTGTCTCGCGAAGATCTGGCAAGTCAACACTGCTCGGATTTCTCCTCTCGGACGTCGGACAACCGTGAGGACATCGAGCAAGAATTCCTTTTCAGAATTCAAGATGGCTGCGCCCTGTGACTTGTAAGAATGAATTGTTTTCATTGTTTTTGAACCGCTTTGGTATTTTAAATGACGATTATAATCACTCGTATTACTGCGTCCCCTGAAGGTATGGGAATCGGTTGTTGTGAGGGCAATTACTAACGTTGCTAGCGTTGCTAACAGAAGATTAACATGAAAAACATTAAATAAAGTGAACATTTTCAAGTTCAAATGGCTGCGTTTTGATAAGGTGTAGTCATAATATATATTTTTTTTATGTAAGTGCCTGGTACTCGGCCAGTGCTACCATTATAAATGGTGCCGTCCATTTTTTTCTCCGACTCGGACACGCAAAACATAATGGAACGCTTGAAGTGTGGACGTGATGTCAAATCCAAGGTCCGAGTTGGTTCGTTGGCTATAATAGAACGCACCATTACTTTTTGCCATTTCAAAAGAGCCCACCTATAAGTCTCTGATAAGTTTGGCCACTAGATATTGCTCAGAAACTTTCTTCAATGTAAATTTATAGGTTTTTTTTCTATAATGCAATGTAATTTCAACTTCCGTCCTGAGGATAATACAATGGAAGTGAATGGAGCCAATTTGATAGTGTTTCAAATGTAGAGCCACAATAAAATAATGTGCATCATCACGTATTAAATCTCTTATTAACCTCTTCAGTGTAAAGTTATGTCCAATCTTACTTAAATCTAAACCTATAAAATGACTGTTTAAATTGGCAAGCTTAAATGCACAAGTTTTAACAGAATAATTACATTTAAGTGACTTTATACAATCATAAGCTTCACATTTCTGCATTTAAACCCTCTATAAAATGGCCTCTTTCACTTCATTGTAAGTGCATGACTGTAAACTTAAGAAGAACGAGTCAAAATTTCTATGGTAATCTAATATTATGCCACAAATACGTCTGATTGAACTTGTACTGAACCCAGCATATTCAGTTCTGTACTTAACCCGCTATAACAGGTCCAAAATTGTAATGGTGGTACATGCCTAATAATAAACTACATAACATTAGCATGACATCAAATTGCTAAAGCTGTATGTATATCCAATACATTATTAAATGTTTTATCTGCAAGTTCAAACAAAACAGCATACTAAACATCAGAGTAAATTAGATGGAAGACTAAATGTGTGTGTGTGAGAGAGTCGCTGTTTTGCTTGACGTCTAATTGATGTATATACTGTACTGATAATTCAATAATAATAAAAAAGCAATGGCATACACAGGATCCACAAGGAATGATGAACAAGGTCTCTCCCTTGAAGACGGGCTTTTAATGTATTAGAAATCCGAGGACAATGCAAATTCAATTTTAGTGGCTCCCTCCTCATCCCACGACTCCCCAAGCAGAGCAAACTCACCAGCATTAGGTACTGTCTCATGAAGCTGGCCTCATTTGGACAACGATTTATTTTGATTTAGTTACTTTAATTTCCCTCAGCTCTCGCAGTGGATCGTGTTCCAAACAAGCAATATTGCATCTCCCCGTCATGCTCCGGCCAAAAGTCTAGTACTGGAAAAACATTGCCGGAGAGGTCAGAATGGACCGTCCGTCAGGATGATGTGGTCTTTGTCCTGCTAATATTTCTTCCTCGTGTACCCACAGCGATGCTGCAGAAAATGTGGAAAACTACTGGAACTTTAGGAAACTTTGTAAACTATGGAAATGAACACATTTAGTAATTAACTATAAAACTATAATCCTCTTGTAAACTTCATATAAGCCACAAACTTCATAAATGACCAAACTACATAGTGAATGTCACAAAGTGTGCTATATGAGGAATGTTTTATGTTGCTGCAATTGTGAAAGTTGCAATTGTAAAATTGTTGCAGAAGTTATAAAGTTCACAACGTTTACAAAAATTGTGATAGCTACAATAGAGCTTTACTATAAATAGGATTTTTGCGTTTATTAAAGGAGAACTCCGGCGCAAAATTTACCTTTGGTCTAATTGACCTATGGCTAAGCCACGCCCCCTCCACTCACTCGGACAAACACGGCACGGGCGTTATGGCAGCTGTCACAGTAGGAGACATTTCACAGGAGGCAATTGGTGATTTTTGGAGACAGAAAAATTATATCATCTTGAAGTCACCTAAAGGGCATTAACTATGCATTGGAGGGTTATATTAATAATTGTATTGTTGAGAAGGTCGCGAAACCAGGCTAGAATGTACAGGTCAAAGTGTAAACATGATAACCCGCATATCGTTGCCATCACTGTTTGGTGCTACAGTATTTACATGAATCATTCAGCACAACATTGTTAATATTTGCGATCTCAGTTATTTACAGATACGTTAATGAAGCTAATTGACATGATGTACAACACAGCTAGAAGCTAATGTTAATGTTTTCTAATGTATAACGTTAGACTAACGTTACGTTAGAGATTTAAAAGATAACGTTCAAATATGAATACGTTGCTGACTTAACTTAGATCAGATGTAGACATCCTTGTTTAATTTATCCGCATTTAGTTGGTGTTGTGGTCTAGCTACCCCATAACATTATCCAGAGCAGACACTTATCTTGGTTGAGATGTGGCTTGGGAAAGGGTAAAAACTTACACACCGTCGCCCAGCCTCTCAGAAACCTAGTGTCAGAGTTGCATGTACCCTATGCACACCGTTCTGAGCATTTTAAACTTAAAATGACAAGAAAAAACGAATGAAAACTGACTAACTCCAATGCATTTCAATGGAAGTGGAAGCAGAGAATGTCCGAGTGTATTGAGGTTAGCTGCGCACTGTGATTGGCTCATCGCGTTTGAGGGCGTGGCTTAGCCATAGGTCAATTACACATTGGTACATAGTCAACCATTCTCTGAGATTTGTTTTCATGATTATCAAATGTAAAGAGTTTTATCTCTAAAAAACTATTTAGCTTATAATGCTAGTAAATGGGGCATATAGTAATAAAAAAAATCGCTAGTTAAAACCATTAACAAGGCTCAAAATAACCCAATCAGGGTCCCTAAATGCAAACCAATGCATTGAGAACATTGTAAGTGTACAGACCGTTTAATAAGAAGACAATTTTAAGACAGTCCACTTTGCGAAAACAGGCAGGAGCCATCTTTGGAAAACAGTCTCGAGCAGTCGAACCACGAACGCGAGTTCACTTTAATACCGCGTGTTGCTGCTGATTGGACTGACACACCCACCAAACAAGAGAAAACGTATCTCAAGCCCCGTTGCACACTGGTGCACACTGTTTCCAGGAAACATGACGTTCAACCCGGAAACCGTAGCAAAACGTTGAGTACCATTTTGAACTTGAACGTGCCCCAGGCCAACATCAACGACTGACAGACAACTGAATAGGACAAAACAAGGGACAGTCAGGGACCAATCAAAGAAATACAACACAGCTGACAAGACTTACGTAGACAATGACTGATTAAGGTGTCCATGGCAACTAAGGAGTGGCGGGAAAAAAAACTAATGAACACAGGAAGTCCAAACACAAACATAACATCTAACCTTTTTAGTCAAATTCATAAACTATTGTTGCATGACTATTTAGAACTATAGAAAGCTATTAGTGTTCCAAGAAGACAAGTTGTGATGTTCACCAAACATGAACAAATAATCACAACTGGCAAGAGAGCTAATGAGTAGAGTCATTACGTTGTATGGTATGCTGTGTTTACTTTAACAGGCTTTCAAGGGAACATCACAATGATTGTTAAGCTCTCCTCCAGGCTATCATTAGTCATATATGAATTCTTTATCTATATAAATGTGTTTCTTTATTTCTTTAAAGAACTCCAATTTGAACATTCAGACTCGTATCAAAGTAGTCTGGATCAAGCTTGTAAACAATTGGTAGAAAAAAAAACTAAATAGATTGGAGTTGGAGACAACAAAAAATCTTCATGTATATACATATATGGACTAATGAACATTCTCAGATTTGGATTTAATAGCTATTCACAGTTTCACTTAAACTATTGTTTATTTTCTTGAGTAAAGCCTCAAATAATCAGAACAGATCTCATAAATCAATAGCTGTAGATCCAAAGAATACAATATGAACATTGGAGTTATTTATATTTAACTGAAGTATGTCAATTCCCTCCACACATGTAGTATAAGACAACACAAGCATATTTTTTCTAAAAGAAAAACTCTGACTAAAGTTTAAAGCTGCACTTAATTCAGAATGAAATCCATTTATAGCGGCGAACCAGTAGCATTTGTTTGCCAGACTCAAAACTCAGTCTGCCAGAAATTAGCAGGACAACGACTAGTTGTTTACCGGCCGGCTTACTTTGGCAGATTTCTGTCTGTTCAGAAGAATACACCTAAAATGAAACTTTCTGTTGACTAGCGTCAGACACACCGCCTGTTTCAGTCAATTCAAAAGGTGTTTGGCCTCCCAGTGTTTAGCAAAACACTATGAAGTTAAACAAATTATATGTAAAAATAGAAACATCCAATAATCTCTGCTCAAGGAGTGACGTCTACAGTATCAGCTGACGGCGTCAAGGCTCACACCTGTCCAAACCACACAGTCATGCACCAGTGAACAGCAATTAACAACGACATTAATAACCAGTTTAGTCTCAGTTGTAAATTACCCACCCAATATATGTTTCCAGTACAAACTGTCAAACTCGAATGCCAAAATGTCAGCTAGCCCTAAAACAAGCCTTTCTTCTCTAATTTGAGCTAAATTGAGGAAGTTCGAAAAAAAACTGTCTGCCATTTAACAGATTCATCGCCCGCAAACTAATCACTCAAACAAACTACGGTAATGCGCTTTTGGCTTTTGAATAAACATAATGAATTAAGGCAGGGAATTCAGAAGGGTCTTTATTTAACAACATAAACTGAAGGAAAATACGTAAAAAAGACAACCTCCAGTCAATAAAAACAATTTTCAATGAGACGGTAACATGTTTTTTTGGCTGGGGTTTTGTGGAAACAACTGTAATGACAATTTAGTTCTTAAAGGGGACTTACTATTATGCCCTTTTACAAAATCTTTGTTTTTGGGCTCTACTAGAATAGATTTTCATGCTTGACTGTTCAAAAAACCTTTTTTTTTTCACATATTCTCCATTGTTGCAGCACCTCCCATCCCAGTCTGTCAGAAAGGCCTAGGCCACATTTACACAAAGCCAATTATTTAGAGAAACTAATATTTTCCCCTCTCCATTTTCAAAAATAACATCATGCACACACCCACATAAATACGCCGTTGAGCCCCATTATATCTATGCCAAACCAAAATGCAAGCCAATCAGAATCCTCAGAATCGGCAAGAGAGAACCTGAAACGCCGTTTCTCCCAGTTGACACGACAAAACATACCCGGCATTTTGAGAAATCTCCACTTTGGCCGGAGTTTTTAGAATAATCGTTTTCTGTGATAAAACGGGGTTTTCGTGTAATGAGAGGCCAAACCGCAAGGAAATATCTGTGTTTTCCCTTTCGTGTAAACGGGGCCTAATGGTACGTTCAATTATTCATCCGTCTCGGAGATCCGAATTGGACGACAACGTTGCCTAGCAACACGCCCCCTTCCTCGGATTTCTCCTCTCAGACGTTGGACAACTGTGAGGACACCGAGCAAGAATTCCGTTTCGGAATTCAAGATGGCTGTGCCCTGTGACTTGTAAGAATGAATTGTTTTCATTGTTTTTGAACCGCTTTGGTATTTTAAATGACGATTATAACCACTCGTATTACTGCGTCCCCAGTAGGTGTGGGAATCAGTTGTTGTGAGTTCAATTACTAACGTTGCTAGAGTTGCTTACAGAAGATTAACATGAAAAACATTAAATAAAGTGAACATTTTTAAGTTCAAATGTCTGCGTTTTGATAAGGTGTAGTCATAATATTTTTTGTGCCTGGTTCTTGGCCAGTGCTACCATTATAACAGCTTTCCACGTGACGTCCATTTTTTCTCCGAACTTCGGACACGCAAAACATAATAGAACGCTTGAAGTGTGGACGTGACGTCAAATCTGGAGATCCAGAGTTCGGTACGTTGGCTATAATAGAACGCACCATTAGTTTAGTTCTTGTTTCTATGAAGCCTCTTTTCTGAAAAGCAGAATGTGCTCTGATTGGTCGGCTGAATCAGTGTGTTGTGATTGGTCATCTGCTACAAGAATGTTTGGGGAAAATCCAAACCTGTAGTAAAAAAACGTAGTAAAATTATTTTGGATATACTAACCTAATCTACCAAATATTGGCTAAATGACTGTCATCAAACACGATTTTAAACAGATGAAGTGTTGGTGTCTTCCATCTGGGCCCTGGACGAACATTTCTTTCAAACAAACATAGTCCTAACCATATTCCCAACCTCAATCATTAACTAGCCCTAAAATCAGATGGAAATAATATTAACCGACCTTGTAATGAGAACAGCATTGTCGTGATGGGCGAATCCCATTCTCTGGGATACTGTTTCCATCCCCCTGATGAGAAAGAATGGATTTCTGCCATTTACAGAAGCTGTCTAGAGATTTGTCTGCATGGTGGTTAATCTCCAAGTTGAGCTGCAACATAGAACGCCAATGTAACATATCAAACTTTAAGATGACACAATCCGACCCACTGCATTTTGAAATGAAGTCACAATATAACTAAGGATGCTTCAGTTTGTTTGAGTTGTTAATATATTATATATATTATTTGGCTGGTACAATGTAAATTGTAGCTCTAATGACATCATCTTTGTGGTAGTTGGATCTTTTGGTTGGTTTCCCAGTCTGAGAAGAGTTATTTGACTCTTCCGAGAACAAAAAAAAAAAAAACAGACAAACACCCAGGCTCTTTCATTAAAGACATTAATGTAAAATCTTTTACAAAGTTTCCCTGTGGGACAATGTCTAGGCATATCTGTTCGAATAACTTCTATCTTTAAAAGTGGTCCGACGATTCATGATTCCATCTGTCTTATTCAGGCCAATAAAACAGCAGACAACTGTGAGGTGTGTTTCTAAGCTTCTAAAAATACTCAACAGTCCTACAAAAGACAAGAATGAGGAATAGCATGCATGTTCGTGAGACTAGGGAGACAATGTCACCCAGCCTAGTCTTGGGAAGTGCTGCTGAAAAACAATGACCTTTGATAAACCAAAATGCAGATGTAAAGTGTTAAAGGGATTAAAGGGATATTTCACTGCAAAAATTCAAATTTGGTCATCCTCATGTTACTCCAAACCTGTATGACTTTCATTTTTCTGAAAATAAAATACCCCAAAATTAAAATCGATATTGTCATTTTTTTTTTGTCCATACAATGAAAGTCAATGGGGCCTTTGATTTCAGGCCCCGTTTACACAATGGGAAAACGCAGTTCTCTGCGTTTTGCCCTCTCATTTTACACGAAAACGCCATTTTTATCACTGAAAACGATTATTTCTAAAAACTCCGGCCAAAGTGGAGATTTCTGAAAATGCCGGTTATGTGTTGCTGTGTGAACTGGGAAGAAACAGCGTTATAGGTTCTCTCTTGTCGATTCTGAGGATTCTGATTGGCTTGCATGGCTTTATCCGTCTCCCTACACTGCCGCCAATAGGTTTGGCATAGTTATGATGGCGCTCAACGGCGTATTTATGCGGGTGTGTGAACGATGTTATTTTTGAAAACAGAGAGGGGGAAATATTCGTTTTGTGTAAACGTGGCCTCAGTCAGATGAATGTTCTACAAAATATCACCTTTTGTATTTCAAATACGAAAGTAAGTCCTGCAGGTTTGGAACAAAATGCGGTTGAGCAAACACCGACAGAATTGACATTTTGGGTGAAATATCCCTTTAAGACTTCTGAATCACATTCGCATGAAAACTTCTCCATTACATTTAAAAACACTGACCTGATCTTCTGTCAGAACAATCAGTCGGGTTACAATAATGTTCACAACGTTTCCAAGACTGGCATCACGGTAAAGTTTGGCAACCTGACCTCCAGAAAAGAAGAAAAGACACAAAGTCAGCCAAATGCTGTTCGAGTTCTTCTGATGTTCCCTTAAATAGGTATTGAACACACATTTGAGACAAACACGCATGAGAAAAGCAGGACCAAACTTACAATATTCATTACAGACAGGATGTAGTGCTCGATGTCTTTGCGACCGTGGTAGCCGACCATCATTTTGTCCGCCACCACTAGAGTCTCCACAAAGCGTTCAGAACTCGACGGACCGGCGTTGGCGATGGCCACCCGTCGAGCTGTCGCTGCCCGGGTCTTGGTGCGATGGGTTTTCTTCAGGGCTGGTATCTGTAGCAGGGTGTCCTGCTTATTGCGAGGTCTGGAAAAAACAAATATGAATCACATTTTTCATCAGTTGTTAGTTAAAAATGAGGTTCAGCTGAACTTTAGAGTAGCTCTTAACTCATCGAGGCTGTTTGCAGAGACTTCAGCCAAAATCTGAACCACTGACCATCATTTCCTAAACTGCTATCTATGGCTGTTTATGTCACAATGTGGCCAAATGGAGGTTTACCAACCTGAAACACCACAGCTGAACTCTCGCTTGGCTCTTGTGGAGAGGGAATGGAAGTCTTTTTATAAATAACATGTGGTTGTCCTTCGTGGTTGACATCACTGAAATTTCTGGATATATTTTTTAATGGCTCTATTAAATATTGCTCGTCCTCTGTGGTTATGACACCATGCTTGATAAGAAAAGAGAAAATGATAGGTTACACCAAAAGCACACAGGAAAATATGTTCATTGATAAAGATTTTAAATATTCCATCTGCAATGGTTGTAGAAAAAAGTATTTTAATGGCTGTATCACATGCTTATCATCTCTACAAATAGTCTCTTTAGATTATACCAAAATGTAGGCTAGATATTTATAACTCATATTATTTCAAGTGATTTCATATCATTCAGCATTGCAAGCAAATGGAAAAACATGCCACAATACAAATCAATGAGATAAATCACTCAAAACCACCAATTACATAAAGAACAACACCTTAATTACCTGGACAGGAACCAAAGCACACAGATCTGCGCCCTTGAACACCCCCAATTTAACATAAATTCAAAAAGTGCCTCAGAAATGTGTTTATAGAAAAATAAGGAAAAAAAAACACTCTGGCATGTTCTCCAAGTCTGTAAAACTCCACAATGAGACCAATTAAATCTTTACAAAGAAATGGCAAACGCTGCACACGCAAAACAAAAGCGCAGTTGATATAAGCCGTATGCTGTGTGATGCACGGTGAAAACTGCTGAGGCATTCAAAGGATTGTTTTTCCATTTTTGGTTTCAATAAAATGACTGAGGCAATGCAGAGATCTCGATTTATTAAGTCAAGTGAGCCAGTACTTTTGGCTGCAACAATAATAATATAACATCTTAGCATCATTGCAATGGTCTCGTTCTCCATTCTAACTAAAGGGGAATTATGGGGAAAAGCTAATATTAAGAACCTGATAAAGCACAGATGATTGGGATTTCTCAAGGACTACAAGCTAAAACTTTTGTGGATGATTTAATGAAGTGAAACATTAAGTTTGCTTTTACTTTGAGAATGAGTTTTGATCACAGCCATTGGGAAAGATCAAACTTGAGAGATGAGATGAGTTGTGATGCATGATATTATATTAATTAAATTGGGGTTGGGGACTCCTTTGTGTGGTCAAAAACGTGAAATGGAAAGATGGGTGGCTGGTATGTCTTAAAACAATCTCTAAACTCTATTGACACCAGATGTGAATGAAAATAATTCACTCTTGTCCCCTTAGTTTGTAACAACTCAACATCATATTTAAAAGGGACCTTCAACCGGAAGTCTATGGGTCAAGACAATAGACCAGAATGTTAAAATATACACTATTTTGCAAGTTTGTCTACAGACAAAACAAAAGTGTTAACATAAGACTAGTGCAGAAGTTTTAACCTTTACAAACACAGGGAACTCAGCCAACAGACCACCAATAAAAAGGAAAAAAGGAAAAAGAAAGAAAGATTTAACAGCACATCTCTCTGCAATGTCTTTTCTCAAGGGCTTTCATAGTAAGTGCATTACTGTGAACACTTTTTGCTTGTTTTTAATAGTTATATAAATATAATAAATATATATTAAAGATATTGTATTAAAATCTGCTTATATGTTCTTGTTCTGTAAGTTAGCCATCTTCTCACATTTGCCACAGAAGCACCTGTATGACAAGTAAACATGACGCAACAGGTCCCTCGCATAATTGTAACTTGCTAGCAAACTTTATCACAGTATGTGTATGTAGTTTCAAAAAATTGCGCCAACGTTAGTGTTTGTGTGTGTCTGTGTGTGTGTTGCACATCCATTATTTCAAAGGGGACGCGATTACAACTCTATAAGTACATAAATGTATCAAATAACCATACCGAGACGTCCTGGTCCATTCTCATTTGTGTTTATTCTGTCTCTTCGTCATCTGGGTCTGATCAGAGACTGATTTATATATTCCGATTCAAACATGTACGGCTGAATGACATACAAAACAGCGGGTCTCTCACTCTCAGCCATTCTGCTTACCGACTGCCTAAGGTATGCAAGTGACACCCTCATCCAAAGGCAGGGCGGGGATATGCAGCTCTTTTGCATTTAACCAAGACCAATATTACATCTTGTAAAAAGGGGCATAAGAGGTGCCCTTTAAGATGTTTTAGCAAACTAAGGAACAGGAAATTGTTTGCTGTGTACTCAACACTACGTCACAAATGCTGCTGAGAGATCCTGCGGTGTATTCAAACTTGTTTAAATCATTATTTAGTTTTCTCTTGCGATATTCAACTCATGGGGTTCAGGTAAAACTCGCCTTGGCTATTTACTGAACTCCTGAAACTATAGGTCTGCAGAGTGGTTTAGGGAGAAGGTTTTGTGTTTGCATGCAGACACAGTGACTGCAGGAAATGCCTCAGGACCAGCAGAGCCACTCTAAATTCTCATAGATTTATGCGAGGGTGCTGCTGATACCAGGGTGGAATCCAATATCGAGGCCTGTCCTCCCACATGAACACACCAGTTTAATTGCACAGGGCCGGCTCGCTTGGGAATTTTCCCCTCAGTCTCTTGTCAAACACAACATGCACAAATATCTAAGTTCCAATGTTTGAGAAGGGTTCTTTAAAACTGAAGCCTGCCAAGATACAAGGTACAGAAATCATAATTTAAAGCATTTAAACTACAGTCAAGCTAACATTTTTGAAAAGTGGATAAAGGTAACTGCGTTAAGGTAGCCGTGTAAAAGTTCACATTTTTCTCAAGTTGATTCAAACATGTGTGACTTTCTTTGGAAAAAAAATTCTTTTGAAGGTCTTTTGATCTTTTGTCCCTACAATGGAGGTCAATGGGATCCAATTTTGTTTCCGACCCCACGAGTTTCACTGTATGGACAAAAATGTTGAAATATTTTTCTTTGAGAAAATCAGAGTCAGCTTATTTCACTGTAGACTCAATAAATGACACAATGAAATTAATTATTTTCTTTTCGAAATGACCAATCAGAATCCATTTTTTCCCTCTTATCTTTTTATTATTTCTATTATTATAACATGCTACACTGTTAAGCTGTGTAGCATTAAAAGCATTTTAGTTTCCTACAGAAGTTAGTTGTTGGGGCAATTTGAAATGTCACACTAGTTTATACTAGTCAGAGGAGCCATGATCTAACATTTCATTAATCACATCGCATCACAGGAAGCCACGTTTCACAGCAACCGTGTAGAGAGTGGTTTAGTTAAGCAACGTCAAAGTCCCCTCCAGATGAAATGCTCAGCGTGAGATAGGAATCAGCTGGCAACGGCCTTGCAGGTGCAAGAGGGATTCAAGCCCGATGAAGAGAGACAGCTAAGCTAATATTTTGCTGTCACTCAGCAGTCACTTTAACAGTGAGCAGAAGCAGCCGTGTACACAGAGACAGGGACATAGATAAGAACTCTGGCAGCTCTCTCTCGCGCTCTCTTTCTCACTCTCTCTCGTGTTAGGCAAACACATGAGGCATGAGTTTCTTGAAGCTGCCTAAGCTTTATTAATGTGATATAGACACGCTGACTCACTTTGGACGCTGGCCTGAAGCTCTGGAGTTAAACTGCTGAGCAAGACATTGACAAGGACAATGAACTACATTTTTCAATGTTAAAGTCCTGTCTCTCTCTGAGCTTAATAGGCTTAATAGACAACTACAAAGAAGCCATTTGTAGGTCGATTCCCAAGAAAGGGAATCAGCTTCCCTATATAGCAATTGAACCAATGCCTGGAGGGTTGGGCGGTGATACCGATCTGTCCAACAAACAGCAGTGTGTTCATGAAACCTGGTTGACAACAACCTTTACTTTTGCAGAAATTACACACTTCGGCTATAACTATATTTTTGCTATGCATTTATTAAGGTAGTCTGAGTCGTTGCAATGCGGTTACTTTTTCTAGGTGTTCTGAGTGCAAAATAGAGCATTTTTGCCAGATAAAGCTCATAAGTTTGATCACTATAAGTTCGGAAATAACCATCCCCAACAAGGACAGCATTTCAGTCACATCAAAAAAAGGCCATGTCAGCAAATATGGGTCCCTTTGAGGAAGTAAACACTTCAGCTGAGGATCTTTAGATATGTGGGCAATAAAATGCAATGCATATTCCACATGTCATTGGCCAGCATGCTTTCATATCCCTGTGTGAATGTACAATTTCCAATCTGTTCTTTTATGTAGAAAACAGTGTGCCTTTTCCTGAGGTATTTTGGAGAAAAACAGCACACTTACCTTCTCATACAGCCAAAAGCATAAGGATTTTCAAAATCTGCTGTACTCACCAAGCCTTTGCAGTTGCTCAATGCCACTTTTGTAGTGCTATATTGATCCAGTAGATATCCAACATAGTGGCAGTTATCGACCACTGAATGTTGCCAGTCTAGTCCGTCTTTGCCCCAGTACTCTACTGTGAAATGTTTAGAAACCAGATTGGGGTTGAGTGTCAGATTCAGGTGAAAGTGCTTGCCGTAGGCGGAGAGTTTGTAAAAAAGCCTGGTCTCAGTGTGGTCCAGCTCAGCCTGGTCCAGTCCACGTCTCTCGTCGACCGGGCCTGTAATGCTTCACAGTGTAACTCATGAACTGGCCCCTCTCATCCACCCGCACTGGGACTGTCAGCTGATAGTGCTCCAGCGTGGACAGGAATTCCGCTTTTGGTTTTGGGTAATAAAGTGAAGCAGATAACAGTGAGCAAAACAAAGGAGGGTAATCATGGGAAACCAAAAATCAACAAGCACTGCAATTGGCAGGTGTGTTCAGAGAAAGGTTTATTTGCTCAGAGGTTGATCTTTCACAGCTTCTGTGAGTTTAACAACTTTAACAAGTTTAACAAGTGTAACAACTTTATTTCTTATGTTTCTCCTAAAAATCCTATAGAGCAGTGTTTCTCGATTGCTAAGTGGGTCGCAAGCCTGCTTTGGGTGGGTTGCCGAGTGTGTAGTCAAAGAAACAACAACAAACCGTACTTTTATTTTGAAAGGTGTGAATGCTGTTAACTCTTCTGCAAAGGCTTTGATTTTCTGTCAGACGGACCACGGTTTTCCTTTCGACTGTGCTACTATTCCATAGTTCCGCACTAGACGGGAGCGTTTGACCGTCTGCAAACCACTTTTGCGGTGTCTCGTGTATGACACGGTGTTGTAAAAGGTGATCAAGTTAAAAGTTAAGGCCCGTACACACTGGGATGAATATCAGCATGCGTTATTCATCAGCGTTTTTCAACGCGTTTTTTGTGTTCACACCCAAGCAATTTTCGCTGATCGATGAGCCGAGTGAACATGCAAATTCGTTCCCTGACATTAGATGGCGCCCATTTGCTATGCAATACCACTCTATAACAGTTAATTTTTATCAAGATGTGTGTAGTCCCTGTCGCGTTTGTCATATAGTTCTTTATGTTCTAACACCAACGAGAACAGCAGCTCTACATTCATCTTGCCTTGCATCTTCCTCGTCTTATTTCTTCCTGACTGCGTAGACGGCGACGTGTATATCTTTTTGCCGTTGCATATGTGTGCTCAAGACCATTTTGTGTTTGAGCGCCCCCAAGTTGTGTTTTACTGTCTCTTCAGAAGCTCCAAACATGTGAGCAAAAGCGCCAATTTCATTGGTCGGATAGTTTTTGACGTGGCACGTTAAACTAAAAAAATGAAACCGAGCCGTTTTTAAAAAACGTCCCGGTGTGAACAGGCCTTTAAACCTTAAAGACCCACTGAAGTGCCTTGGAATGCGCAGCTTTGTATGATGCGTTGATGTAATTTCCACTGAAACAGAAAGCTAATGCGGGCTCTATTGAATGGCTCCTCCCCTTTTCAAATAGTCAATAGCGTTTAGATTACCTCACAGACTGCAAATTGTACTTGACAGCACCATGGAAGCGAATCCGAAGCGCTGATGATACGTTGGATTCAATAGTAGAGGTGTGAATATATTCTAGAAATTTCATTCTTAACCAACGTACAGCTAGAAAATGGAATAAAACTTGAACGTTTGAGCAATCTCCAACCCATATTGCTCTGTGACGTGTCAAGAGTCACTTTGGTGATATTTAAAGCATAGGGGGTGGAGCTTTAGATTATAGAGTGCATTTGATTGGAAAGAAGATGTGAAGACAGCAGTGACGTCTTAAAAATCTGGGATCCATTTTATCAGAAGTGAGAGACTGTTAGTTGTGAATGCTTATATCTCCTAAATGCAAATTTTGTCATTGTTTTAGAACACACCAGCTTGTTAATAACATTAAAGCTAACATTTCCATATTTGTATGTCAACCATTTTTTGAGAAATAAATTTGCTTGGTTCAAATTACTAAAAATTTGGGTCGTGGCATAATGGCCTTGGGAAAACATGGGTTCCAAGGCCAAACCAGTAGAGAACCACTGCTTTAGAGAAATAAAAATATATACATAAATGAATGTGGATATTATAGCTAAAGTAATTTGGTCTCTGAAGAATTTGATGAGAAATGTCTGAATCTCGGAAATTCGATTGCACAATCTCTTTAATGTCTCAGTTGTTTCTTCTTCACAGCAGGGATATTCATTCAAAGAGACCAAATGGAGACTTTTGTCTTTAGATTTCTCTCCCAGTAATCTCACATGTGTCTCATCTCACAAGTCGCCTCTTGTCATTTCAAAGTAGAACAATATTTTTAAAAGATATTTTAAGAGGTGCAAGTTTCTTTAGTTAAAACAGCTCAAACATGCATTTTAGTCTCAAAGTAGGCTTACGCCTTGTCTGTGAAACCGGTAGTAAATGTTTTTCAGGAGCAACACCTGAGATAAAGGTGTTAAGATGACTTACCTGTAATTACCCAAGATACCTGAGATCTTCTGATGAAATGCAAGAGCAATACAATTTCCCTCTGGACTGGGAAATCTGAGCAGTTTGAGACATTGTTGAGATCTCTTTTGATACTCAAGAAGAATAGAGAGATTACTGAGGAGTTTTCTCCATTTGCTCTCTATTTTGTCTCACTGATGTCTAAGAGAAACAAATGACATATTAAAGAGATATATGATAATGTGTACTAGAGCCAGACCGATATATCGCCAAGCCGATATTATCGGCCGATATTAGGCATTTTCCAAACTATCGGTATCGGCAGTTATAGTGGCCGATAAATGAATATTTCAAAAATAAAATAAAAATGGACGAAACACGCTGGAACCATGTCATGAGTGTTGGAGTTGTATAGTTTGTCCTCCAGAGGGCACTCTACACTGTCCCTGTTGGCAACACTCGTTGAGTTGGTCACGATACATACATTGCTTGAATAACAATTAAAAGAACATTCGCATCAGTTCTCTTAACTCAAATAAGCATGACAAAATTTGTGACTATCATGTCCAGTTTTGCTGCTGTTAAATAAGCCGAGAGTGAAGCGGAATTAGCTAGTAATAGTTACGTTATGTTGTTACAGTGTTGTTGACTAACTGTCCTTTTAACTTTTGACAATGTGACTGAAGTATTTCTTTAATAGCGCGTGACAGTTATAGCAATGAGACTTATCATCTCTCCTTGGCCTGTTATATTGAAAATGTGTTACAATTTGCAGTATGACGTTATCCATTGCTAAATTATGGCTCACTATAGACTAGCTAACCACAAAGCTAGCTAAAGCCACTATCATCAGTCTGTTCTGTTGTGACAATAAAAGAAACAAGTTTCTTTTTAAAATGCATTAAAACGCATAAATAACTACAAATAACTTATGTTAGGGAAACCTGTTAATGTTTTATTCCACGTTTCTGAAAAAAATATATATATCAGCCGATATATCGGAATATCGGATTTTAAAACCAACAAATACTTGTATCGGCATCGACCTTCAAAATCCTTTATTGGTCAGGTTCTAATGTGTACATATAATAAAGAAACAAATGAGATCTCTTTAATGTTGTATGTGTTTCTACAAGGCATCTCAGCTCCCAAAAATGAGATCCCAAAAATGTCTCACACCATGTTCAAAATGAACTCAAATATTGCTCATGAACTTCTTCAAAGATCAAAACATCTGAGTTATTCCACCCACATTTATTTTAAAGCTTTGTACTTTTGCAGTATGTCAATGATTGTCTTGTTTCTCTTCAGGAAGTTTAGGAGAAGCACCTGAGACAAGCTTGATACTTTCCATGAAACATAAGTGAGCAATGAAAGTTTCCTCTGGGTAGAGCTGAAAGTGTCCTAATGACATCGTTGTAAGCAGAAATGAGTTATGGCTTGTCTGGTGAATTTTCAGAACTATGATATCAGCTGTTACAGCTACAGTCATCACTTTCTATTAAACTTACCTTGAGAGTTGTATGAAAGGATCTGAGATTCAGCAGCAGCCAAGACCAGGCTAAATATCCAAGTCAGCGTCTTCCAAAATAGTTCCATAATTTAGGGAATATCTGACATGAGTGTGGGGGTAGGGGGTCGGGGCAGGCTACAAGTGGATCAAAGTGATACGATCAATCCAGCTTCGCACCATAACATATCCGTGACAAGCATCCTCAACACATTCAGTTCACACTTAATCCCAGGTTTAAAAGTCTTCCTAAAGGTGAAGTCTCTAGGAGGGACTTGTGCCTGCACTTTTGTCAGCCATGAGCGGGCCAAGAATCCATAAGAACTCTCTTCATGTTATTCCTGAGCAGCAGATCTATATTAGGAGCTTGTCCCGAACAATCCATTTGTTTGCCTGAAAAAGAATGAGAGTGGAAAAAACCTTGTCAGTGGAAAATTGCCAGTTTCTAATCTTACAAAATGTTCCTAAAAGTTTCAACTGTGTCTCATCAAACATCAAGAGCTGATTGCAATTCCGCAGCTGTAACATCTGGACTTGAACAGGTTTGATCACACACACACACACATAATGGTGAGCTCATAGGTGTTGAGTGGGATGCCGTAACTTCAGGTTATCATTTTCACACCTGCACTTGACTATTAGCTGCTCTGCCTGTTTCCGATTTGAGGCATGAAAACCTGTTACAAATAACATGACTGGATGATCAGACTAAAGTTTCACCAGCCGGTTTGAACTTTGCAACATTTGTTGATGTGTAAATGGGACCCACAAGAATTTTTTGAATGTACAAAGTATGAAATAAAGTGTCATCTGCACTCGAGTGGGCTTTTTTGCAGTGTTGTAGTACTATCATCTGGTCTCAAGCTGATTTTAGTGGATGCATGAAGCCAGTTCTCAAGTTCACACAGGCGTCCTATCAGAGAAACCACAGGTGCAGAACATGATCTGCTAACTACTGACATCCAGAAAGTGCCAAAATACTTTCATTTTGAAAAGCATATTTCTATTTTTATATCTATTTTATTTCATAAAGTGTAAATTAAAGGGAGAGTTCCAAACCTGTATGCATTTTTAAGAAGATATTTTGAAGAATGTTGGTAACCAAACAGTTTGCCAACAGAACAAAGAACCGAGACATTTCCAAAACATTGTATTTGACATTTTATGTTCCACAGAAGAAAGTCATTCAGTTTTGAAAGGACACGAGTCTGTCTGTTAATCTATCTATCTATCTATCTATCTATCTATCTATCTATCTATCTATCTATCTATCTATCTATCTATCTATCTATCTATCTATCTATCTATCTATCTATCTATCTATCTATCTATCTATCATCTATCTATCATAATAATAATAATAATAAGCACAAGCATGACTGTATTACAGTACCATTGCTTGACTGAATGTTTCATATAGCTCTATGTGATAAGAGTAAAAGCAAGAAGTTACTCACCGGATGAACATCAGATGAAATGCCGGCTATTCCCTAGAACATCCAGGAGAAGAGTCGTCCAGTTCCAACAGAGATATATCCCGTATATCACGTCCTTTTGCGTGTATTTCTTACTATCGCAGCAGAAGCGGCAGTTACTGTGCAGACGAACATTCATGAGTTTAATAAAGCGGCTTCCTTCAGACAGCAGCTCGAGTCTAAAACGTGTCTGACCCAGACAGCTGGCAACTGCCCAACACTATTACACTGACCGCTGAAATAAAAACACACAAGCCCAGTCAGAGGACTACAAATGTGCACCAAGGGACTCTATTTTTTTCCTTTTTTTATTGTTGCTTGATAAAGTAGTCATTAATGTTGTCGCTTGAGATAAAGCAATTACAAAGTGTTACTATTAAAAACAGACTCCGTTATATTGTCATGCATTGACATTTTCTATGCAAACTCCACTGGGAATGCCCAGACTATCCTTCCTGTCTGAACGACCGTAAGAAATGATAGTTACCGTCTTCATCTTTTTTTTTGTTTGTTTGTTGTTGAACACAGTAGAAATCTTCATTTGAATCCACTTCAGTGCATTCTTCAGCAAATCTCTCGTTTCGCTTCAAGCCATTCTCTACCTCTTATGCCAACAAAATGTAGTTGTGTCCTTGTACAGCACCAAAAAAAAAGATCTTCATGAACTCACTGCATCAGCAATGCAATGAAAAAAAACTCCATGCACTCATCTCCAAAATATGAAAAACTTGTTGAATAAGTTTGTGCAACTCAGCTCAGTGTGTGATGGCTTATTGTTTGGTTTCGTGATCTTTGATTCACCAGAGATGAATAATAACAGTAATGCACATTGGACCGGTGCGCATGCAGGAGACTTGCAGCCTTTAATACTGAAGCCGGATCTGAGCCAGCACTCAAACTCAAACTCACACACTGGCAGCGCGAGGACGGAGACTGGGAGGTTCGACATGACGTCACTGCAGTGCAGATGTTGCCTGCCCGTTGCGCGCGCGCCGCTTATTCGGATAGTCAGGTGAATAATGCACGTGAGAAGCCGGTAACAACACGAACTTTTCGAATCCGTTAATGATTAACAGACATCTAAATGCTTAACATTCAAACCTATCAAGAACACATTTAAGTCAAATTCCGTTTCGGAGTCATTCATATGTTATTCATTTATTTATTTATTTTGCACTACGACATTATTTTCACAATATAACCACATTTCACAAACACACACAAATGTTACTGAAACAACTATAGCTTAGGCTAATCTAATAGTTAGAATTGGCTTGGGTTTGTAAAGTCAAGCCTGGCTCATTTTTGATCGTCAAAGTTGTTTTTCATGTAGCTATATCGTGATGTTTATTCTCAATGAATGACAATAATTGGAAAATCATGATTAACTGAAGTGCAGGTCTTCTTTTTCCAAACATAGCCTTTAATACAAAAGTGGCACACAGATACAGTAAATAAAAAAAATCATATTATTATCATTATCTATATATATAAACAAATAGGCCTATGATATAATAAATAAAGTCTAGTAACTGGTGTTTCATGTGCATTGTTGGCATTTAGCACCGTTGGATATTTGAACGCTGACAGGGAATTGATGCTTAGTTTGCAGCGCAGCCGCGTGGTGACTATGTGACGGTGCAATGATACTCGGCTAATACAGTCTACGGCTAATAATACATAACTATTATGTCATACGAATGCATAGTCTCAGAAAAAATAACATACATTTATGGCTGTTACTATTTGGCGTTCACAGATTAATCTTGCATTTGCCCGAAGAACGATCTGAATTTCCTTCAACATATCCTTTTTAGAATATGGCTAATTTATTTTTAATCTAAACTGAAGTTTGTTTTTGTCATGTTTTTATATATCATAAATAAGGGAAAGGTTCATTAGGAAAGATTCTGCATCATAAAGTGCTCTTTCCACTCCATAGGCCAATCAATTTTTTTTCTGCAATTTTTTTTATCATATGAAATCATAGACTAAGGGCCTACTTTGCATGCAAAATAAAGCATTTGAATTTCACATCACCAATTGTGGATAGAATTTAAGAATTGACGGTCAGCGGTGCGAGGCTACTCTCAGTGGCTTTTTAAATAGCACAATAATAAATAATGCGAGTTTCCAGTTAAAAATCTGACAAGAACACCCTCTCAGTAATTGTGGATTAATTCCAGTATAACTCATTTTTTTAACTAATAGTGTTAATTAATATGTTAATTACCAGAATGAGCCAAAGCCTTGTATTTCAACTTCCAGATAATATAACAGATACACTAATGCATGCATTAATGATTAATTACTTCATTGTTAGTGCAAATTCATGTGCAAATTACTACAATTACTAGCAATTGATGTGCCTCAAGTAAAGTCATAACATAATAATACCTTTGCAAATCATTAGCTAATGATTAATCAACTGGAAGTTGAAGTGCATAGACTAACTGTGGTAATTAACACATTAATTTACACTATTAGTTAATAAAACATGTTATTAAGGAATTAATACGCAATGACCCATTGAATTAATAGCAATTCATGTATTACTTAATCTATTAATCATATAGACTCTTTATTAGTTGCTGATGCAGTAATCACTAATTAATGGTTTAGTTCTTAATGATATACAACTCATGATTATCAGTGCAATAGTTAAGCATGAATTAATGCATATTAGTGTACCCGTATTGTAAAGTGTTGCCGTGTAAAATTCTATTTTGAGCCTGTTGATCGCCAACTAGAAGTGAAATCATCACAGATCCATTGATTTTGGTTGGATTTTTATTTTATTTTTTTCCTGTGGAATGAGTGATAGTGTTTGGTGAGAAGAATGAGCATAGGGAATAGTTGATTACCAATGAAGTAAATATGAAAATAAATTTCGCAGTATTAGGCTACTGTTTTTACCATATTTTGATTAAATAAATGCAGCATTGGTGTGCAGAAGAGACAACATTAAAATACAGTGTTGCCAAACTTTTTTTTTTTACTTTATTCTGAACAAAACACAGGACCATAGGTACAGAGAACACTACAGATACTGTAACCTGTTCGTTGCCAAACTTTTAACAGGTATAACGTTACTGTATGATGTGATTTACTAGAGGTCAGTCTCAATCTAACGTCACTCACACATTGTCGGCGTTGCTTCATGTTACTAAAACATAATTTATCCCCAAATGTGCTTGAATTTTCCTCACCATTTATCTGACATTTCGAGCAGGATTGCTCTTTGTTATTTTGACTGAACTTCAGTTCCTCGCGTGGGCTCGTGACTGCGCGCCGCAGTCTAGTCTCGAGATCCTCCCCTCCTGTAGGCGGCAGTGTGTCAAAGGAGAGACGTTTGCTACGTTAAAACCACCATCGAGTAAATATAGCAGCAACTTTTATTTGAAAATGGCGTCGGACGTGAGCCGTGATGGTTCTGAAAATAAACGCAAACTAGACGAAGATGAAGGCGAATGGGTCGGTCCTTTGCCCAACGAAGCAACACAAACAAAAAAGAAAAAAGGTACATTAAATGGACTTCTTTTATAAAAAATGGACGCGGCTATTATTACTCTCCCTAACCCTAGTGAGCAGCCTAATGTCCTAGACAGCAGTTTTAGTGCATTAAAGTCGCCTGTATTATATCTAGATTAACTTTTGATATAAAAAACTATGCTATATAGCCGTTTCTATAACAGCTTGTATGTCTTGTGTTTTCATAGCAGCTGATTTTACAGTTTTGAGATGTATTATTAATGGAGCATATGTCTTCTTTTGCAGTTCTTGAGTTTGAAAAATTGTACCTGGACAATTTACCTTCCGCCTCCATGTATGAAAGAAGTTACATGCACAGAGATGTTATAACACACATTGTTTGCTCCAAGTAAGTTTTCTTTCTCCAACTTGCCACCACAGAATATTTGACTAGTAGTAAATCATAAATATATTAGCAAGTAGGTATGTGGACAAAAAAATTAAACTCAACAAATAGACAAATGGATAGCATATGTGGAAAGACCTGGGTACCCCTTTACAAAATAAAAAGAAAAAAAGTAAATATGTCAAGTATGAAGAAAGTTACAACATTTTATAGTTCAGTAATCAGCACCTATTTTTGTCTCATTTCTAAGGTGAAAACAAAAGACTTTAGTGTGACCGAAAAACAAGTTGTTTTTTCACAAAAATGCTCATAACTTTCTCAATATTCAAGATATCTTAATGAAATTTTCTGTGGAGATGGGTTTCATGTAGTTATTTGGATCTAACGTGGGTTTCATATAGTTATTTGGATTTTTACTTGATTTTAACACACATAAAGACTGATTTGGCCTATCTTTTATAGTATTTTTCTGACGAGCAGTTGTTGAAAATACAAATAATTGAATGGAAAACAATGATCCAAGGAAAATTATATATCCTTAATTTAAAAGATGGATTTTGGTTGATTCTATTTCCAGTTATGTAAGAATATAGAGTTAACAATACTAACGCTGGTGGAGGAAAGAAAGTGGAGGAGACCACACAAAAGTTGAGTGTAGCCTACACGACGCGCTGCATTTTGACAGCTTTTCTACAGGTAACGTTCAGTGTCGGTAGTCATAAGAAAAGTGGGGGAGTTTAAATGGCCACGAAATTTTGTACAGCACACCACAAACATATGTTCTTCATGTCTACCTTCCTCTGAAAAGTGTCCAAAGTGGGTAAAAATAATTTCAGGACAGTCGAATTCTTCCGTATTGTCTGAAAATCGCCTTTCAGGTGGAAAATGCAGCCTGACTAAGAAAAATGAAAACAAATGTGCAGTCGAAAACCCTAATGATGTGATTGGCTAAAAATAATCAAGGATTCCCACAGCGAGTCAATGAAAACTTTTGAACAATGAATAACAATTTTAGGAGACCCGCTCAGAGTGATTCGGGAAAATCCGGCACAGAGATTTGGAACACAATGGCAGCGCTGATTTATTGAAATGTCCACATACCTATAGCAAGGGTTTTTTTCTGTAATGTTTCTTCATACATTATAATTATACACTTCTGACATTATTATTATTATTATTATTTTGGGAAACTATTTACTGTTCAATTTAAAAGAGTATCATTATTATTTAAACAGACACCATGTTTATGGCTGGAAATTCTATGGTTATTATTATACAGTAAACTCCAAAACTAAAAAAAGGAGTCGTCAGCCTGCTAGATCATTTTACCTAACTGACAAGTTTAAAAAAAATCTAGCAAGGAGAATATACTACCTTTATATAGCAGAAACCCCAAATGTTTAAGTTCACAAGCCATAAAATGCATTTACACAATTGAAAAATAAATACATAGTATGATATAGTGCTGACAGATTGACACTGGTCAAGCTGGCATGCTTATTGCCAGGCTTGTGCACAATTCAGAATTGAATTGAGAATGACTACTAAATTCCAATTCAATTCTAGAATTTGAATTGAATTTGAATTGATGTCAAAAACAGGATCTAGAATTACAATTCGAATTTGAATTGAAGGAAGCAGAATTACAATTCAATAAAAATTCTAAGAAATTCATATTGATATTTTAAGTGAAGTGTTTAACAATGAAGCTTTACAATATACAGTATGTCAGCTATGATTGCTTTACATATTATATAAATTATATTAGTAGTAATGTTAAAAGCTCTAGTCACAGAACAAATAATAAGTTTGATTTATTGTAATTGTAACGCCATTTCCCAGAATGGTTAGTTAAAAGGAAATTGCTTTACATTGATAAAGTAAGCCATAAAAATTAATCTAAACCACATTTTCAATGGGTAACTTATAACAGTGAGAAATTACATTTCCAAAGTAACCTTCCTAACCCTGGCTGTAGTGGAGCGTGGGGCACAACGTAACACGGGACTTGTTGTAACACCCTTGTTTTAAATACTTCCACATGCTAGCATGACGAAACTTGATGCATTTACTAGTTGTCATTTCAACACTATATAGAGAAAAAAAATGCGCCAAAATTCAGAGATCTTTGTAAGATATCACTGAACATTTATTTAACCATAGCAAAAGTACATATCTTAGCCTAAGTTAATTTTTCAACTCTATTTTTTTGGTTAATTAAAATTAGACAAATCTGATATTATTTTAATCTCCAATCTGTTGTTTAACAGTTGATATAGTTCTTTAATGCTTTGCTAACTAGCAGAAGACACTAGCAGGGTTTAAATCAGCAGTTGTTGTCACACTGTGTTACATTGTGCCCCTATTATAAATATGCTATTATATTCTAGACTTTTATAAATTCTATTGAGAAAACATGAGAAACATGTAAATCAAGAATGAAAGTCAATGTTCAGAAATGATTAATTATTATTTTGTTTTGAACTATGCTGTAAAGCTGTGTTTTCCTGTGTATTTGTTGTCAATCAAAAATTAGATTATTTTTAATTATTAAAAAATGCCATAATTTGATATGAAAAGTTAATAATTGTATTTTATTAAGAAAATAGTTTGATACGAATAGAATTTATTTGAATTGCCATGAATTTAATTCTACTTCCTGTCATTCCAATTCTAATTCAACTTCCTGGGGGCGGAGTCAATTCAAATTCCAATTTATGAATTGAATGGAGGCCAATTCAGAAATTCTGAATTTTGCACAAGCCTGCTTATTGCCGAGTCCTGGATCTTACATGTTAATCAACACACAAGTGCATTTATTTGACTCCAGATGTACTGATTATAATTTTTATACCATTCTAGAACAGATTTTATCATAACAGCAAGTCAAGATGGGCATGTGAAATTCTGGAAGAAGAAGGAGGATGAGGGAGTGGAGTTTGTCAAGCACTTCCGCAGCCACTTGGGTAGGTGTCTGTTACCACACACCTTACGATGTCTAGCATTGTGTCAGGGGGCTTTCCCTTCAGAAACTGTACAAAATGCATTATGTGTAAATAATGTGTCTGTGTCTCTGGTGCGTAGGTGTGATCGAGAGTATCTCAGTCAGTGCGGAGGGTGCGCTCTTCTGCTCTGTGGGTGATGATCAGGCCATGAAGGTTTTTGATGTCGTCAACTTCGACATGATCAACATGCTCAAACTCGGGTAAAATCGCGTGCGTGTGAGTGTTTAACACACTCTGGTACTCCTCATTTAGTCAAGTCACCTTTATTTATATAGCAATTTATACAATACAGATTGTTTCATAGCAGCTTCACAGTGATAACAGGAAAATAATTCAATAATGCAAAGAGAGTCCATTTCATTAAATTAAATGATTATTTTCAATGTTGAAAACAGTCATGTACCATTTTTCCCCCAAAATTCTATGATGAATAGAAAGTTAAAAGAACAGAATTTATTTAAAATATAATCTTTTATAACATTATAAATGTCTTTACTGTAAATTTTGATCAATTTAGCTCATCCTTGACTGAATAAAAGTATTTTCTAATTTCTTCCCCCCAAAATAAAAAATTAATTCTTACTGACCCCAACTGTTTGAATGGTAGCGATTAATGTTACAAAAGCTTTCCATTTCAGATCAATTCTGTTCTTTTGAACTTTCTATTCATCAAAGAATCATGAAATAAAAATGTAAGAAACTGTTTTCAACATGGATAATAATCATACATGTTTCTTGAGCATCATATTATAATAATTTCTGTAGGATCATGCGACACTGAAGACTAGATTAATGATGCTGTAAATTCAGCATTGATCACAGGAATAAATTACGCTTCACTATATATTCACATAGAAAACCGTGGTTTTAAATTGTAATAATATTTCACAATATTACTGGGTTTTTATTTATCAAATAATTGCAGCCTTGGTGAGCAGAAGAGACTTCTTTTAAAAACATAAAAAATCTTACCGATCTAAAACTTTTGACCGGTTGTGTGTGTGTATGTATGTATTTATATATATATATATATATATACACACACACACACACACACACACACACACACACACACACACACACACACACACACTACATGGTCAAAAGTTTAGGGTTCGGTAAGATTTTTTATGTTTTTAAAGAAGTCTCCTGCTCACCAAGGCTGCAATTTTTTTATAAAAAATACACAAAAAACACAGTAATATTGTGAAATATTATGACAATTTAAAATTACTTTTTTATGTTAATATATATTAAAATGTAATTTATTCCTCTGAAAAAGAGCTGAATTTTCAGCATCATTACTCCAGTCTTCAGTGTCACATGATCCTTCACAAATCACTCTAATATGATGATTTTATGCTCCACAAACATGTATGATTATTATCCATGTTGAAAACAGTTTTTTACATTTTTATTTCAGGATTCTTTGATGAATAGAAAGTTCAAAAGAACAGCTTTTATCTGAAATGGAAAGCTTTTGTTACATTAAACACTACCCTTTAAAAAGTTTGGGGTCAGTAAGGATTTGTATTTTAATTTTTGGGGGAAATAAAATAAGAAATCAATACTTCTATTCATCAAGGATGAGTTACATTGATCAAAAGTTACAGTAAAGACATTTATAATGTTAGAAAATATTCTAATTAAATAAATGCTGTTCTTTGAACTTTCTATTCATCAAAGAATCCTGAAATAAAAATGTAAAAAACTGTTTTCAACATGGATAATAATCATACATGTTTTTGGAGCATAAAATCATCATATTAGAGTGATTTGTGAAGGATCATGTGACACTGAAGACTGGAGTAATGATGCTGAAAATTCAGCTTTTTTCAGAGGAATAAATTACATTTTAATATATATTAACATAAAAAAGTAATTTTAAATTGTCATAATATTTCACAATATTACTGTGTGTTTTGTGTATTTTTTATCAAAAAATTGCAGCCTTGGTGAGCAGAAGAGACTTCTTTTAAAAACATAAAAAATTTTACCGACCCTAAACTTTTGACCGGTAGTGTGTGTGTATGTATATGTATATACACTCACCGGCCACTTTATTAGGTACCCCATGCTAGTAACGGGTTGACCCCTTTTGCCTTCAGAGACTGCCTCAATTCTTCGTGGCATAGATTCAACAAGGTGCTGGAAGCATTCCTCAGGGAGTTTGGTCCATATTGACATGATGGCATCACACAGTTGCCGCAGATTTGTCGGCTGCACATCCATGATGCGAATCTCCCGTTCCACCACATCCCAAAGATGCTCTATTGGATTGAGATCTGGTGACTGTGGAGGCCATTTGAGTACAGCGAACTCATTGTCATGTTCAAGAAACCAGTCTGAGATGATTCCAGCTTTATGACATGGTGCATTATCCTGCTGAAAGTAGCCATCAGAAGTTGGGTACATTGTGGTCATAAAGGGGATGGACATGGTCAGCAACAATACTCAGGTAGGCTGTGGCATTGCAACGATGCTCAATTGGTACCAAGGGGCCCAAAGAGTGCCAAGAAAATATTCCCCACACCATGACACCACCACCACCAGCCTGAACCATTGATACAAGGCAGGATGGATCCATGCTTTAATGTTGTAGACGCCAAATTCTGACCCTACCATCCGAATGTCGCAGCAGAAATCGAGACTCATCAGACCAGGCAACGTTTTTCCAATCTTCTATTGTCCAATTTCGATGAGCTTGTGCAAATTGTAGCCTCAGTTTCCTGTTCTTAGCTGAAAGGAGTGGCACCCGGTGTGGTCTTCTGCTGCTGTAGCCCATCTGCCTCAAAGTTCGACGTACTGTGCGTTCAGAGATGCTCTTCTTCCCAGCTTGGTTGTAACGGGTGGTTATTTGAGTCACTGTTGCCCTTCTATTAGCTCGAACCAGTCTGGCCATTCTCCTCTGACCTCTGGCATCAACAAGGCATTTCCGCCCACAGAACTGCCGCTCACTGGATGTTTTTTCTTTTCGGACCATTCTCTGTAAACCCTAGAGATGGTTGTGCGTGAAAATCCCAGTAGATTAGCAGTTTCTGAAATACTCAGACCAGCCCTTCTGGCACCAACAATCATGCCACGTTCAAAGTCACTGAAATCACCTTTCTTCGCCATACTGATGCTCGGTTTGAACTGCAGGAGATTGTCTTGACCATGTCTACATGCCTAAATGCACTGAGTTGCCGCCATGTGATTGGCTGCTTAGAAATGAAGTGTCAACGAGCAGTTGGACAGGTGTACCTAATAAAGTGGCCGGTGAGTGTATATACATATATATACACACACACACGCGCATATATATATATATATATATATATATATATATATATATATATATATATATATATATATATATATATATATATATATATATATATAATATACATATATATATATATATATATATATATATATATATATATATATACATATATATATATACATATACATATACATATACATATATACATTCATACATAAAATTGCTCTGTATTTCTCATTCATTTCAACATCATCTCACAAGTGACTTTTTTTAAGACTATTATTCTTTTAGAATCATGACCACAATTTTTGGGTGTGTTTTTTTTATTTTATTTTATTTTTTTTTCAGTTTAGACCACCAGAGAGTTTATTTATTTTCTCTTTGGGTTTTTTTTTTTTTTCAGCTTCCATCCAGGCCAGTGCGAGTGGATCTATAATCCGGGCGATGCCATCTCCACTGTCGCCTGCTCTGAGAAATCCCACCGGGAAGATTTTTGTATACGATGGGCGTGGAAGTAATCAACCCCTGCACAAGTTTGAAAAGATGCACAGCGCACCTCTCTCAGATCCGCCTAAATCCAAAATATCGAGTCATAGTGTCGGCTGATAAAGCGGGAATGTTGGAATACTGGGACAGGCCTCCCGAGCGATTTCAAATTCCCACGGCAGGTGGAGTGGGAGTTCAAGACTGACACGGACTTGTACGAGTTTGCCAAATGCAGAACGTATCCCACCAGCCTGATGTTCTCTCAAGACGGCAAGAAAATGGCCACCATCGCCGTTGACCGCAAAGTGAGGATTTTCCGCTTCCTCACTGGGAAGCTGATGAGAGTCTTTGATGAATCATTAACCGTAAGTTAGTGTTTGATAATAATACTAATAATTATATAATCTCGGATTTCAAGGGTTAACAAATGCACACTGGAAGAGTTTGAGTAAGAGTGTGTGATCTCTGTGTGGTGGCAGATGTTCACGGAGCTCCAGCAGATGAGGCAGCAGCTGCCCGAGTATGGAGTTTGGCCGCAGAATGGCGGTGGAGCGAGAGCTGGAGAAGGTGGACGGCATCCGGACTGACCAACGTCATCTTCGATGAGACGGGACACTTTGTGCTGTACGGCACCATGCTGGGAATTAAAGTCATAAACGTGGAAACTAACAGGTAAAGAATACACGCACACTATGAAATGCATTTCTTCTATGATGAGCATATTTACCATTTACAAATCTAAATTAATTTAATGGCACAACGTTTCAGATATCAGCTTAAGTAGTTTGGCATTAGTGTAATTTTCATCTGTTTTAAAATATTTTAGCATATAGAAATAATATCTTAGTGAGGACTGCTGCTGAGTCCTGTGTGTCAAGATCAATCTTGTAAAATGTCAGCTTGAACACATTTTTGGTTAAGTTCATTCAAATTGTGATTTGTCACGTTGTCCAACTCGTCAAAACCTGAATGATATCTATGAATAAATAATTAAATATATTTGTAAAGTGTTTTTATGTTGAAAAACATTTAAGTCTTTTTTGAGAATATAATAATAAATGACAAACACTTTTGCATCTTTTATATATATATAATATAAATATAAACCTATAAATAATATAAAGAACACCTTATGTGCAATGGAAAGGTTCCATGAATGTTAAAAAGGTTCTTCATGGAAAAATAGATTCCGATAACTAGGGTTGGGCAGTGTTTCAATTCAAATATGGTAAAAAAATGAAGTCAAACATTTAGATCAAATATATATGGGTGATTTTTCAACTATGGTACTCTTTGAGGTAGACAGTTTCAGAAAATAAAAACATTTCTACAAATAGTTTTTAGTGTCAGTTGGTTTCTCAATCTGTCTAGAAACCTTCCCTTAGTTGGGTGCAATGATTTGTATTGAATAATATATATTATATTGGCATTTTAATCTGACAGCCCAAGAAAACGCCTTCTCTTAAGTTCTCTTATTTACCAACAATTTTTTGCAATAAGAAATAATAAAATATTTCTTACTACCTTAACTTAATTAATTGTATGTTTTTTTGTTTTGTTCTTACATTAACGTTTTATATTATAGCCCAAAATAATTTGCTGTTTAGCACGAACAATGTCATTTCCACCACAACTTGTCTTTACCACCACAATGAACACCGTGGTGGAAATGACTGTGGCGGAAATTACATTTCACCCCTTTTCCTCTAAATATCATGCTATGTTAGCCTGTTAATATTAGTTTTACAGTTAGCATTTAATATACACAAATAACACATTATTAAATTAATTTTATCCAGTTATTTTTACGTCCATGTGAAATATGAGCTGTTTGGAAATGACGGCCAATAAACATTCTCAGTTTTAGTCATATTTACCTTGATTTTTCTTCTTTTCGTTACCCCTAAAGAGGTCACCCTTTCACCCAGCCATGTGTTCACTGTGGAGTTTCTATTGCTATGGTTACTAAGTATTCAAACCTAAAACAATGATTCTCAGCGATTCTATTTTGTACAGTGTGGCGGAAATTACAGTGAACCCAAGGGACAAGGGTTCTACTTATGAAAAATATAAGAAAATGTGAATAAATATTGCAATATATAATATGTATAATTGAAATAGATATTATTTTATAATTTGTACTTAATTCTAAATTAAATATTTAACTAATGTAGATTTTAAGCGAGGTTGAAGGTACAAAGTCTGACTTAGGGACCGGGGGAAAACAGTAAAAATCATGCATAAAAGGCCTCATATTATATAATAAAAAGAATGATTGAACCATGATACATTTTTATAAGCTCCCCTTAGGGTGAAGTAAGTCCTGACAAAAACAAAAAAAAGAAATGTTTTTTAGATTTTATTATTTCATCCAGGGACAAGAAAAGTACCATAGTTAAAGGTGCCATCTGGAGTTTTTGAGGTGAAACTATCCCAAAAATGAGCTACAGGCATCAAAAGAATGAGAAGAAATAAGTGCAATGATGTCTGATAGAAAACTGGAAAGCTATAGTGCTGCCGAGATATAAACCTAAATTAGCATGCTAAATTACTAGCCCCGGCCCATCAGGTGTCGTAATACCAGTTTCGGCCATGGGAGGCGGTATGCGGGCGGGCAACATAAACACCAGCCGCACACTGCAATAGATGAGTAAGTGGCGCGTTTTATGTGTGTGTGTACTTTGAACCTGAAGTCAGTCGTGTGGAAATACAGCCGATTGCTACATTTCAGTTCAGGGAAGAGTTCAAAAAATGATTGGTCGACATGCATGAGGAATACATTTTGGTAAGTTGTAGCATACTGTATCTTTCAACAGTGTTCATGTTCTTTTTCCATTAGCTTGTAGAGTGAAATCGTGAGAGTTGGCAGCTCTGAATGGCGTTAGCTTGATCAGCATCAGCGAATGCTGTCTGTCAAATTAATTCAAACTAACAATAAAAGTGTAATATGAACAAAACGAATACCGTAAACTTAAAATAATTGCCCAGGGTTTTATTTTCCCATATCGTCGAAATGCACCAGCTTGTTTTTGAGTCGCGTTTATGAGACGGTCTTCATCATTTAGTGTTGAGATGTTGTTCATTGAGTCTCTGATCTCTAAAAATATCCAAATGCTCCACGTGAAACTGCGGTCTTCCAACCTTTTACTATCAAAATGATTTGAATAATATGCGTGAGAAAAAGAGCAAAACAGCTCTCGCTCTGTGTTGTTTGAAGACGTGATAGTGCGTGCGGCCGCGGCACAACTCACTTTCTGGAGGTATACTGCCCCCATCTGTTATGGAATATGGATTATTTTTTGATTTAGAATTCCAGAGGGCCCCTTTAAAGAATCACCCATATATTCTGTCTTTTTGCAAATCATTCTGTTGCAGATGAATACTGTGAAGAACTAATAAACTAGACTAATATACATTTCAAACATTATTAAAGACCAGTATACAGTCAGTAATACAATAACTACAAGTAAGCAAATTAGCAATAGCACAAATACAACTGAACAAAGCTCAGAAATTAAAATTTAAATCTAAAATGACACTGCATAGTTTTCTATTTACAAATAAAATATAGATTAAGCCTTATTTCAAGTTACAAAAAATGAATTTCAGTCAAGATCAGTGTGGGGATATTCTTTTTCATTTGTTCTTTTGATTACCGTTAATTACACAGTGCAGCAGGAATATTAGGCTGATGTCACTTTAAGACCTAATGCACAGATCCATTGTACTATTACACCTACATTTGAACAGTTTACGTTAATTTTAGTATAATAATTATAGTCTTGGATGCTCCCATTTATCTTTGACCAAATATCTTCTTACCTCATTCTGAAATTTGTCACATTACAGATGCATAATGGCTTAAGATTTGTTGTGAAATAAATTTTTGAAAACTTAAGCTAAGGTAACGGCATTGGCCTAAATTCGAATACATGAGCCATTCTGAAAGTGTTTTTATTCAGTCTGTGATCTGTTTTCCCTGTCAAGGTGTGTGCGGATTCTAGGCAAACTGGAGAACATTCGTGTGGCGCAGTTGAGTCTGTTTCAGGGAGTAGCCAAGACCATGCATGCGGCACCAACCATTGAGATGAAGGCCTCTGACAACCCAGCGCTGCAGAGCTCCAATCCAGACCCCACCATCTTCTGCACCGCCTTCAAGAAGAACCGCTTCTACATGGTGCCATTACTAAAACCCTTAGCATTTACAACACTATCCTGAAGCTTTGCTTTCTGTATATGTTACTATAATAATTAATTTTTAGGTTACTCTAGTGATTTCTGTATAGAGCTTTCCACACTTAACTTACCTCTGTTAAGGTATCTCTGGTTCTTTCTAAACCCCAGGTTAACCGAATCCTGGGTTATCTTATCCTACGTTCACGCCATTTTGTAATGGACCATTTGCAAGACACAATCAATGACACTGACACAAATATGAAAATAAGGATGTTAACCCAGGGTTTAGTAACTAAAGGGGGCGGCCCTTTAGTTACTAAACCCTGGGTTAACATCCTTATTTTCATATTTGTGTCTGTGTCATTGATTGGACGTTTAAGCTTTTCAGACTATAAGGTTAAAGGGATACCAAAAAGAGGATGGTAACCCCTATTACTCAGCTTTCTCCATGGAACAAGAGCCTGCTAGCTTAGCTTCCAAAAAGGATGGCTGACCCTTATGTGTACATTCTGTGAGTGAGATCCCACCCACTGGGCAAAAAAATCCTCCGATGATACAAAATTATGATTTTTTTCCAGACAAAAAAATATATAAGTCTCAGGGGGATGAGGGTGGAAAGCATGGTAATTCAAAAGTACTACAGGTTTCCTACTAATACAAAGCTTAATGCTAAATCCTGAAGTATCCCTTTAAGAATTAAACGGTCTATTCTTTACTCATATTGATGTTTTCCATCACCAACCCAGGGTTAAGTGCAGTGCGAAAAGCTCTTATGTTACTTTCTCTTGGTGTCCAAAAGAATCTGACAATCTAGACTCTTACTGTATTTTGTTTTTGAATAGTTTACAAAGAGAGAGCCGGAGGACACCAAGAGTGCTGATTCTGACCGTGACGTCTTTAACGAGAAGCCATCTAAAGAGGAAGTGATGGCAGCCACACAGGCAGAAGGGCCGAAAGAGTGTCGGACAGCGCCATCATTCACACCACAATGGGCGACATTCACATCAAACTCTTTCCTGTGGAGTATGTGTTTTTTTGTCATTGTTTTTTTGTCATTTGACAGAAGTTTGGTCTGAGATGGCTGTACGTTAACTTATTTATTTGTGCTTCTTAGGTGCCCCAAAACAGTGGAGAACTTCTGCGTCCACAGCAGGAACTCTTATTACAACGGACACATATTCCATCGTGTCATCAAGGTATGAGCACAGTAGTGTTTAGTAGGGGTGTAACGGTTCACAAAATTCACGGTTCAGTTCGAATACGATACAGTTTGTGTCATGGTTCGGTACGTTTTCGATACAGCAAAAAGAAAGAAATGCCAGAGAAATGTCCTTTATAATTTTTTAATTTTTTTTTTTTTTTAGCAATGATGGAGCTATACTTGACTTTTTTTAGGAGCTTATAAAACAAAACAGCTCCTTGGACAAAATTATATGTAATATTGTAGTAGTTATAAACAAAGGTTTATTTAAGTTCAGATTAACATTTGAGGGCTGCAATTCTATTAATAATGTCAAAATAAAACCGACGTGATGTTACTTAAAAGCATTATAGTGTACTATTCCTGCCAAACTCCCATGGTTCCAGTTAGTAGTGCTATACAGTAAATCCATGGTGAATGTTGCTGATCTGTGGACACTGGATAGTTCATTCATGGCACAATGTTTCTTCCTGGTTTCCACGTCAGCATGGTTTGATCCGTTAATAACGGAGAAATGTGAATGCGAATGTGAATCTCGCAGCGATGTTATTACTTCAGTGGCGAATTCAAATGTTTTCTTTACTGGATTTGGCTGTGTAGTAACAGTGCTGTTGATGATCAAGATCAGCTCACGCTGCATTGGTCCAAACCAAGCGTGCCGCACAAGCCCTCAAAAGTGAAGCCAAAACGTCTCGATCGCCCCCTGTGGCCTGTCCTAGTATAGGTCATAAACCCCGCCTCCCCATGTTATTCAATGGGACGCGAGACCAACTAAACAATTAAATTACACTTCACATATCCTTTTTCCAAAGATAGTTTGTGTCATTTACTGTAGTTTCTATCACGTTGATGTAATTTCAAGTGTTCGTTTTTAAAATAAGTTTGTTTTTTGTTAGTTATGTGATGATAAAAACGGTGCTCTGACGTCATGATTGAGAGCTGTGATTGACAGGTTCTGAGCGAGGTAGTCACTGAAGCACCAGCGGACTTTTTTCATAATGTTGACTATGTGGCAGGCATGAAAACCACTCACCTTTCGGCGAAATTCCGCCGTTTCGAAACCAAAATAAGTGACCTACGTGAATCGTGTAGATTCGATGAGAAAATGTTTTGAGGGAGGGGGGGGGGTATAATATATATGAAGCCATATTAGTATAATGTGAGACAGAAATTAATATCTAAGTCATTAAATTCAAGTTCACGTAAACTTTTCCCTCCGCTGCGGCTGACAGAAATTCTCCATTCAGTTCAAACAGCGCGTCGACTCCTCAGTCATTCTCCATTCAGTTCAAACAGTGCGTCGACTCCTCAGTCATTCTCCATTCAACATTCAAACAGCACAGCGCGTCGTCAGTCATCAGCATTCAAACAGCACAGCGCGTCGCGTTCGGCAATGATGAAACTCTCTATATGATTAAATGTTAATATTATTATACTTGATCTGTAGATAAAGCTCTATCGTTTCACATAAATTGACTGTAGTACCTCAATCATGTTTATCATTCTTTACCGCATGTCTAGATCACAACACTGGAGAGCACTATCATTGTTCTTCACGTGCACAGTAACTGAAATTTAAAACTGTTAAAAGAAAAAGCTCAATAAACTATTTCATAGATAGTTGTATAGTACACTATGCATCGATATGTATTTCCTTTGTGCTTAGAACTTTCCAATGCGGACTCGAAGAGCTGCGCACTGTGACTCGTGTTGCCTCAAGCGCATCATTCAGCGCTCGCGATGCGCATAAGAGCTGTAATACTTTTGCGCAATGAAAAATTATTAATAGTATTTTTTGTTCTGTCTATCTATAATATGTTGCTGCCTCATTAAACAGCTGTGCTATGCATTTGTGCTATATATATTTTCTTAAGTTTATAGTAGACAAAAATAATTTTTATCTTGTTTTTCATGAATGCATTTTACATTAATACAAAGAGCAATGTGTAACGTTTTACCAGATTTAGTGCTACAGTTATTGTCTCTAATTTGTTCCCCACTAATTTTTTTTCAGTAAATGTTCTGATTTTATACAATTATTGTTTTTCTAGACTAAATTTGACTAAGTTACCCACTAATCTAGTTTATAATATAATTTTTGTCATAGGTTATGATCATTTTTTTTCTTTATAAGGAAGTTGTCTGTATTAGGTAGATTGTGTTTAACACACAAAAGAGTGATTATCAGTTCAACACACAGTTATAGAAATTCTACTTGATTTTTTTTTAACTGCGTTGGTAACGGATCGTTATCGTTCTTTTTTTTATTATTAAAATAAGGCCATAATATTTTTTACTCATGGCTGTAGTTAAGTTTCTCCAGCTCTCCCCAGGTTGGCAAAAAATGCATCTCAAAATACATCAGAATGATGCTTTAAAATATGGAATATTTAAAATTTTCTGACGGGGGAGCATGCCCCCGAACCCCCTAGAGGAGTACTATCCTTCTCACCTTTTTCACCCCTGACCCGTTTTCATGCCTGATGTGGCTAGTAGTTGTATTTACCTTATTTTAACGAGGTTCTGCAATCAGCAGACATCATTGGAGAAGAACGAAGCAGCCAGAGGCCACTTAATGAAAGTGCGGGGCGTGTGCTTGCGTTTGATTCAGCGCGAATGAGGGCGCGGCCTTGATTTCACGGCTTTACTTCCTGCTCACGACTGCGCATGACTGGTCCCAAAACACGCAAGTGCGCAG
This sequence comes from Hybognathus amarus, assembly GCA_030378365.1. NCBI lineage: Eukaryota > Metazoa > Chordata > Actinopteri > Cypriniformes > Leuciscidae > Hybognathus > Hybognathus amarus. The sequence continues at coordinate 259,788 of JAQIUQ010002529.1, read as the reverse complement.
ACTCAGGTCCCAGGATGTCAGCGTCATATCGAGACACTGGCGGCTTCAGTTCTCTCTGATAGAAAAGAGCGGAAGGGCGTCGTCCATCTTTTTTTAGTCTATGGTCCAAACTAATCAACGGTCCGTCAACCACACAATAACGAGTAGCTCAGTTTCGTTCCGCATACATTACATTTGCCATTTGATTTTGTGCAATGTTGTGGTCACGCCAGCGTGCTTGCCACGTGTGATGCGCCGACATTTGAAATAACGAAATGTTGGTCGGCAGGAAAAATGGTCCAACGAACCATTCGGTTTAAAATGCGTATCGAAACCGAACCGAAAGCCTCGTACCGAACGGTTCAATATGAATATGTGTTTCGTTACACTCCTAGTGTTTAGGTGTGTGCCTAAGAGTTGTGGAGGAGAGTTGAACGGGTGGCTTCTTGTATGTGTGCAGGGCTTCATGATCCAGACCGGAGACCCGACGGGTACAGGGATGGGTGGAGAAAGCATCTGGGGTGGAGAGTTTGAGGATGAGTTTCATGCCACACTGAGGCACGACAGACCATACACCCTCAGCATGGCCAACGCAGGCCCGGGGACCAACGGGTCGCAGTTTTTCATCACTGTCGTCCCAACTGTAAGACCATCATCACTTTTTTTCACAATTTTTGGGTTGCTTGGGGTGTCTTTTTTTTTATTATTATTTTTTTTAATACACTTTTAGATTTCAGGATACAATTCTGAATTTGACTACCCTGTTTTTGCAGTTTTTCTTAGGACAGTTTTTCAAAAACAGTTCATAAATACCGAAAAATGTGAAATTCTCAGCCCTAATTATTCAATCAAGTCAATGTAGTCATAAATGTCTCGCTTCTTAAATGTCAGGTCAGTTACTACAACTTTGGGAAAAATCCTCTCAAGTCATTCATTTTGTGCTGCCAATTTAGCTAATAGTTAATTTAATTAATTGTTTTCTCATTCTCTCTTCAATTAGCCCTGGCTGGATAACAAGCACACAGTCTTTGGGAGGACCACTAAAGGTATGGAGGTGGTCCAACGGATCTCCAACTTAAAGGTCAACCCCAAAACCGACAAGCCATATGAAGACATTAGCATCATAAATATCACTGTCAAATAGATGTGCGGTTTCAGCTCTATTCTGATTTTGTAAAATAAACTACCCTTTTTTAAAATAATACTAAATTTCAATAGTGATGCATCGTTCAGCTTGGTTTTTAATAGCGTAACATTATGAATGGTTATACAAAAAGCCGTGGTCGTATCAACAACAAATGTGGGTGAGCAGTGTGCTTCTCAAGAGGCGTCCAAAACTCACATTCACGATAACTTCAGATCATCCTGCAATAGGGGACAGAAAGTCTTCACACATGCTTTATATAAGTACAGTTATTCAACATTACATGGCAATTGGAATCAATGTTTCAAATCAAAGAATGGTTCCTAATGCGTATAATGTTGAGTAATGGAGCATTTACATGCAGCCACAGTAGTGTGATGCATGAAGTATATCAATGAATGTAATGTTTTTGCCTTTTAAGATGCTAAGACATACATGTTCCAACAAATCAAGATATAACCAGATATTAATAAGCAATGGACTGATGAATTGGAAACAGGTTTATACTTTCTTTTTTCATGACAACTACAACTCTGCTTTAAAATATAAATAATCAGTAACTTTTTTTTTTTTTTTGCCACCAACACTTCCATCTCTTCATACATGGTGAAAATACACCTACACCCATGCATCAGTCATAAGACCACAAAGGACATTTCAATAAATATTTACAGGCTCATTCACAAAGCCACAAAAAAAAGAAAAAACAAAAAAAAAACAAACTAAAAAAAACAGCTGGAGATGTTAAGAATAATGGTATGTCTTTAGGTGAATCTCACAACAACAGCAAAATAACATGTGTGGGTCACATTTTAAGAGGCGAAACATTTTTCATAACAGTTAAGCGCATTATATTCCTTACAGATGTTTTTAAAGTGACTATTTTAATATCTATTTGAATAAATATCCATAAAGGCAATACTACCATGTCTGAATACGTAATTTTCTAAAACAGTTTCACATTATATTACAGTAATGAGAATATAAGGGTAGGATGTGCTTGATTGTAATGAATAATGCAAGAATTGAATGTTCCTAGAACAAGTTTAATGCAAAATAAATCGTTATATTAAAGGGAAGCATGACCTATACATATTTTGTGAAATTCACCCAAATACTTGCATGTAATGTTTGATCAATGGCAATGGATTTGATCACATGACCTTTCTGATGATTTCAGTAACTGGTTAATCTGACACAACAGGCACTTCACATTGCAGTAACCACGAATCTAGTGATGAAGCCTCGTTTCATCCTTACCTAAGGGGCTTTACCTATGATTAAAACATTTAATAGATCTATAAATAAACCTTGTGCTGTTTGCACATGATACTACAGGGACTATAAATGTGTGTCTGTACAAAAATGACCAGAATATTTAGCTTAAGCACATCTAGAAATATCTCCAGGCATTAGTTACTATTAGGCGAATGAGCAAACAGACCTTGAAAAGACAAGGATCATAAACCAGATGTTACATTTCTCCGTTTTAACAGAAGGGACAGTAAGTCTAGTTAATCATGTTCGTTAACGTCTTTTCAAAGGAATAGTTCATGTTAATCAACTTTTTGGACCACATCTGCAAATATATTTTTGTTAACAACACAATTTCAACTCGCTTTGTAGTAATAAACAAAAATCTTTTCTTTTTTATACAGTAAAGCATTTCCAATGGAAGTGTATGAAGCACACTTGCCCATAGGCTTCCATAATACGTTTCAAAACTTTGTTTTTATTAAGAAAGATGAGTGATGAGCTGAAAGTATGTTTGATGATAACCTGCAGAATGTTGCCTTGTATTTAACCTGGAGTCTTATATGAGCTCCATTTATGAACACCATTGAACCACAAGCGCGTACAGCAGCAAGTCTACTGATGTATGATGGTATGACATGAGCAAGGGTGACTCAAATGACACAGACAGGCTTGAGTTGTGAGTCACAAGTCTATTGAGAGTGGGTAAGCGTCCCTCAGGCCACATCCAAAACTCCTGCGGCCACCAGCTGGCGTGAGAGCCAGTCCAGGCCCTCGTGAAGCCCCATGCCACTGCGGGCGTCACATCCCTGGATGTGCCAGCTGCGCCCGCAGCACAATTTGTGTAAGCTCAGGAGTTCCGTCATCTCCTCCACGGACACCGCGCCCGGGACGTCCTACAGAGACACACGTCACATAGTCTTGGTCAAGAGTTTACAGCGGACACATGCATACTGGCAAAACCTGTTACATGCATCTTGTGAAAGTAGGGAATCTCCAATAAAACAAGCGTGTAAAGCATTGCCTATGCACATTGTAGGCGTTGAAAAACAATCCTGATTTTAACATGTAGATCTAAACAAAAAAATTATTCATGAAGCTAGTTATTAATACAACAAAATATTCTGGGGACAATATTATTGATTTAATGCCAAGTTCAAAAAATAATCATTTGTTCACATCTCTCACCTGTTTGTTTGCGAAGATGAGCAGCAGAGCATCTCTGAGCTCTTTCTCTGTCAGCAGTTTGGCCAGTTCACTGTGAGACTCCATCAGCCGGTCTCGGTGACAGCTGTCAATCACGAACACCACCGCTGGGAGACAGAACAAACGACCAGCATTATTCATACACACTCCTTAAAGTGCAACGATTGTGTGAATTTCATTATGAACGAAGAAGCCACAGTGAAGTGAATTTTTAACTCTAGAACAGCAGCATCTCTGCGTGTTACCTTGTGTGTTCAGATAATAGTGTTTCCAGAGTGGGCGGAGTTTATGCTTGCCACCCACATCCCAAATGGTGAATTTCAGGTTTTTGTATTCAACAGTTTCAACATTAAAACCTAAAACAGAAAGATAATTCTTTATTATCTAAACACCGTTGCATGTTTGCATTTCTGTACATGTATCCTTGTGCAACGGAAATACCTATGGTCGGTATGGGCTGCATAAACTCATCTTGCTTCAGTTTGAAGAGAATAGTAGTTTTGCCAGCTCCATCTAAGCCCAAAGTCACAACCCGGATCTCCATCTTTGGACCAATGTGCACACGGTTGTCCTGGAAAAGAAGACAGACACATCAGTTTAATATGGATATCAAATGCATCATCACTACACAACTCAGTTCAAGTATAGTAGTTACTTTCTTAGCACGCTAATAACAACCAGACGAGGCAAAGTTAGTTCATGTTTGAAATGTCGTACCAGTGTTTCATTAGTAAAATCCAAGGTCCCAGAATAAAAAGGGGTAACATATCCGGCAAGTTAGTGAGGTATGGAAAGGTAAATGAGCACATACACTCACCGGCCACTTTATTAGGTACCCCATGCTAGTAACGGGTTGGACCCCATTTTGCCTTCAGAACTGCCTCAATTCTTCGTGGCATAGATTCAACAAGGTGCTGGAAGCATTCCTCAGGGAGTTTGGTCCATATTGACATGATGGCATCACACAGTTGCCGCAGATTTGTCGGCTGCACATCCATGATGCGAATCTCCCGTTCCACCACATCCCAAAGATGCTCTATTGGATTGAGATCTGGTGACTGTGGAGGCCATTTGAGTACAGCGAACTCATTGTCATGTTCAAGAAACCAGTCTGAGATGATTCCAGCTTTATGACATGGCGCATTATCCTGCTGAAAGTAGCCATCAGAAGTTGGGTACATTGTGGTCATAAAGGGATGGACATGGTCAGCAACAATACTCAGGTAGGCTGTGGCGTTGCAACGATGCTCAATTGGTACCAAGGGGCCCAAAGAGTGCCAAGAAAATATTCCCCACACCATGACACCACCACCACCAGCCTGAACCGTTGATACAAGGCAGGATGGATCCATGCTTTCATGTTGTAGACGCCAAATTCTGACCCTACCATCCGAATGTCGCAGCAGAAATCGAGACTCATCAGACCAGGCAACGTTTTTCCAATCTTCTATTGTCCAATTTCGATGAGCTTGTGCAAATTGTAGCCTCAGTTTCCTGTTCTTAGCTGAAAGGAGTGGCACCCGGTGTGGTCTTCTGCTGCTGTAGCCCATCTGCCTCAAAGTTCGACGTACTGTGCGTTCAGAGATGCTCTTCTGCCCACCTTGGTTGTAACGGGTGGTTATTTGAGTCACTGTTGCCCTTCTATCAGCTCGAACCAGTCTGGCCATTCTCCTCTGACCTCTGGCATCAACAAGGCATTTCCGCCACAGAACTGCCGCTCACTGGATGTTTTTTCTTTTCGGACCATTCTCTGTAAACCCTAGAGATGGTTGTGCATGAAAATCCCAGTAGATTAGCAGTTTCTGAAATACTCAGACCAGCCCTTCTGGCACCAACAATCATGCCACGTTCAAAGTCACTCAAATCACCTTTCTTCCCCATACTGATGCTCGGTTTGAACTGCAGGAGATTGTCTTAACCATGTCTACATGCCTAAATGCACTGAGTTGCCGCCATGTGATTGGCTGCTTAGAAATTAAGTGTTAACGAGCAGTTGGACAGGTGTACCTAATAAAGTGGCCGGTGAGGTATACACACATGTATAAAAATGAAAGTTCTGTTTCATCAAAAAGATCTTTATTTGAGCTCCGAAGATGAATGAAGGTCTTACAGGTCTTATTTATGTTTATATGAAAGTCAGATTTCATCCGTCGCTGTGTAAACAAAGCGATGTAATGTACCTTAGTGAAAGTAACAGGGATGCCTGCATCCAGCTGAATGTGGTCAGCCAGCTCTGTAAACTGCTGCTGCTGTTTCTGCAGTGTCTCTAGCAGTCGGTTGATCTCCTGTTTCGACAAAACCACCCTGCAATCATCCTGGCAAAACGGAAAAAACACAACAAACCAACTGAAATTTCTGAACTATTTCTGATCCAGCTGAGTGTGTGACGTGACGGAGTGTGTACCTGCTGTAGTGTTTTCTCGCAGTGCAGACAGGCAGTGGACACCTGTGACAGCAGTATGGTCATGTCCTCCTGCTGCTGTCGAAGCCAGATCAGCCTTTCTCGCACGTGTGCGTCAACCACGCTCAGAGCCATCTCCTCTTGACGACACAGGGTCTCGTGTAGATCGGCAAAGTAGGCACGTACGCAAGACCGGGCGCTCTCCGCTGTTCCTGGAACCTGAGCAGAAACCAAAAACCTTACACGGATGCAAATGCTTTACGCGATTACAATCACCCAAGAACACTCTCATACATGTTCAGTGTGAGCCATGCCCATGCTGTCCTCCACGATCTGCTCTCCTCCTTCAATCTGCTGCACAATGCCCACTAGTTTCCTGGAGTACTCCGACACTTCCTCTGTGAACGTACGGATGCAGTGTGCCATGTCCAGGATGGACCCTCGAATCTGGTTGGCTTCACCCTCTAGTACAGCATGCTGGTAAAACATTTTCATGAAAAGAGATCAGGGAACGAGTGACTGAAAACAGGAACAAAACATCAAATTTAAATTCTCCAGGAATATTTGAATAATCCAATAACAATTCTTAAAATACACAATGACCTTTTTAATCCATGCTTTTTTTGATGGATGCATAAAAAATTTTGCTATACATTATTTGTTGCAGATCTCCCATTCTGCAGTTTCTGCTGAAATTTGAATCTGATCCAGATTAAAAAAACTGAATCTTGATCCATTTGAATCTGATCCAAAATCAATTTGATAAAAACAAATTGATTTTATTCTATATTAATAAATTTTGTGTTTGATAAGTAAACTGAGAACAATTCAATTTGATTCAATAGTAGTGAACAGCAAATCGAATCGCATAACTCGTAATGAATCTTATGCAAGTATAAAAAAAACTAGATGCAATTTTAAATATAAAAATGTTCACCTTACATTTTAGGTAAAATGTTGTGATTTTTCGGGGAATTAAAAAAACGATACAATTTTTATGAGTATTTTTTTATTTTATTTCAGTTTTCAGTTTATTTTAGTACTTCAAATGTCGCCTTGGCAAGTACATGAAATAATTTTCTGTACATTTTATTTTTAATTTTAGTTAATGTTTATTTTTAAGTAAGAGATGTTTTTAATGGTTTTAGTTATTGATTATAACCCTGCTTCAGACTTTTTATTGCACCAGAATCAAAACCAAAATATTTTTTTATTATTTTAAAGTGAAAAATTAAGATATTTCTTGAAAAACATCTAAAAAAAAAAACAAGCATTGTTTTTACATTCCAAAAATTTTAAAGAAAATTAGAAAATGTACAAGAATAGATATGGGATTCGATAGAGAATCAAGCCAAGCCAAATTCTATGGCTAAAGATTAACAAGTGGTTTTCAACTGAGTATTTCTGCACCTTGTGCCCTTGGTGCTTTCCGTACTCCTTGCACACGCAGCACATGAGCGGCCCGGGCAGGCAGCCGTCTTCCAGGCACACAAACTCGATGGCGTGCACCTGGTGCTGCGGGCAGAGCATCTTCTCATGGGGCTTGTCTGCCAGGGGCACGCGCCGGTGCTTGGCCAGCGTCCGGGTGGAGTGTGTGAGCTGGCAGCACTTGGCACACAGGTGCGTGGCACACACCGTGCAGTACATGGAAGCAGTGTGAGTCTCATCCTCATCACAGCGGATTACGCACTAATAGAGACATGGCAAAAATTCAAAATAAAATCACTGTATCACAAACCCTAAATTATTGTTATTTATTGTTAACCCTAATTGTTATTGTATAAATTATTATTATTTATTGTTAATATAAATAGACATTTTAAAACTGAAATTGCATGTTTTCGAACCTCGCCCATCTCCCGAAGTGAATCCTCTGACATGCCTGACTGATGGGATGCCCCATTCTGTAGCCGTTCAAGCAATTCTAGCAGGGCAAAGTTCTTCTTTAGGCCCCACACACCCGAGTCTCCTGCAGAGCACAAAGAGAACGTTTTTCTTTCTACTAGAGAAATACTAGATAATTATCCTGTTATTATGAAGAACACAACGGCAATGTTAAGCTCACCCAGCTCGGTGACCTGTCTGTCGAAGGGGCAGCGGACTGCCCTGCCGTGGAGAGGCAGACGGGTCGAGCAGTCCGTGACACACCGTGTGTCCGCACAGCAGCAGCCGCGGGACCTTGTCCCCTGTAGAGAAAACACATCCTCGCACACACCACACTCCAACACCTACACAATCACATGCATACGGGTATTCAAATTTATGATTGACAAATGTTAGCATTTATACATACATATGTACATACACATTATATATACACACATTGCATATGTGTGTGTGTGTGTAGTTTAAAGCTTCATTTAATATTTAGAAGCAGTAATTACTACATTATATGCATATAAAGTCAAATATTACCATTGATAGACATTGTATGCATTTATAAGAATAAGCTTTGAGTAATCTATGTAAACATTCGTAAATTCATATCTATAGGGAATGCGGAGGTACGTCACGCCGTGTTGCATTATGGGACGTGGGCGCCATCTTTACAGGCACGATCTTTGTTTACCTTCGGGATAATAGTGGGTGTTTGGCTAAAACGAGGCAAATTTGAAGAAGAACGGAAGAAATGGAGATGTTTAAAGAAAGAGAGAAGGGACCCTACCAGGATAAACTAAATGCCACTGCCAAAAAAAACGTAATTTGGACAAACTATCCGCGATAAACAACGTTGATACATCTGATTTAGTTTTGGTGTTCGAAGCCTATGCTAAGTTGATTAACGTTACTATTGTACATAAAGTTCAAGCTATTTTACCTGAAAAGTAGCTCTCATAGTTAATGTTAACTTGCTATTTTCAGTCTATATGTTGAGTTTTCATAGGTTGTGCAAGAAAAACAATGTACATTACTTTATAATGCCACAAGATGTGGTAACTTGTTAAATACAACTGTGCCTTATTGTCATCACTTTAATGTTGATGACACGTGTAAAAATGAGGGTATTTGGTAGTTTATTTTAAAATAGTTTGATGTATCTTTGCCCATTTATGTGTACTTAAAGGGTCTTTGCGGATGCAATCAGTACAGAAACAGAGAAGTCACTTAATGTATTTATTAAGCAGTTATATAAAACATGATTCACAAACGTTTTAAAGAAAGGCATGTAAAGAGTTGTACAGAATATCAAAGCAAATTGTTAATTGAAAACAAAATAAATATAATTTGATTCATGCAATGTGTCCTAGCTTTATCATCTGCTAACAAGAACTTGAACCACAAAGTCAACTATCCTCCTAACTGTTAGTCATCTATGAATATACAATACACAACCTCTTGCTTTTTACAACTTTTAACAAACATAGTATGCTGTGGAGGACATTAAGTAAAGTTTTTCCTCATTATTGCGTTTTTCCTCATTACTTCCTCATCCCCTACGCGATCCGGCTTCTTCTCGTCAGCTCCTCGACCTGCTTCCCTTATTGTTATTTCCAAGAAAGAAAGGTGAAAAAACGTATTCCGTTGTTCGGTTTCCTCACTGAACGATCGTGTGACATGCTATGGCAGTTGAACTGAACAACCATATCGACGTTTATTACAATCTCGACAGAAAATCCAAACACAGCCTCCAAAACATGCATTTAAATACAGCGGTATTGGGCGCGATCCTGTAAATATGGCGGCGGACCCATAATGCAACATGGCGTGACGTCAACTCCGCATTCCCTATATTTCCATAATTTCTCAAATTGCCCTACTGAGTGTTTTGAGGCACAGTCCCCATTCTAACCAGCTAACGTTAACCTATTCAGCACTAAGTTACGTGCTGTCAGTAACTGGAAGTTACATTTATTAACATAACACCCTATGAACTGTTTTTAGTCGAGCATTTAAATGAGTGTGCAACAGTGTGTTTAATATAAAAAACCGCAGTGACGGTTTTGAATGGTGCTATCATTAGCGTGCTAACGCCCTGCAGAATCTCACTGAACTCCACCGGGACTAAAAATAAATCCCTCTCGTGATTTCTATACGCTAAACATCTAGTGTAGTATTTATTTAAGTCATGCATGTTGTACCTTCACTGCATTTGAAGTGTTTCCGCGACCGTGTCGCGCACAGGGCTCCATCGACGCCTGTTTATTTACACCGACAGCAGCGGCCATCCTCGGACTGAACCATCTGATGACACGTCGATGAGATCAAGACATACTGCTGCTGGACAAGTCGAAGGTATTATATAAAACATTTACAGGAAAAACTAATTGTTCTCTTATTCCTATTATACAAAAAAGTAGTAGGTTTGTTGTATGTTTGAATAAAAAAAAAACATTCTTGCCACAAAGGCAACCCCTTTTATGACAATGGATCAGTCCGTCAGCTGTTTCCGGCGACGAAGTTCAGGAATTACCAGCGACAACTTCATAGACATAGGCATGCGTTCGAAACCGCATAACAGTTACTTCCCTACAATAAGTATGGGGAAAAGACTGGAGAAGGCGAAAGGTATGCAGATGAGCAGATCACAACATGAATAAGACATCTGAGCGATGAATGTGTGCTATTATGTAGGATATTTCACTGTTGTCAACACTGTTTACATTAGACAAATGTGCTGTAAATAAGGTAAACATATCTATAAAGTAACTGAACATGTTATATATTTTATTTTTACCCTTATTATTGTTGATAAATTGAGGAACATGTAAGTTGGATAAAAAGTGATTTAACACATCAGCTACAACCTCATGTAAATGTATGTTATGATGCTGAATGCTGTCATCAAAGGCTTTGAGTGAGTATACTACAGAAATGGATTACAAAATCTATTAGAATCTTAAATTGTGGTTTATTTGACGAGAAATTACAGCACTTTTCTGATTCTTGATGTTTCACTGCATTTAATATAAATGTAGGCCTATTCATGTGTAACTATGTCATATGACAAAACAAAATGCCCCAATATTTCCACATTCTTTGTTGGTTTACTTACTGCAATCTGATCTTCCCTGTATTGATTGACCGCTTTATATGCATTTCTCAGGTGTGTTATTCTCACCTGTCTACAAAAAAAGTCCCAATGCTGATTTTTATCCTCATCCAGTGTGTGTTTGCTTCCTAACAATCATATAATATCTAATTGTATGAATCTCAGATTTTTGTTGGGATTTCATGGGACTATAAATAAGTTTCTATGCATTTCTTACATGTCAGTTTCACAATGAAATCAAACTGGACCATTCTTATTTTCTTATGGAATGTTGTAGTGCTTATTATAAATGACTTATTTGTGCACATTATTACTACTATTATTATTATTAATAAAATATGTCCTTGTAATCTTTAATAAAAACAATGTCCCCTTCAATCCCTCCTATACAGTAATAAAGTACTGTATTTAATTAAAATATTTGTTTCAATTTAATTCATAGTTAATGTTAAAATGCTTTATACAAATAGTGAGTTCTTCATTGTCACTGTAATTAACATAATTATTATTGTTAATTAGCTCATATGTAAAGAGTTATGTTTTTCATGCTTTAACAACTTATTAACTGTATAGTTCTTACTTTAGGTCGTGGAAAATGGTAAAAAGAAAACAATTAAGTGCTTTAAACCAACCTTCATTAGAAATTAATTGCATTCAGTGTGCAATGGAGTGTTAATATAAATTGAATGAGTGTTCCTTTATGTATGTGTGTGTGTGTGTGTGTGTGTATATATATATATATATATATATATATATATATATATATATATATGTGTGTGTGTATATACACTCACCGGCCACTTTATTAGGTACACCTGTCCAACTGCTCATTAACACTTAATTTCTAAGCAGCCAATCACATGGCGGCAACTCAGTGCATTTAGGCATGTAGACATGGTCAAGACAATCTCCTGCAGTTCAAACCGAGCACCAGTATGGGGAAGAAAGGTGATTTGAGTGACTTTGAACGTGGCATGATTGTTGGTGCCAGAAGGGCTGGTCTGAGTATTTCAGAAATCTACTGGGATTTTCACGCACAACCATCTCTAGGGTTTACAGAGAATGGTCCGAAAAAAGAAAAAACATCCAGTGAGCGGCAGTTCTGTGGGCGGAAATGCCTTGTTGATGCCAGAGGTCAGAGGAGAATGGCCAGACTGGTTCGAGCTGATAGAAGGGCAACAGTGACTCAAATAACCACCCGTTACAACCAAGGTGGGCAGAAGAGCATCTCTGAACGCACAGTACGTCGAACTTTGAGGCAGATGGGCTACAGCAGCAGAAGACCACACCGGGTGCCACTCCTTTCAGCTAAGAACAGGAAACTGAGGCTACAATTTGCACAAGCTCATCGAAATTGGAGAATAGAGGATTGGAAAAACGTTGCCTGGTCTGATGAGTCTTGATTTCTGCTGCGACATTCGGATGGTAGGGTCAGAATTTGGCGTCTACAACATGAAAGCATGGATCCATCCTGCCTTGTATCAATGGTTCAGGCTGGTGGTGGTGGTGTCATGGTGTGGGGAATATTTTCTTGTCACTCTTTGGGCCCCTTGGTACCAATTGAGCATCGTTGCAACGCCACAGCCTACCTGAGTATTGTTGCTGACCATGTCCATCCCTTTATGACCACAATGTACCCAACTTCTGATGGCTACTTTCAGCAGGATAATGCGCCATGTCATAAAGCTGAAATCATCTCAGACTGGTTTCTTGAACATGACAATGAGTTCGCTGTACTCAAATGGCCTCCACAGTCACCAGATCTCAATCCAATAGAGCATCTTTGGGATGTGGTGGAAACGGGAGATCGCATCATGGATGTGCAGCAGACAAATCTGCGGCAACTGTGTGATGCCATCATGTCAATATGGACCAAACTCCCTGAGGAATGCTTCCAGCACCTTGTTGAATCTATGCCACGAAGAATTGAAGCAGTTCTGAAGGCAAAAGGGGTCCAACCCGTTACTAGCATGGGGTACCTAATGAGTGGCCGGTGAGTGTATATATATAATTATGTGTATATGTGTATAAGTGTATATATATAAATAATGATTAGTGGATTCCAGCCTTCCCTTCTCCGTACAAGGGAATTCACTGGACAGTTTTTACAGACATTCAGATGCTGCTTTTACAAACTACAGGATTTAGAAGCATGTTTCATGTGAAGCCAGTAAATCAGCTGTCTGAAGCTGGGAGGATGATGTCACAGACCGCGCTGAAACTGTGAAGTCAACTCATCTCCAAACACACACCACTGAAACACAGAAGTCTGTGCTGTGAACCCAGCAAACACAGAACGTTCCCCTAACGTTCCCGAATGGTCCCTACTGACTGAATAGATTGCTAGTTGAGAAACACTGCTTTAATTAATGTTTTTATGATGACTTTGTGAAAGGTTAACTAAACAGCATGAGACGTCTTCCAGCTTAGTTATTTGACAAATTTCACAGAATGCTGGTAACTTTATGTAATTACAGTTTGTCCCAAGTAAAATGTTGCAGATATTGCTACGAAAAACAAAACAAATGAATAATAATAGTCCGCAATAAGTTCAAAGCTTGTGTTTTGAAAATAAGATTAATATATCACTAAGCCTAACATATAACTTTCCACTTCATAGCTTCCTAAAGTGTCACATTAAACCAGAAAACAGGTCCAGAAGACTACTGCACCTTTCCATTAGGTGGATCTGGCAACACGGAGACTGTACCCACGCGCAGCGCACACAACGTGCTCACAGCGTGCTCTCATACACCGCACTATTAGAGGTGGTTTAAACGGCTGGGCTCATTAATCATTTTATAGAGCTAACATTCTATTTTTGAATGTAAAAAAAATGACAGAGGTCCGGACTTCGGTGACTTCATAGCTGACTACGGCCATGGACTTCTAACATATTGTTAGCTTTGTTGTCATTGTCAGCGGGCATCACAAAAAAAGTTTGTTTCCTTCTGCAGTTTGAGTTTTGCTGAAAAGTTTTGCTTTCCTCCCGCGTCCTGCTTTTTCAGCACCGCTTGGGTAAGTTAGCTGTAGATTTGCTTCATTTTTATTCTGTAACTTAACAAACAACAATAACTTTTGCATAGGCCCCTGGTGTCACAGGAATCTTATAATGTGTGAAAACTTACCACAATTAAAAAGAAAACCATGTAAAATAAATAACCAACTCACCAATATGATGCCATTATCAAACCAATGTGTTTATAATATGTTCTTATTGTTCCATAAAACCTATTAGGTAAAAAGTAATGTTTGGAAATCAAGGACAATAATAAAAGGCCTGGCAAAATACATTTTTATTAACTGGTATTTTATCAACATTCAATTATATTTCCAAGGTTTGAGAGAATATGGGAGGCGATAAAATTCCAAATTGAATTAGGATGACAATCTGACTAAGCCAATTAAATTGTATTATAATGTATTATTTAATGTTTCAAAATCCAAAACAACACAATTTTCATGTAAATTCATTTTCTTTATGCAATGTATTTAGTTTTTCCATATAAAGTCCAACCATATTTGATAAATCTCTTACATAATTCTTTTTAAGAATTGGGTGCAGCCCTGCAGCAATTCAGAACATTTTTAACATCTCTATTTAGTGAATATGTTCATTCAAAAAATCTTCAAAACCTTTCGACATCGATGCTTACTTTCTGCTTGCTCACAGAATGAAATATATTAGGCTATATATATATATATATATATATATATATATATATATATATATATATATATATATATATAATGTATACAGTATATCAGAGTTGGATGTGAATTTAGACTGCAGGTTCAACACCAGGGGGCGTTACACGCTATTGAATACAGTAGGTGAAGCTCAACAGGAAAGGCAGTGTGTGTGATGGCAGTTGTTTCTCGTGATGTGGCCACAGAGCCATTATTCTAAAAATAAAATAATATAGTGGTTTTTTTTCTCATATGTCAAAAACAAACTATTTTCCAATGCATTTCTAATAACTACAGTGTAAACTCAGAGATTATGAAGGCGGCCCTATTTTTGTCCAAATGTTTTTCTATTTTACTGTTGTACTTTTTTAATTGACTTAGCCTACAATTAATTTGTCGAATACTCCTTCTTTTGTCCATTATGTGAAACAAAAAGTAAATCCAAGTCATACAACTAAGAGACCAAGTCAAATTACAAGTAAATGGTTTATTTTCAAACAGTTCTCAAGTCATTCAAATGTGACCAAGTCAAGTCACATGAACTTGGATCCTTCTCACTGGAAATTATTTTTATTGTGGGACTTTGCTTAATCTGTGCCTGGGAAACCAGCCCTCTTGGTTCATTTAAGGTCAAGGCATTTCAGGACATTCGTTTAGAGACAAGCACACATCAGACTTGTTTCTTTAGGTAGTGTTAGTAGGTTCTGCAAAAGGCCTTTGAAAGCTCTAGATGGTTCTTTGGGCCACACTCCTGTTCCTGCTGAACTGAGCCAGTATTTTACTACAACTGATATCAGCTCAGAAGGCACCGAAGCTCAGGTCCTGATCAGACACACAACTCTACACAGATTATCATTTGATATTTTTAAAACCACACAGGTGCATGAAAAGACATCGCCACGTTTGAAAGCCAACTCTTACCTTTCCAGGATAATGATTTCTTGATCATAGTGATTTATTTTAGTTTTATTATTACACTTTAAATCATGTTCATTTGCATCCTTAGTTAAAGCTGCAGTACGATGTTAAAGAACACGTTTCCCATCCAAACATTTAGCAAGAACTTCAAGTCAACAATTTGTAGGTTGATTTCCTCAAAAACTGTAAATACTGCAGCAAAACATTGCTTTGTTTGTTTGAGGCTCCTGACCCACCCAGACAACAGCAACAGCTCAACCAATGGGGTTAGTGGGGCGGGGCTATATCTTTTACATTAGTACACAGGAGTGTTTGGGATACCTGTTTGAAAACACTATTATTTTTGCAGCTCTGTTTGGTGACACTATAGTGGCACAGAAATTACACACTTCACCTTTAAGATAATGACCATCTGCTTTGAATGAGACATTTGCATTCACAATGAAAGCTTCAGGCAACAGTCTCATGGGAGCAGTGTTCTGTTTCAATATTGGCACATTTTAAGCAAGATTTATCATTACCCATGTGTGTTTGATCACAACACATATATCATCTTCAGACTTAGATAGGTTTGTTATTCATTATGTTTGTCTGATGCAAATATATTCCTCGTTAACATTTAGAAATATGGCCTGAGAAAATTCTGTCAGCAGTTTACCCAATGTTGTTTTGTAAATATTCCTTCAATAAAACCATAAGAACACTAACTACCCATGAGAAAAAGAGGTGCACTTGTATTGAATGTGAAAATATCAAATCTTGAAGTATATTTTCAACACTTTTACACTTGGCAGTTTCTTAACACATTTAAATTCACTTTTAAAAAAATGCATGAATGTTTCAATGTACTTAATGTACTGCAACCCCTGTTTCACAGACAAGGCAAGTAAATCTAAAATGCATGTTTGAGCTGTTTTGACTGAAAGCAACTTGATATCTTAAAATATATCAGTGCCATTGTTTTGTCTCAATATGCACACCAGCAATGTTTTTTTAAGGCATGTTTATAAAGGCAACTTAAATGTCATATTGGAACTAATGCCTAATCTTGGCTTAATAAACTGGCCTGTGAAGCCAGGCCCAAATGTACTTAAGTCTTACTTGAGAAAGCAAGAAAGAAACTTTTTAGGCCTATATGTAATACTTGCATGGATTTAAAAAGCACTCTCAAGTCCAGCTAATCACATTATAAATTGAAACCATACCACATATTAATTTAATTACAATGCAGTTACGTGTCCAAAAAATACATTCAGTTCAGACTTAAAGGCACAATATGTATTTTTTTCTGCTTTAAAAATAGCAAAAATAACTATATCTATATTATATATTTCTATTAGATGTGTACTTACATTATCCTGACGGTTTCCACCAACTTTCAAATCCGGAGAAATTTATAGTTTAGTCGAAGACACAGGACGTTTCATTATTTCCGTTTTGTCGCACGTCTATGGCGTCATATAACCTTTGACTCCTCTATTTACTCTAACTTCCTGCGGAACCCGGCAAAACCACCAAACACAAAGGGGAACACTGGACTACCACCAATAAAAGCAAAGAAAACAACGAAGAAAAAAGTAGTAGCTAATATCATTTTGCAACTGCACCAAACTTGACCGAGACTATTATATGTAATATTTATATTAGTCTGTATTATATAGTTATTAGTTATGGACCATGATTATGCTTTTTCGCACATTCTTCTGCTGGAGCCAGCTCAGTAAAGCGCAAACGAATGGTAAGCACGGGTAAACATTGTGGTTGCATTTAAAAAATGGAGAAATGCCAATGATGCCAATTTCGTTTGCACTCTAATAAACATGTAAGCACACATTCAGCTAACTATATCTATCCGTATATATTTTGTGAAACGATGATGTCATGTGTAAAACGCAGACGGACTAGCTCTCATGTATAGTATAATGTAAATTTGTTATTTTATTTTTTTTATTTGTTTTTATTTTATATTTGTTCCATATATAGCTGGAGAAAGTAGCTTCATATGCAGTACATTAATGTTATCTTGTTCGATATCATGTACGTGTAAATGCGTCTCTATAACACGCATTGTGTATTGTCGTGTAATTTATACGCGAAAATTAGTCTTTACGTGCATATGAGACGCAGTTTTTCGCGTGCATTTGATACGCAGTTCATTTGCGTGTAATACACACGCACTCCATACCACTAATTCTACCCAAACGTATAATATACACGCACCCAACCCCACGTAAAAACTCGTAAAAACTCACTTTAGCGTATCAGTTACACAACAATACATGTGCGTGCTATAAAGACGCATTTAGTGTGATCGGGTTGATAATTATTAATGAAAGGTGACCGTGTTTTTTAAGCATCTATTAATACTAGCTAGATGGAATATTGATTTAATAGGGGTCTGATAATTCATATATCTCTCTGTTCGAAAAGACATGATTGTCAAAATATTTAGTTAGAATGAGCAAGGAATGTGGGGAATGACAGAGCGTGCGTGTTCCAATGAACATCATGTCTCTCTCCCTCAGAGGGCTGGTTGTTATAGACAGCAACAACAACTCCTGTGAGCCCACACACTTTCCCGACGTCATCAAAGTACGTCTTTGTCATTATTTTGATTGAGTGACCCCTGGTGGCCAAAAATTACATACTGTACATTTAAGTCTATTATTTTAAAGTATATTAAAGGGTTAGTTCACCCAAAAATAAAAATGAAGTCATTAATTACTCACCCCTATGCTATACCAACCCCGTAAGACCTTCGTTCGTCTTCGGAACACAAATGAAGATATTTTGATTAAATTTGAGAGGTGGATCAATGCTACATAGGCTGCCTAAGGGATCGAAACTTAACGGCCCAGAAAGTCAATGAAGAAAATGTTAAAAAAGATGTCTTTCTTTTCTAGCGACGAGAATACTTTTTGTGCGAAAAAAACAAACAAAAATAATGACTTTATTCGACTATTCCTTTTCTCCCTTGTAGGCCTGAGACGAGAGTTCAAGAGATTTCCACGACGCATGCGCGAGTTGAAGGAGATTGCAGTTCTCGCGCATGTGTCGTGGAAATCTCTTGAACTCTTGTCTCAGAAAAGGAATAGTCGAATAAAGTCGTTATTTTTGTTTGTTTTTTCGCACTAAAAAGTATTCTCGTCGCTTGATAAACTTATACTAGAGCCACTGTTGTCACATGGAATATTTAAAACATTTTCTTCATTGACTTTCTGGGCCATCAAGTTTCAATCCCTTAGGCAGCCTATGTAGCAGTGATCCACCTCTCAAATTTAATCAAAAATATCTTCATTTGTGTTCCGAAGACGAACAAAGGTCTTACAGGGTTGGTACAGCATGGGGGTGAGTAATTAATGACTTAATTTTCATTTTTGGGTGAACTAACCCTTTAAAGTATGCTAAAGTGTACTTCCTTTTTACAAGGTTTATATATTACCATTATGTTAGCACATATACATAGCATAGTCTTAGCATAGTCATAGTTTCATAGTCCAAAGAAAAAAAAACATCTTTCTTAGTTTCTTTTCAGGTGAAGAACTTAGCCACTGTGAACAACAAAACCAAGCGTGCACGTTCACCAATCAGCTAAGCTCTGCACCCGCTCAGAATGATGTCACAAATGCAGGTGTTTTGCTTTTTGAGATAAATCCCCTAAGGAAGTTTCCCTTTCTCATTCCGCCATGGCAGAAACCCTTTTTTCAAATTTCCTCAATTTTTGTCCATGTCCTCATGAACTGCTGGTAAGGCCATGACAGTGTGGTAATCCCTGGCAATGTGATTTTTCACTACAGTCACAAATCCGCATGCCAGGAACCCACACAGCCACAACAAACCGGTAACCCCACCATCCCACCCCGACTCCTGCTTCTCCCATGCTTGGCTTAACTCTAGGTATTTCCCTAATTATCCACTACACCCAGATAAGAAACTTGATGCAATTTTCTCACTAAAAAGCAACAAAAGATAAGGCTTTTGAAATTAACAGTCAACATCACTTATTGCATATTGCTATAAGATTAATTCATGGTGAGGTGAGAAAGAGATGTAAATCTTACTCTCATTACATTGCGGCAAAGATTCTTATCTGCAGTAGCTCTTGCAAAAATGTACTTTAAAAGGATGGTGGTAACACCATTGTGACATGGTATAAATACATGTATTTACATGGTATTCTGAGGTACTCCAAAGAATACCACAGTATTACCATGGGACATGTCCGCAAAAACAGCTAATTTGTGGTGTAGCATTTTGAATCACAGACATGAGGGCTGATCAGCTTTCACAGTTTCGTATTGAACCCCTAATTTATGTATTGCCAAGTAGAGCGAACATGATTACATCATTTTAAGAAATCATTACTCTCATGTGAAATGTTTAAATGCCACTGAAAGAACCATTTTCTATAACGTCCTTCATTTGGCATTTTCTCTGATATTTCGCACGTCTCTAAATTAAGTTCTTTGCTTTACACTATGTGGGGGGTTGGTGCCACATAACACAAGAGTGAATCAAACAGACTGCATCTAATTCTTTCAAAATAAAGTGCAGTCCAAAAGCCTCACAAACTCCAAAGAAGGACTGTAATTCTGCAGTCTGAATGTTCCTTGTACGTCTGAAATATCCAGAGATCCCTGCCAGGAGGATAGTCGTGGAGTCTAGCACAGTTGTTAGGCTGCAAAACAAAAGACTATAAGTTAGAACTGAATGTTCAAATTATCAAACATAGATATTCAATACATTGTAGAAAAAATACTAATGAACCAACATATTAATTCCGAAATTGTTTAGCTAAAATAGTTTAGAGGTATGGTCAGAATTGCGAGATATAAAGTCAGAATTGTGCCATTTTATCTCACAATTCTGACTTTTTTCTCACAATTACGAGTTTACATCTCACAATTCTGACTTTATAACACATAAGTGCGAGTTTATATGTCGAAATTCTGATATCATTTCTCAGAATGAGATATAAACTCGCAATTGCGACTTTGAGGCCAATTCTAATTCAATCCCCCCCCCCCCCTCAGAATAGTTTATATCTCACAATTCTGACTTTATATCATGCATTTCTGACTTTATAACACGCAATTGCAACGTTTTATCTAGCAATTCTGACTTTGTATCTCGCAATTCTGACTTTGTATCTCGCAATTCTGACTTGATATCTCGCAATTCTGACTTGATATCTCGCAATTCTGACTTGATATCGCAATCTGACTTGATATCTGCAATTCTGACTTATATCTCGCAATTCTGACTTTATATCTCGCAATTCTGACTTGATATCTCGCAATTCTGACTTGATATCTCGCAATTCTTGACTTTCCATCATCAGAATTGCGAGATGTAAAGTCGCAATTACCTTTTATATTTTTAATTATATGGCGGAAACAAGCTTCCATAGTAATAGGCGTTCCCTCTCGGGAGAAAAAATGTTGCGCATGTGCATTTTTAAAACGATTGGAGAGGGGTCTTCTATATATTCGGAAAGATATTCCTCTATACATTTAATAAAAAAAAAACACCAAATATCAAGTGTCACGCAGGAATGAATTTTAGGAATGTCAATTTACAGATTTTTTTCTTAAGATTTCTTGTCTTTTTCACAATAAAAACCCTATAGATTACACATTGTCAAGTACAGTAAAATGACAGTGCTGTCAAATTACATGAAATGCCTTATTCGATGTATTACAGTTTTTTACTGTGTATACAGTAAAGGAACTTACCATTAACCAATTAACTGGTTTTTACTGTAGTATTTTTCCAACGCTATCCAACTCAAGGATAACGTTGGATAGACAACATTTTTATCTTCATCCCATTGCATGTTCTGACAATTTTCATATAGCTGTATTAGAGCTGGGAAAAACGTTTATTGCTAAAAAGTGATATCTCCAAATTTTTGTATAGTATTTATTACATAATAGATCATAAACTATTTTAGTTTGACCTCTTGAGGTGGACAACCAACATTTTCTGAAACATCTTTTCTCATTTTCTGGCTTCCTCATTCTCGTTGCATGTAAGCTCTTTTATTCTTCAGCTCTTGAAAGAAATGGGGTTAGTAGTGTGCTTCCTCTGTGTTGCTGTGAGCACAGTCCAGATTGTCTTTTTGAGGACATGACCTGTGGGCTTTGCTAGATAAGAATCTGTAATACTGTAATAATGTCATTATTGTGTCTGGACAGACCCTGATTACAGAGGCTAATCAAACGCTGCTTCCGTTCCACTTCGTGCAGCGTAATGTGGGTGTGGAGGGGCATGAGCGAAGAACGGCCTTCTGTCTTCAGCCAAATTGGGGGGATATTACATTACATGATGTATTGTGCATGCAGTTGTATCCTGCTCTCGCTATCATTATATTATTACTGATTATAGCTTTCTGTATAGTAGATTCATGACTTGATATACATGTAGGTGACTTCAGGCAGATTTATGGGTATTAGATTTCAAACTAGATTAGACATTTATCAAACTAGAAATTTTCTGAGTCATGCTCACAAGTGATTTGATTTGATTTATTAGACAGTACAAAAAATAAATGCATACAGGATGCCATCACAGTGACATTATACATTTATCAGAACTGTTGAGGATAACACAAGTAAGTTACAAACTTATCTCCATTTTGGTCCTCGTTATCTGATAAAGATGAGCTACAGATGACTAGAAACTACACTGTACACAAACACATCCATACATAAACACAAATACATACTCTAAAAATAATAGATATTCCAAAATCTACATAAAAATAAATCTAATTAGCATTTAGCAACCATTCACCACATGCTCGATTAAAACAGCTCATTAATGTGACAAAGCTACGGTGTTTGTTGGTGGTTGCCAGGGCGTTGCTATGCAGTTACTAAGATGTTGAAGTCAAAAAAAGGGTAATAAGTCCCTCCTTCAATGGCCATCGATGAGTTTTCCTCACCTGGACATTCGTCCGCCAAGTAAAAATATTCAGTCGTTTAGAAAAGTAAGCAAGCAACAGTTGTTTGAACACCAGTCCCAGCTGTGTTGAAACCGTTTTAACACAGTTACGTTCAACCTCATATTTTCTTTAGCTGTGCAATGTGATGCAAGGGAATTGTTTGAGTGTGAGATGAATTATGAGCAATTGCAAAACAGACAATTATTACGGTTGTCAGTCATGAAATTATAAAATTCATGCCTGCCAATGTTATTTTTTATATATATATATATTTTGCTTTTATCACAAGTTTCAACAGAAAGTTTAAGGGTCCTGGGGAAAATGTTATTGCTGAAATGTTACTCAAGAGACATCCAAGAGTTCACAGCAATGGTATCTCAATAATATCTAAACTTGTTTAGTTAAAATAAAAAAACAGAACATACTACAAGATTATAGATATAAAAAGATTTATCGAATATCAAACTCTCGAAATCTTGCAGACTTTAGTATTTTATAATGTTTGAGCACAGTTTGAGACATTGATGAAATTGTTTTGTGATGGGGTGAACAAAATTATGCTACTTATGACAATAGTTCAACCATTGCTTCAGGAGACTTATATTGTGTCATATGAACTACTTTTCTGATGTTTTTTTTATGTGGTCAATGTGAACAATTATGTCAAAGTGCAGCATTAAAGGAGAACTCCGGCGGAAAATGAACCTTTGGTCTAATTACACATTGGTACTTAGTCGACTGTTCTCTGAGATTTGTTTTTCTAAAAACTGTTTAGTGTATAATGCTAGAAATGGGGGCATTTAATAAGTAAAAAGAAATCGCTAGTTTATACCACTTAACAAGGCTCAAAATAGCCCCACAATAACACAGTAACATAATGAGGGTCCCTATGCAAAACGAAGCATTGAGAAATTTGTAAGTGTACAGACCGTTTAATAAGAAGATATTTTATAAAAACAGTCCACTTCATGTATACAGACAGGAGCCATCTTTGAAAAACAGCCTCGACAAGTCGAACCACGAACGCCGTTCACACAGTTCAGAAGTTCACTGAACTTCATACAGTTCAGCTCACTTAGCACGTCGCTCGTGGTTCGACTAATCGAGACTGTTTTCAGAAGATGGCACCATCAGGGACATTTATTACCCTTTTTTGCAAGTAGGGAACCTCATTATGTTACTGTGGGGCTATTTTGAGACTTGTTAGTGGTATTAATTAGCTATTTATTTTTACTTATTAAATGCCCCCATTACAACAGTAGTGTATATACTAAACAGTTTTTAGAGATAAAACTCTAAGAAAATGCATTAAGTCTATTTAGTTACATAAGATAAACTTGTTTTACATTTAGTCAGCTTTTCAGTAGGCTGTTCTAATGTCCAGGAATATTAATTTCATATGTGTTTGAATTTAGGTCATGTTCGCTTTAAGATCGCGCTGTGCTTAATGTCCTATTAAGTGACCCGTAGATGGGAAGTAAATACTCATGCACTTCATGCGTTTCAGCGGCTTGCTCGAGTTATTTTCATGGCACTTCAAGCGCATCTGTCAACTTCTCATGTCTGACATAGCATCGTCGGTATGTATGACTGTTTTTGTGAGATTATTCTGGAAGTATTATTTGTTATTTTTGACGATAATTGTAAGTTTGTAGAGTGTAATCTGCTGATAGTTTGAACTCACGTCGGCAATGCATACTAGCTCTCACGTGCTCATTTGTTACGAGCTGCATGTTAAAGGTGCTATAACTCCAGAATTTAGTTCACATGTATTTCTTTATTAGTGTTAAAATGAGTACAAACAAAAATGCAAAAGTAAATGTGCAAGTTAGCTTTATTCATGTGTAATTTGTCATTGCTCTTTTGTGTGTTGCAGTTTCGCTATTTTCCTTAAAGGACAACTCCGGCGCAAAATGAACCTTTGGTCTAATTACACATTGTTACCAAGTCAACCGTTATCTGAGATTTGTTTTCATGATTGCCGAATGTAAATAGTTTTATCTATAAATACAGTTTAGCCTATAATGCTAGTATAACGCTAGTATATAGGGCATAGAGTAATGACAAATAAAAATCGCTTGTTATTACCACTAACAAGGCTTAAAATAGCCCCACAGTAACACGGTAGCATAATAAGGGTCCCTACATTAAAACCGAAGCATTGAGAACTTTGTCAGTGTCCATATAGTTTAATAAGAAGATATTTTATACACTCAGGCTGCGTTCCAAACCGCATACTTCTCTACTATTTAGTATGGGAAAAGAGTAGGCGAGCGAAAAAGTATGAATGAATCCAAAAGAGTAGGTGAGAATTACCTGGGTGACGTACTAATTATCGCGAGATTCGGACGAACGCATACCTAAAGTGCGTTCGAATATGCCTACTTTCTTACTATATAGTAGGCGACAACAGTACGTGAAAGAAGCAGTACGTTCGAAACATCAGTATTCATAAAAGAGTAGGCGAGTTTCCCGGATGGCTTACTGCTTCCGCCCAGATTTTTGAGTGCTGTCCGATGGGTACTCATGATACTCATCTATCCCAGGAGGCCATGCGAGAGGATACGTCAATATCAACATTGCGGAGATCAGCGACGCGCGGGGTTTTCAAATGTGAGTAAACATGGTTCCATTGTGTGGTTCACTCGTATGTGTTAAACTACTTTAGAGTAAACGTTTCAACTGTTGAGGGTGTAAAGGAGTTAGACAGTATTGTAGTTGTGATTTTGCTGTAAACACATGTTTAATTATGTATAGGCAGCTAACAGGGGTATCCAGTAACCGTAAAGTTACGTTTCTAAAGTGGATTTACATAACCATACATCTTAAACACGCTTATTTAAAATGTCTATTTACATCCGGAAGGAAAATATTGTATAAGTATTGCAGGTGAGCACATCCCAACATGAAAAATACATCTGAGTGTAACGTTGTGTGTGCTATTATGTAAGATAATTCACAGTTGTCAACACTGATTACATTATCATGGAGAGACCGTATGTAACAATCATAATGACAAAACAGAAAATATAAAGATCATTGGTTTGTGTACATCATAATATGACATAAAATTATATTTATACACAGGAAAAAAAGAACAATAAAAAAGGCTAAATATCTTCATTATAGTTCTTCATAATTTATTTAAAAAATGTTGTTGTTGTGAGGGATGAAACGAGGTAAATTCATGAAGAAAAAGAGGAAAACTTAAAGGAGAAACTTTTTGGGTATAAAATAAAGAAATTAACAACATAATCAAGAGGTGACGATTTTGGGGTTTCTTAATAAAAAAAAATATCGTTAAGAATAACACTGTTGGTCACATTAGTAGGGTTTAAAATATAACAACTTAAATCAACCCTAAATGTATTCACAAAATAAATGGGCAGCTGTTTCTTCAACAATACCACAACAAAATGAGCAAGTTTCATCAATATCAAGATATTTACAGATAGATGAATTAAACGTCTCGTTCATATATTTTATGTTGTTGCACTTGTGATAACGCGTAGTAGGTCACATGATAACGTCAGACGTAGCAGATGTCCGGTTCTCATTCATACTCAACGAGATTTGGCTAAAAAGTACCTACTCTTTTAGCGCTCGATGAGTAAGTACTTAATGAAATTAAGTACCTACTCATTAAGTATGCGGTTTGGAACGCAGCCACAGTCAACTTCGCGAATACAGGAAGAAGCCATCTTTGAAATTTAGTCTCTACCAGTCGATCTACGATCGCCAATCCAAGTGCGCTCGTGAGATGTGAATAAGGTGATAAGGTGAGCGTGACCAGTAGGCAACATGTACATATTGAAGACAAGAAAATGGTTCGTGTTTGTGTTTCTTCCGGAAACAACGGACTATATGAGATTCTGCACAGTTCAGCACACTTGGATCGGCGTTCGAAGATCGACTGGTAGAGACTATATTTCAAAGATGGCTTCTTCCTGTATTGGCGAAGTTGACTGCGTATAAAATATCTTCTTATTAAACTGTATAGACACTGACAAAGTTCTCAATGCTTCGAGTTTGAATGTATGGACTCTTATTATGCTACCGTGTTACTGTGGGGCTATTTTGAGCCTTGTTAGTGGTAATAACAAGCGATTTTTATTTTTCATTACTCTATGCCCAACGTACTCAGCGTTATACTAGCATTATAAGCTAAACTGTTTTTAGAGACTACTTACTATTTACATTCGGCAATCATGAAAACAAATCTCAGAGAACGGTTGACTAGGTACGAATGAGTTATTAGACCAAAGGTTCATTTTGTGCTGGAGTTCTCCTTTAACATTCTTCAAAAATTCTCCATTTGTGTTCTACGTAAAAATATAAACAATTACAGAATGCTAATTTTAGGGTAAACTATTTTTTTATATTTCTGACCTATCTTTTGTAACTTATTTGACTTTGAACAGTAATCACTTGACACTGAGGCTCCGTCCATGGTTTGATGTGTAGTTGTTCATACATGCTTTTGGATAAGAGAGAGGGAAGCTGGGCCCCAAATCATGCTTCTCATGACCTCCACATGTGATCCTCACTGCTGTTTTTCTGCCTTCAGCAGCCCTCACTGGAGGTTTTTCTGATCATCTGTCCTGGGAATTAATGACTGCTAATGAACAAGGGGGGCTGAGGCCAAAGCAAAGTGGTAGGAAATGATCTGAGAAATTACAGTTCCCATCTCTCGGTACCTCCATTAACAGCGTGAACGTGCAGCCATGCACTCTCTGAACAGAGAAACACTGATCCACCCCCATCAACACCACTAACAGCCCAGACCCCCCACTCAAGCCCAGCCTAACCTTATCATGTGAGAGAGCTGAGATTACAGCACTTGGCCCCTCGTTCAAAGCAGAAAAACAGCATTGCCTCCCAGGCCACGAGTCAAGGGTGTGAGTTCAAATTAGAGAGCACTCTTGACATTTAGGGTGGCACAGTATATCTTCACCTTATTTTCACTAGCACACTTTTATTTCACCCTACAGACCGGATTACTCATTAGACGTCTTAAATCAGTTTGACTTAAGTAATGGTTTAATGTCCTTTAAGAGGCATGTAAAGAATCTTTCCCGTCACTGCTGTACGTTTTAAGTATTGGTGGGATGCCGTCTTAATGGGTGCGATTGGCCCGGACCTCGTCACCATCTAAACTCGTATTACTAAAGTGAGAAATGTTGTCCTTGAGCTGAGATTCATTCAAAATTTGTTAACACTTTGTTATAAGCTGACGTAGTTACACGTTACATTACTATAGTAAAAAAATGACACTTTATTTTACAGTGTACGTTACTACTTTATCTACTATCTAAAATCTGTAACCAGACAGTTTCTGGTCTCATTGACTACCATAGTATATATTTTTTTTCCTACTATGGAAGTCAATGAGACCAGAAACTGTCTGGTTACTGATATTCTTCTAAATATCAGAAAATCGGCTGAATGGATTCGAAAACGGTAAAATTCAACTGTTTAACTCTGGGGAGTTGTAAAATGAGCCTATTTCCAAAAAAAGTGGAGTATCCCTTTAAACGTATAATCACATACTAACAATGACCCTAACCGCAACTCTATAGTAACCACATGTACTTAATTTATATTACTCAGAGCTTATTTGAGTAAGTACAATGTAGGCCTAACTACGTCACCTTAAAATAAAGTGTAAGCAAACATTGTGATTTTGAGGTGTTGGTTGAGTGTAAAAAAAAAGTAGTGTGCTTAATTGTATTGAATGTGCACTGTTTTAAAAAAAAAAAATTTAGCATGTTTTTTTTAGCATGTTTATAGCAAAAGCATGTTTTAAAAAATTTACCAACAAATAATATAATACAATATTTAAGACCAATGAAGTTTTCTTAAAGACATTTCTTTACACACATCTAAAAAGTGCACTTTGTTATTATGTCAAATTTTACTTTGAAAAAATGTACACAAATTTAAATGAATCGATATGATAACCATTTGTACAGTAGATCCAACACTGGAATTTTCAGTAATTACTTATATATTGAAATAAATGTGTGTGTGTGTGTATATATATATATATAAAAATCAGAATTTCATTCAGGTTGTTCTTTAGTAGCTTAAAAGACGTTTCTAATCAACTTTGTCTCAGATGTTTCTCCTTAAAATTCCTTATGTGAACAGGGATTTGAGTTCATATTTGACTGCATACTCTTGGTATTTTGAGCACACTTTGAAAGACAGTCAAGATCCCATAGGAATTCTTCAGGAGATTATACCACGTTTTTCCTCAGGAGAAAAATTTGAGAAGCATGAAAAAGTCTCGGTTTGCTCTCTAAATAATCTCATTGCTATCTAGTAAACAACAGTTCATTTTTCTTTCCTCTGGGATATAACTGTGTACTAGATTCTTAAATAAAAAGAAAACATCTGCATACATCGTAACAACAGGAACCCTTACCTTTTTACTGCTTCTTGAATCTTCACTGGGATCAAAACAGAATGAACAGCATAACATAAGTCGAGTTGATTGTACGATCCGAAGGAGACTCCCCACTGTTTCCCCTGACTGGCTTCAACATCATCCCTTCATACCCCTCATTAAAGCTTCCCCCACTCCGGTTTCACCCAGACGGTCCAGCATCCAGGAGTCTGTGTGTGTGTGTGTGCTGGAGGAAACTGGCAGTAATCCTGTAAAAGTTCCTCAACTCTGAGCCTTACTGTAATCAAATGCGGCCGTTAGATGAGGGGCTCATAAAGGAGAACATGAGCTTTACTCATCGCTGCCTTTCCTGCCAGTCCCACCCTTTGTCTGCTGGATGCCAAGCATTTCTTCCCTCTACTCTGTGTTTCCCTCTCCAAGATTATTAGAGATTTAAACAAACCCCTAACCATAAGTATTAAATGTTGATGTGCAACTCATCCTGCACCATTTTTGAAATGGATATTAATGATGCACCATGAGACTTGTTGAGGAGAGGTATACGATTAAGGACTTACCTTGAAGAAAGGACCGAAACCATACCTGGAGACATGAATATCGTAGAGATTTAAAGTGGGCCCTTTTGACTTGGACCAGTAAGCAAACATTAATCAAACGCACTCAGATACCACTCAGAACCTCTTAGCAACACCCTGGGAACCATCCAAAACACCTTAGCACCTTGGTGGTAAGTTTTGTACTGACTAACCACAGAATTTCTTTTATTGAAGTTCACTTCCATAACATCAGTGCTCCGGAGTGTGACGAAAAACTAGCTTAATGCAGGAGCATGAAGCCTAATCATGTGTGTAATGCGTAACCTGAGCACTTTTGCCTTCACCGTCTCCTCTTATCCCTGCTTTTTTATGTGGTCATCCTGTGGATCTTAATCCTGTGCACAAAGTGTAATAAGACCTTTAGACACACAGCAACATCATATCCTGTTCACAGTCTCTTGTATTAGGAGAATACTCCAACAGAGGATTCATTACGTTGTGCCTCAGAGCACAGTTCATCACCTGAATACAGTTCAGTGGATCACAATAGAGTCAGTGTATATTTTTTCCCCAAGAAATATTACAAAACTTGCTTTCACTACGCCTCCATGATCATAGGGTGTTGGTGATGGTTGCCAGGGTGTTGCTAGGGTTTTTAGGGTCACTGTTGATTTTAACTAGCCAAGTCAAAAGACCCCACAGCCAAGTATCTATGGTATTCTGGTCTTTAGATATGGCTAGATATGGAATTTTTTCACCCATTTTAGCATCATAAAAGTCAACCAGGGGTGCGTTTCCCGAAAGCATCGTTAGCCAACTATTGTCAAAAGTTTATCAGCATAGTTATCAGCATAGTTCAACGAGTCGATGTTTCCTGAAACAATCGTTCCAGCAAACATTCGGAAACAGCATCGCAAAGTTGTGTGGTTTGAACGACAGCTCTCGACCTGTGGTTAGAAGCATTGTTTCTATATTGCATCACATTTCGACGTAATAAATCCTTATCTTGAGCAAAATAAGCAAGGTGACATTCAGTAAAACCGGTGCCTTTTATTTAGAATACATACAAATGTAATTTATGTCTTTTAGTTTGTCAAAAGATTTAAAGTACCATATTTGAAGAGTGCGCATGTGCGAATGTGCTCTACTATGTAAGAATGAGCCAAATATTGAGTATAATAAAGCAAAACAACTGAGAACAATAAGAAATTGTCCTCAGATGACATGTCTAATTTATATTAAAAAATCTCAGCGTTAATTGGATCTCAAACAGTTTCATTAAAAGTAGTCATTACTCCACCACGTGCAAAACCAACGTGTTTGAACGATACTTTGCGACAGTGGGTTTCGAGAAACAGTCGTGACTAGCTAGTTGATTTCTCCAACGATGCATCGTACTATGGTAGTGAAGCAGTGAACTACGTCGATTTACGGGAAACGCACCAGGTTAGAAAAGTAATAACACACCTCTCCTCAACAGGGTGTAAAATCATTAATATATGTATAATTATCATATACTGTATGTATATGCATCAGAGTATCATTCATTTACAGTATGTGACAGGATGAGTTATGCTACAAAGAATAGCCTTAAATATCACGCAAATCCAAGTGGATCAATAAAAAAATAAGAACGCACAAGAAAATTAAATCTTTGACAAATGTTTTTCATCTCGAGTCTTTCTCGACCAGGAAGTCATCCCCCCACCCCCCCCTCTTTCATTTTTTAAACTTAGACATCAGCCTTCTTGGTATTCCTAAATCTATTTGTTATAAACAATATAACAAGAAAAAAATTATGATAGAATGTCTATTTTCTATTTTTTTTTTTTTTGTTGTAAATCGTGGATAGGGTCACTAGCGACCCGAGGTATGTAAAAGTGCAAATATATTTTTTTGTGGAACAATAATATTCTCTAATGAATGACAGACTAATCTCATGAAATTGCGTATGTATGACACGCCAATTCGTATTTCCATTTTTGGCGTGCTATCAACACGCATAATCGCTTTTCAGCGTGTTTATCTATGCCATTGACTTAACGTTAATACTTTATATATAAATATATGACTTACCCAAACCCGTCCCTAAACCTACCCGTCACTGGGGTTAATAGCATTTATGAGTCTTCCCCTACCATCCTAGGGAAAAAAAATATCGCTCCCCAGATGTAGATCTACATTTTGCTTCGTTTTGCTCGGACATTAATGGCGTAAACATACACGCGGATACATGTGGATAGCTGAAAATGCATATAGATAACACGCCACTTGATTTGAAAGTGGCGTGTATGTTTACGCAAAAGTCATGATGTCATGTTGCTAATGACTTCAATGTTAAATGTATGCCTGATGATGAAGAGATGTTTCACTCATAATCACTGCAGGCATAAAACAAAAGATTACACAAGTATCATTTACAACAGAGCAACTACTGTGCACAAATTTTATGTCACTGTCACTTGATGGTGGATCTGGTGAACAAGCCTGTTAGCGATCAAAATATTGATTTTGAATGTGTTGAAAATGATAGTTTTGAGAATATGTTTAAGATCATGAATATGAGTCAGATGCTGAATGTACTTGGGGAAATGAGCTCTGACAAGGACAGCGATAATGGTAAAAAGCATCTGCTCAAACTGAACCCTTCCCAGCTACAAAAGGTAAAGGAATATACTGTATTACACTATTTTGTCATTGTTATTAAAATATCAGGAGAGTTGTGTACTATTGCAACAGAGATCCATCCGTATTAGATATAGATCCTGGCCGCTACCTGCCCGATTATGTAATAATGATTGGCAAAACATTCATGCATTTAAGGGTTTAAAATGCATGTGCCAATCTTTAAATTCAAGGTTTCGAAAAAAAAAACCCCACATGGCATAATGTCTGTACACAACTTTATAAGATAAGGTAAATAGTAGCCTTTAAAAATGGATAAATGCATACATTTCTTTAGGTTTTTTGGGTGGAGTGTTGAAATTTTACAACCTGGCCTTATAAAAAAAGTCAAATTATCTGGCATTATATTTGATTAATTGACCTTAACACAGTCGCAGGAACAGCCGTCTTAAGAGTTCCCCCTTCTAGTATCCTTTAAATGTTTATTATTATTATTATTTTATCCTTTTTCTGCATGTTGGTTGGACTGCATTATTGGGTCACACCACATGACCACATGGGCAAAGGTTTTTTGGTAGTATTTATAATATTTTAATAAAAATGATTTAAATATGTTTAAATATTAAAAAAATATTATGCCAATTTATCCAAGGTTTTCTTTTCAAGAATTTAATTCTATAATGATCCTTTTTTTCTTCATTATTGTCCAAGAACAGTTCTTTCACCCTGACGTTGCTCATGTTATGCCTCCCAAAAATATTAAAAGTAGATTTTCATTCATAAATGTAAAACATGTTGATAATAGAAAAGGTGTTTTCAAGTGATTGTATAAATAAATTTCATTTAGTATTTAAAAAAAATATATATATATACAGTAGCTCAAATATGTAAATCAAAATCTCAGACACTTCTGGCTACGCAAATCTAGTTTTAAGAATTGCTGCATAGTGAAATAATTGACCATAAAGCATTGCAAGTACACATTGCATACTTAGCATTGGTGAAATGTGCGCTTAAGCACGTGTTAGTGTAAACGATCTTCTATGGTGTTTCCTCTTTCAGGTCAACTTGTAAAAATTTGATAAGAATCTTGCTGAGCAAGTTAAAATTGTCAATGTTTAAATGGCACAGAGATTTGAAGGTAACTCTATCGCCCCCTTAAGTACTGGGGTTTATTACCATTTTGGAATGGCTAGCATTAGCAAGCTATAGCTTTGAAAGCATGATCCGACCCTTCCTTCTGGATATAGCGTTTCAAACAGAATATAAAATGTGTTTATTAAAACAACTACTTTTACCTTTAATTCAAGTGATTTTGTAATGTAACATTAGACCTATGTGACTCATTTTATAGAAGGTAACTAAACACTGGTACTTACCATTCCTAAACAAATCAAATATTTATACAAAGATACAAAATATAAAGATTTACTTAAATAGAAATCCACAATGAATAAGGAAAACCTTGACCTAGTGACTTAATCAGACCAGTGAATGGAGAATGGGGCGCCTGACGCCTCTGTGTCGTCCTCTAAATTGGGCTTTATGAGTTTGCATTGTGCTGTTGTGCATTAATCTTACCCCACAACAATTCAATGAGCGATTTGTTGCTGTGTCCTATGTGACACAATGCGTCTTATTCACCACCCGCTCTATGTGTGGGAAGTTCTGGCCAGCTCTCTCTCTAACTGTCCTGAGCAAGTACCAGGCAAATAGTTCCTTTCATTCTTTATAACAGTTGCATCAAACATTCATTGTTATTGCAGTTACATTGGTGAACAAGATGTTTATCACACACAGATTTGATCTCCATTGTTTAGAGAGTCAAAGTTTGATGAGTAAACTCCAATGTCGGTGATTACAAACAAAGTCAGATTACAGTTGTTTATTTGCTACTGGAATAAACCTTGTTCTAATAATCCGACATACGTAATTCTGATCTGCCAAAGCACAATGAAAATGAAAATGACTTCAAACGTCTGGTATTCCAGTCCTGCCGCTGCCACAGACGGAGGGCAGACCAGTGGGCGTCTTCCAGAAAGAGCTGCACCCAATGCCAGACCATGTAAGGCTAGCCAACGTGCCCAAAAATAAATATCAAAGATCACTGAGAGAGGGTGGGAGAAATGGATGTAGAAGGAGAGAAAGAAAGAGAGCCTCACAGATGTTTCAGGAACGTCCATATGCTGGCTTTGTGTGAAGGATCACAGAGCATTTCTGTCTGTCTGCATGTAGCAGAACCAGGGTCTAGTTAATGGGATTGTCCCACACTTCCAGCATTTTGCTCTTCTGCTTTGATAGGCCATGTGGGACGCCTGCTTTAATGTAGTTAGTCTGACCTTCCTGCAATTTCAACACTTGGCACATTCAAATAACAAAGTTCAGATGTCTGATGCAGGAGCCACCAACCCTACAACCCTTGCACCTCCCCCTTCTTGTCAAAGCACGTCAATCAAATCTTACAACATCGATGAGATAATTTAGCGGAAATATCATTCTGGTCACGAAAAGAGAGACTGAGAGAAAAACACCATGTGAGTGAATTGACCTATGGCTAAGCCACGCCCTCAAATGCGATGAGCCAATCACAGTGCTCAGCTAACCCAATACAGTCGGACATTCTCTGCTTCCACGTCCATTGAAATGCATTGCAGTTAGTTTTCATTCGTTTTTCTTGTCATTTTAAGTTTAAAATGGTCAAGCAGTGTGCATGGGGTACATGCAACTCCGACACTAGGTTCCCGAGAGGCTGGGCAACGGTGTGTATTTTTTACCCTTTCCCAAGCCACATCTCAACCGAGATAAGTGTCTGCTCTGGATTAAGTTGTGCGATTAAGTTATATGGTAGACCACAACACCAACTAAACGTGGATTAAACAAGGATGTCTACATCTGTTCTAAGCTAAGTCAAGAACGTATTTGAACGTTATCTTTAAAGGGATACTCCACTTTTTTTGGAAATAGGCTCATTTTGCTACTCACCAGAGTTTTAACAGTTGAGTTTTACCGTTTTCAAATCCATTCAGCTGATTTTCTGATATTTAGAAGAATATCAGTAACCAGACAGTTTCTGGTCTCATTGACTTCCATAGTGTGGAAAAAAATATGCTATGGAAGTCAATGAGACCAGAAATTGTCTGGTTACTGATATTCTTCTAAATATCAGAAAATTCGGCTGAATGGATTTGAAAACGGTAAAACTAAACAATTTCAACTCTGGGGAAGTGGTAAAATGAGCCTATTTCCAAAAAAAGTGGAGTATCCCTTTAAATGTAACGTTAGGCTAACGTTAGTCTAACATTACAAAACGTTAATGTTAGCTTCTAGCTGCATTGTGCATGTCACTTAGCTTCATTAACGTATATGTAAATAACCGAGATAACAAATATCAACAATGTTGTGCTAAATGATTCATGTAAATAGCACCAAACGGTGATTGGCAACGATATGCGGTTTATCACGTTTACACTGTGACCTGTACAAGCTTTCATCGACCTTCTAAAACAATACAATTATTAATATAACCCTCCAATGGTGACTTTGAGATGATATATAATCTTTCTGTCTTCAAAAATCACCAATTGCCTCCTGTGAAATGTATCTTACTATGACAGCTGCCATGGCGCCTGTCCCAGAGTGTTGACTGTTTGTCCAAGTGAGTGGAGGGGGCGTGGCTTAGCCATAGGTCAATTGCGGGAACAGCGATCAGGCAGACTTGTGTTCTCTCATCTCCAAGTTTGATGTCAGCACCCACGAAGACATGCTACTACAGCAGTGCAACAAATAAAATCGCTGGGAATGGTGACATAGACGGGACTATTATCAATAGCCATTTCATTTCACTTTGCAGCCATCTTGATAATGCCCCTGGTTGGCTGTTTTCTAGGCATGCAAGTCCTTAAACTTGAAAACTGTTGGCTAATATTTCAGTCCAAAACAATTTTTACAATAATATATAGGGAAAACATTGGAAACGTTTATCTGCGAAGTATCATGTCTGGTTCCTTATGCCCCAAACTGCATTGCATGTGTACTTGTGGTGTACTTCAAATACATATAGTGTATTTTCTTCTAAAATTAATAATTCTAAAATTCATAATTCAAATTCTAAAATTAATGAAATAAAAGGCCCCTTGTGTGTACTTAAGTACACACTTTCATGACTGATTCTTAAAGGAGTAGTTCACTTTTGAAAAAACTTTTGCTGATAGTTTACTCACCCCCATGTCATCCATCTGTGGGTTTAGACATCGTACAAATTCGTACAAGTGAGGTCGTATGAATTAGTACGAATTAGTCACTTTTTAATCACTCGTATCGAATTCGTACAAATTGGTCGTGAAACAGGGTAGCGTATTCATACTATTTAGAACATACAGTACTTTTTTAACGGTCGTGAAGTACGTTCTTTATCAAATATAGTACCTACTCACATAGTATGTGATTCGGACGCAGCCACTGTCTTTTGCGTGGCAAAGTAATTTAATTCCATTTAAGCTTTTATCTGACTCTATTATATATCGGACTCCATTTTATCACAACCTCGAATTTAGGTTTTTCAATCATATAATACTTAAGCAAAACATTTGATTGTTCTATATAACTCTTTACTTATATTTTAGCCATTAATATTAGGAAGCTTTGTCGCTCTGAAGTCCTTAGGCCTTCTGTTTAACCTTCTGATCACAAGTTCGCCAGTTTTGGTCACCAAACAGAGGTAATTGCCATATACCTGAGATTAGTCGTATTCACGCTCACACAATCAAAGATACTTCGGTATAGCCCCCGTGATTGCATACACTTGAAATTAAAGTAACGTTTACTTCAGGTGGAGGTATGGCCAATATTACAGATATAAGTTGACCAACATTACTTCTCTTATAATAATTTTGGATTGGTTTCCCACATACACTTATCTAAAGTAAAATTAAATTAAAACAGAGGTAAGAAACAACCAGATTTAGATTGGTCAAGCAGCATTTTTGCTTTTCTAAACTGAAATTCACTTCTTGTCTTTGCCAACCACATACACTTGAATTAGTCCCAAAAATTAGTCATCACTAATCTGACGCAAAACTTACAGGTAACATTACAGTTTAATTTCATAATCAGTTCAAAGATACTCAATACAATAAAAACAAATAGTTGTAATAGTTGAGATAGATGTAGGTTAAACATGACATTTAGAAAAATACTAGGGCTGTCAAATGATTAATCGTGATTAATCACATCCAAAATAAAAGTTTTTGGTTACATAATATATGTGGGTGCACTGTGTATAATTATGTTGTATATATTAACACACACACATGCATGTGTGTGCAAGCAGCAGAATCATCTCTCTGGGGGTGGGTGAATGTTTAATTCCGGACCTGGAGGCCCCTTGGTTAGGAGTAAAGCGTTTAAATAAAGATGACCATTGCTTTGGTTAAAATATGTTTTATTTATTATATATTATATTATAGCTAATGTTATTGCCATTTCTGAAATGTCACTAATGTGTCTCCATCAGTATACTGAGGCATTAGGACCCACACAGAGCACAGGGTGAGCAGCGCCCCCTTCTGGCCTCACTAACACCTCTTCTCTGATGTGCATGTATACGCTGTCCTTTCATTCACTTCACTTCATCAATTATTTTTTGATGAAGCCATCCTCTGTCTTTTGCACATTATCTACATCCTGGTCACACTACACATTCAGAATTGAAAATAACTGCTTTGCACTGCAAACGTATTTTCCTATTTCTCTGTGTTACATTAAGTAAAGTCAAGATCAAATATATTTATATAGCGCTTTTCACAATACAGATTGTATCAAAGCTGCATCACAGTATTAATCAAGACAACTTAATAGTGTTTGTTTATTCATGGAAAAAAGACAATCAAGTTTGGTAAAGCTGATCAGTGTTATGATGGCTCATTTAATTTGAATATCCCAACTGAGCAAGCCAAAGGCAACTGTGGCAAGGAACCAAAAACTCCATCAAGTGAACCGATGGTGTCCTAAAACTCCATCAGATGACCCAATGGAGAAAAAAAACCTTGGGAGAACCCAGGCTCAGTTAGGGGCCAGTTCGCCTCTGGTGTTTTTATGACCTAGAGGCCAAATATACAGTAACTGTAAGATAAAAAATGTATATGAATGTCTGGCTAAATAAATGCGTCTTTAGTCTAGTTTTAAACTGGGAGTGGTAGCAATGAACAATATCAGGAAGGCTATATATAAGCTAAATGTGAAAATGCTCTCCCTCCTTTGGTGGATCTGGATATCCTCAGGAATAACCAGAAGCCTCGAATTTAGTGATCATAAAGAGCGTGATGGATTGTAGGGCGATAGAAGATCTGTTAAATAGACTGGAGCTAAACAATTTAGAGCTTTATAAGTCAAAAGCAATACCTTGTAATAATTAATACGGAACTTTATAGGTAACTAATGAAGTGATGATAGAATCGGTGTTCCCATTCAGGGAACTTCGAACTGCGTGTAATCGCTATGGGAACGCCTCTGCGTGAGTGCGCCATGAAGCACGTATGAACTGCAGTCCAATGGCGAGACGGAACGTCATAGGCGGGGTGACGTCTCGAACCAGGAAACTATAAAGCACCTCCAAAACACAAGCGTGACAGCTTCTGAAGTCTTCAGCAAGCGCTCTGTGTGTGAAAAGCATTATCAGTCTGTGTCTCAGTGTGTTTTTGTCTGTCCTTAGAAAAATTCTCAGGCAGAGTTTCACAAAAAAAAAAAACTGGAAAGAGATATAATGGCGAGTGAACAGCAGTTTAGAAAGTGTGTTCATCCCTGCCCTCGCTACATCACGGGTGGGGATACACACGATCTGTGTGTTGTCTGTATGGGAGTTGCAGAATGCCCAGTCAGCTCTCGAGGAGCTGGCTGTGAGCATCATTGCCAGAGGGTTTGAGGAGAGTGGCTCGGTGCGCGCTCCCGCGGAAAGAAACTTGGTTCCTCTCCCTGGGACCCGTGCTGGGAGCTCAGTGTTGCCAGTGTACCATAACAACGGATGCCTCTCTCACAGGCTGGGGAGCGATCATGAGTGGTCACTCAGCCCGGGGGCCTGTGGCAGGACCATCATCGTCATCTGCATATAAATTGTCTAGAAATGCTGGCGGTGTTTCAGGCGCTGAAACACTTCCTGCCAGACCTGAGAGGCCACCATGTTCTTGTCCGGTCAGACAACACATCGGTGGGCTCTTATATAAACCATCAAGGGGGTCTGCGCTCTCGTCCTCTGTACAAGCTGGCTCGCCAGATCCTTCTGTGGTCCCAGGGGAAACTTCTTTCCTTGAGAGCGATTTATATCCCGGGATATTTGAATGGGGAGCAGACATCCTGTCGAGGCAGGGGCCGAGGCCCGGGGAGTGGAGACTCCACCCTGAGGTGGTGGAGCTCCTATGGAAACAGTTCGGTCGTGCCGAGGTAGACCTATTTGCATCCAGAAACGTCACACTGCCCGCTGTGGTTCACTCTAAGTCCACCAGCCCCGTTGGGGGTGGATGTGATGGTACAGGAGTGGCCGAGGTCGCCCCTGTACGCTTTCCCCCGATTGCTCTGCTCCCAGGAGTTCTGGAAAGGGTTCGCCGGGACGGGGTCAGTCTACTGTTAATAGCCCCATACTGGCCGGCCCGAGTGTGGTTTTCAGACCTAGTTTCTCTCCTGGACGGGTCTCCTGATGGAGATTCCGGTCAGGGGGGATCCTCTGTCCCAAGCATGCAGGTCGATACTTCACCCCTGCCCAGATCTCTGGAGGCTGTGGGCTTGGCTTCTGAGGGGGCCCAGCTCATAGAATCTGGTCTCTCGACTGAGGTCGTGGGGACCATCCTCCAATCCAGAGCTCCATCCACGAGGAAATTATATGCCTTGAGGTGGAAAATGTTCACCTCTTGGTGTGGAGAGCACCAGTTGGACCCAGTTAACTGCCCGGTGTCGGCGGTGCTGGAATTCCTTCAGGAGCGTTTCTCCACAGGGTTATCCCACTCAACACTAAAGGTGTATGTGGCGGCTTTATCGGCTTACCATGTCCCTTTGAGTGGAGCCTCTCTCGGGAGACACCCACTGGTAGTTCGTTTCCTGCGTGGTATTCTGAGGCTGAGGCCAGCAGTGCGCACGAGGGTACCGACCTGGGACCTTGCGGTTGTTCTAGAGGGGCTCTGCCAAGCACCGTTTGAGCCAATTGAGGAGGTCTCTGAGAAGTTTCTCACTCTAAAGACTATCTTTATTTTAGCTATATCTTCCCTGAAGAGAATAGGAGATATTCAGGCTCTGTCGGTTTCTCCCTCGTGTCTTGAGTTTGCTCCCGGTATGGCTTAAGGCCTTTCTCCTCCCTGAGACCAGGATACGTCCCGAAGGTCCCGAAAAATGTTGTCAGGCCTATTGTTCTACAGGCTTTCTGTCCTCCTCCGTTCCGGACTTCAGACCAGGAGAGGTTAAATCTGCTTTGCCCTGTGAGGGCCTTGGATGCATATGTCCACAAAGCTGCCCTGTGGAGGAAATCTGGGCAGTTGTTTGTCTGTTTCGGACCTCCTAAGGAAAGGTTGTCCGGCATCTAAGCAGAGATGTGGGTGGGTGGTCGAGGCCATCTCGCTTGCTTATGAGTCGGCAGGTCAGCCTTCCCCTTTGGCTGTCCGTGCTCCTTCGACTCGGGGTATGGCTGCCTCTAAGGCTTTTGTGTCAGGCTTTTGTAATCTCCGCACACATTTGTGAAATTCTACCATCTTGATTTTAGCTCCACTCCGGGAGCACAGGTGCTTTCGTCTGAATGTGCGCTCTGATTTCACACAACGGACACTTGCTCGCATGGCGGCGTTAGTATTAGCGTTCCCATTGCATTACACGCAGCTCGAAGTTCCCTGAATGGGAATGTCTCTGGTTACGCATGTAACCTTAGTTCCCTGAAGGGAATGAGATGCTGCAAGTTCTTATTGAGGATGCAGGACAACCAGCTAATAAAGCATTACAGTAATCTAGTCTCAAGGTCATGAATGCATGAACAAACTTTTCTGCATCAGAGACAGATAGCATTTTACATAGCTTAGCAATGTTTCTAAAGTGGAAAAAGGCTGTTCTTGTAACATGTGAAATATGCTTTTCAAAAGACAGGTTGCAGTCTAATGTAACACCCAGGTCTTTTACTGTAGCGGATAAAAGTCGTGCTGTGAAAGGTTTTGAGGACGGTTTTTAGAACCGATAAGTGTTACCTCTGTCTTGTCTGGATTTAATAAAAGAAAATTACGTGTCATCCAATCTTTTATATCTTTAACACAATCTGTCAGTTTGGATAATTTAGCGTATTCATCTGGCCGTGATGAAATATATATTTGAGTGTCATCAGCATAACAATGGAAACTAATTCCATGTTTCCTTATAATATTACTGTAACGGGGTTCAGGGAAGAAGGAGGCAGGAACCGGATATCCATAAAAAAATAAAACTTTATTTAAATGAAACAAACAAATTACTCACGGAACTGCTGGCTACGCAAAATAAAACATAAATACCGGCCAGCAGCCCCTCACGGACGACTGCTGGCTTACCAAAATAAAGTATAAAGCACAAAACAAAAGCAGGCCTGTTCCTCTCTCGATCATCCATTCCGTCGCTCCCCCTTTATGGCTCCGCTCCTCCGTGAGAGATGCGAGACCAGTGTGCCTCGCAGGTGCTGCTCATTAGCAATCGGCACCACCGGCCTCGCAACTTTCTCTCACGTCCCTCGGCCATCCTGCTCACCACATACCCCCATCACCCCTCACAGGCCGGGGGGTACACCCGAGACTGTGCCTACTACCCCCCGGCGGTGGCGATCCCTGGGGTGTATGGATCTGGACGAGCCGAGGAAACGGAGATGGAGGCATGCGGAGCGACGGACACGAGAGAGGGGAGAGAGGAAAAAAAATTGGTCCGGCTCTCACGAACGCGCTGCCATCTTGTCCCTCACCAGCTGGGCGATCTCCTCCGTGGTGCCCGGTGGCGACGTTGGATGGCCCTCGGTAGAGCGCCTCGACGTTCCCCCGCCCCCGGTGGACGGTGACTGCTCCTCGGGTGTGGCAGGAGTCCCCCGCTCCCTGCTCCTCCCCTCCACCGGCGGATGGCAGCAGGCTCTGGCCCACGGCACGCGGCGGTGACTCCTCCTCTCCCTCCCGGAAGGCAGCCGCCCCTCCATTTCCTAGGCGGTCGGCGGCGAGCTCGGGCGTCCCACCGGCAACGGCACCCCAGCGCCCCGCCTCGAGCGTCCATGGCCGCGAGTCCCCGCTCCCTGCTCCTCCCCTCTATGCGACGGACGGCAGCAGGCTCCAGCCCACGGCGAGTGGCGGCGACTCGCGCACCATGCTCGGTGGCACCGCGGATTCCCCACAGCGGCGAGGACCCTCGGACAGCGCGTGTCCTCCCTCTTCCCGGGTTTCGGCACCAGTGTAACGGGGTTCAGGGAAGAAGGAGGCAGGAACCGGATATCCATCAAAAAATAAAACTTTATTTAAATAAACAAATCAAACAAAAAAAAAAAACAAACAAACAAATTACCTGCCAAAATAAAACAAATAAAACATAAATACTGGCCAGCAGCCCCTCGCGGATGACTGCTGGCTTACCAAAATAAAGTATAAAGCACAAAACAAAAGTAGGCCTGTTCCTCTCTCGATCATCCACTCCGTCACTCCCCCTTTATGGCTCCGCTCCTCGAGACCGGTGATGCGAGATGCGAGACCGGTGTGCCTCGCAGGTGTACAAACCAGCTGTGCTTCTCCAGCTGCTCTAGCGAAAATCGCTTGACTGGATCACGCATCAAACACCAGAAAAACAGGTCTCGGCATTCTGTGGAGTTTTCAGAGAGGGTGTGGGTTCAGTCTTACAGTATCACCAATGTTGAAATATGTGAAATAATGTTGGGGTGGGATAGGGGGTTTGCTTGTCTGAAGTATTAAAT
This sequence comes from Hybognathus amarus, assembly GCA_030378365.1. NCBI lineage: Eukaryota > Metazoa > Chordata > Actinopteri > Cypriniformes > Leuciscidae > Hybognathus > Hybognathus amarus. Next base: position 216,754 of record JAQIUQ010002529.1, on the reverse strand, counting down.
CATTGGTTTCCCGTAAGCCAATCACATATCGTTTGATTATGACGTGTGTTATTTGCCTGCTCAGCTGCACAGAACTGCTACTGTTAACACATGTGTGATGCTAAAACTAAACCATCGAGCGAAATACCGGAGTGATTATGGCTGATCCGAGCTGACAATCACAACTATCACCTTGCCGGCCTGCCCAGTTTCTCGCTGACGATCGGTAATGGTCATAGTAATAGTCCGTAATAGTCATAATAAAGTACGAAGTCTGACGCAGGCGATTATAGGCTATTATATTTCATCTGTAATAACAATGTGGACTTTTATAAAGATCCGTTTGGCCATTAACTTTTTGAATTTCTCTCCGATGCGGTAGGTAATGAAATGTGGAGGATTTTATCTTTGACAAGATGATTGACGAGATGTGATTGTATGACGTGACAGTATCCCAAATCTTGTCTACTTTTCTGCTACACACTCAAAAGTATCTACTTTTTCTTCACCAAAATTGTACATACTTTTAGTGCCTAGTATAAGTATAAGTATAAATTGAGACAGCATTAGTGTTGGCCCAGATCCGGTACACATGGATCATACGGTTCCAGACGTGGGCCGACCCTATGTTGTGTGTGAGATTGTGCAGAGGTGTCTGTTGTGTTTACCTGGGGATAAGGCCAGACTCGTGTAAAGATAGTCATGCAGTATGTCGTTCACGGTTTTAAAGGGCAGACGTCTGTGCATGATCTCGACAGCACAACACCTACAGCCCAGACGTATGCCGGCTCGGCGTAGAACACGGTGTCCATCAAGACCTCAGGTGGGGTGAACAGGCGTGCTCCTAAAAGAGAGAATTTTTTAGTGTCAATGTCACTGCACTCAATTTTCAAACTCTGCTATGCTAACACAAACTGCTAACACACCTCGATATTCACTGCTGTTAAAGCCCTCACTACGAATTAAACGACCACATCCGAAGTCAATAAATTTCAGAGTCAAACTGTCGTCGGTTCACCACCAGGATGTTCCCCGAGTGGATATCTCCATGGAAAACTCCACGGTCAACGCAGTGTTTTACAGCTTGGACTAACTGACGTATCATCCAGCACGCTTTTGCTTCGGTAATTTCGTCTGTATTGGCGATGTAATCCCGCAAGTTCTGGCATGGATCAGGTTTCTCTATAATGAGATTGAAGCTGTTCTCGTCCTCAATCCAGTGGTATATTTTGATGATGTTGGGGCATGAGGGCGCTTGTCCCAACGCAGCATCAGTGCCACTTCTGCAAGCACAGGTTTGGAATGATCGGGCTAGAGAGAAAACAAACAGTTAGTTGGCCTTGAAATTTTTTTGAAGATTGTTCAAGATCAAGTTACACAGTAGAGAATGCCACTGTCGCAAAACTCAACTCAACAACTGTAAATTGTATTTATTCTCTTGACATACTGCTTCATGTTAGCAAAAGGAACCAAATCTCATTTAGGTTAGTAAACTTACAGTGTCAAGATAACGGTCACCCCCGACTTGCGGATATGCTTGATGGCAACCTGTGAATGGCAAAAACAAACTGTTAATTTTTTCAAGCATATTAAAGTGCCTGGTCCGCACAATCTGTTTGTTCTAAATTAAGACAGACGACACACATCTCTACATAACGAGCAAAATGTTAGTTGAATTCAATAAGAGTGCTCTACCTTGATACTCTTATTAAATATGTGGGTTCCTTCATAAACCTGGCCATAAGCTCCTGATCCTATCATTTCTCCCACTTGAAAAAGAATAGAAATCCTAGTTCCTGAAAAACACACAGGACAAAGAACATAGACATAAATATATATTTATATATGAGGCAGTTTCCTTTGATTGTCTGATATTAACTCTAAATAAGATTCATTTGAAGAATCTTAAAATACTTCTATCTTTTGATTTTGGATATAGCAAATCAGCTACAATAAGTTTCTTTATGTGATGAAGAAAACTTTAAACTCCAGAAGAAGGCACAGATGGCTCTCTTCTTCCTTCCTTTCTTAGGTTTTTCTAAAATGAAGAAAAATTCATAGAAAATTATGGTAACACTTTACAATAAGGTTCATTAGGTAACATTCCATTAACAATGAGCAATACATTTGTCACTGTATTTATTATATCTTTGTTAATGTTAGTTCATCAAAATCCAGCTGTTCATTGTTGGTTCACAGTGCATTAACTAATGTTTTACAAATACAACCTTTGATTTTAATAACATTAGTAAATGTTGAAATACATGAAAGAAAGATTAATAAATGCTATAGAAGTTATTGCTAATTCTTAGTTGTTAACTAATAACTAATGTGAACTAATGAACCTTATTAAAAAGTGTTACCAAAATTGGTAACATATAAACATCAGCGGCAAGTACTAATCAATGCAATTAAAGATTGCATTAAGACTTTTTTCCCCTTGCTACGTTTTGTTAGGCTTCCTAAAATAAAGAAAAATGATTACAAAACCAAACCACAGATGAAAAACAAACGTAGCCCTCAAACCGTATTCACTTTATAGCCCTTAATCCTGTAATTGTGGACAAATGTGGGCACAGAGGACTCAGGTGTAATTCAAATTTTTATTTATTATAAATGTTATATCGCTGTCTTCGATAAAGTTTTGTCTATCCATTTATGGTGGTTTTTTAATTTTATTTTGGGGGTATTTTTGAATGTATTTACATTCATTTTTGTTTTTTAACTACATTAAAATATCATTCCAATAAGTTCTTAGAGCTAAAACCTAAAGATGAAGTGACTTTGCTGTCACCTGGTGTCTTATTTTGGCTTATTTTAGAATTCTCTAAATTACATACATTTCTATGGGTGCCCATTTTTGACTCAAATACAAGATTAAGGAGTTTTTTTTCACCCATTTAACATTGTAGAATTGAGTCAAAAAAAAATGTGTGTGTTCAGAAGGCAAACTTAGGAAAAGGAGCCAAGTCTTGTACTGCTCAGATACAGGAAAGTATTTTTTAAAAATAAATCAAAACTATTTGCCCACATTTGTCCAGAAAATGGTTTCACAGACAAAAACATAAACATGGCTTTTATCAAATGAATGAAAAAATTAATTACAAGTCAAACACAAAGCAATGAGCTCACGAAGGACCAGTGCAAGATTGAAAATTACAAGAACACTACAAAGATTAGCCACATAAAATACTTCTTCACTTTCAATAACGAGGAACAGTCTAATAATGAAGTGGATGAAAATCTGGTAATGGTTGCCAATGTAGTAATTAAAAAGAAAGTTTCATAAAAACTATTTTAAGCTAACTTAGACACAGTAGACTGCAGTGTCACTTAACTTAATATCATACAATGCATACTAAATGAAAATAGCACCTTCTGTAAATTAAGTTTTGATGTTTTTTTAATTCAAATAATACTGATACATCTTTATCTTTGTATAAATTAAATTATACATTTTCCATCTCACCTGTTGGGTTGTTCTCCATGGTATCAGCTGTCAACTCCACGATACTGACAGAATCAGGAAACACCCGCAGCTCTTCTCAAATTCATGCACTCAATTAACAACACAAATGTGTGATGATGATGCTGTGAAAGGTGCGTGTTCAGCTATGTGTGCAAATGCGAAAAATCGTCTAAATCGGTCTCTAAAAGTCTGTAAAGTCAGTAGCCTAGTTAGTATCGCTCTTTGTCAACTTTCTCATTGTTCTCGAATTTAATGCGTGTTTGTTCTGCTCTCCTGACATCACACTATAAGTCATGTGTGAAGTCATGTCATGACGCAGAAGGAAACGTGTCTTGTTTTGTTTCAGGAAATATAAAAAAAATAACGGTCAGAGATTAATTACAAGCACCATCCATTCTAGATTGTTTCAGCTTAATATTTCGATTAATATATATGTATATTTTTTGTTTTATTCATGTTTTATAAAATACTTCACTGAACTGATTTCGTTGAGCAATGGATTTAACTAGTTTAGTTTACCACACATTAAAGCGTCTCTATGGAATCAGCTCAAATAAACAACTTTTATGTTTATTTATTTTATTTAAATAAGTTTGAGAAGCAAACCCCATTTCAGGAAACCTTAATTTGCTTTCACAACTTAAACTTTTAATTATTCTTGTTCAGGGTCCTGGCTGACCAAACAAATGTTTTTTAAGACATTTCGAATGGAAATTAAACTCAGATTACATTATAGCTCATTATAAAGGCCGACCTCATGTAAAAAAATAAATAAATAAATAAAATAAAAATGTAAAAAATAAAAAAATATATATCAGGATTACCCAGGGGTGTTGGCCACTTAAAATAACTTTATTTGTGCCCTTGTCACACCTTTTACATGCATGTGTGTATTTATATATACAAAACAATTATACACACTACACACACATATTATGTAAACACAAACTTTTATTTTGGATGTGATTCAATCGCGAAGTGTTAACATTAATCGTTATTTATGAACATTATTTTATATAATATATATATTTATGAACAACTGGAACTAAAACAGCTAGAAAATCAAAGACATAAATCTAAGTTGTTTTCCAAATTTGAGCTTGATGTTTTGATATAAAAATGAGGTTTTGTTGAGGTGCAGTAACAGATTTTCTCATTGGGTGCCAGCAAACTCCACTGGTGCACACACTGATTGAGATTTTAGATTTGCAATTGAGTTTTACTCTCTAACATTTTACAAGCACACAAACACACTTTTTTATTACACACAAATCACACTCAGACATAGTGTGATAGACATAGAAATCTAGAAAATGAGTTTGCAGCAAAGTGTTAACGTCTTGATAGGTCTGACTTGCCAGGCTAATTTTTGTCCTCTATGATGTGTAACTTTTTTTAATTGATGCACAGGTGTTACATTCAGTATTTGCTTGCATTTATCTAATATTCACTTGTGTGTGCTTATATGAGTATTATTAACATATTAGTATGCAAGTAAATCTAGTGTTTGATCATCTCTTAATATTTATTTAAATGCAAAACCTAAAAATAAGTAGGGCCTAAGCAGTTATGACCTGATACTCTTCTTGAGCAACTAAACTAGTAGATGCATGTATATTTATTAAAGAGCCATACAGGCATCTAGTGGGTAAACAAATGGCATTACAAATGAAAATTATTGTTTTTCCAGTGACAAATGACTAATTTGCCTCTTTGCATTGGAATTTAAACCACTTTTATCCATTTAAACCATAAATACTAAACATTTGTAATATATTATTTAAGTGGTCAGTAATGGACCATTATTATTGCACAAATAGTTTTTGGTACCAAAAGATTTTTCCCTTTGTTACCACGTCCAAGTGATCTGAGGGTGCGGGTGCTTTGTGGCTGTGCTTACAAGAGGTTAAAAGATATAAATACTGTTCGTTTTCAATGTGTACTTACATTTATGAGTCATTAAATCATGTTTAATTTGGACTTCTCTGTGCATGCTCTTTGAGGTGGGGACCATAGACCACCAGTATATGACTGATAGACAAGAACGGTTTAACCTAAAAATATCAAAATTGAAACTACTGAAGCTTGAGGTAAGCTACACTGTTAAACTTTGCCGTAATTTTACAGTTACTTACCGCAAAAAAGCCCAGTAAAATACTGTTTATATTATTTATGATTAACTACTGTAATATGCACTGCATTGTGGGTATTTTTAATGAAATTTACAGTAACTTACTGTATATGGCTATCTGCAGTATTTTACTGTTTACGCAAAAGCAGTAGTGCTACTGTAAATGCATCTCTGCAGAATATGAACCACCTTGTACACACCTTGTATTACTTTTAGGGATATATTTATGTTTTAGGTATATTAAAATGTCATACGATAATGTTTTATATTTTTCCCTCCATTTTTTGTTCTGCAGATTAATTATTAAATTTACAAAAAAGTAAATTTACTATTTCATTCTGTAAAAATAAAGTGCAGTAATGGCAATATACTGTAAAAGAAAATTACAGTAAGGGCATCATACTGTAAAATGAAATTAGCGGTAAGGGCATCTTACTGTAAAATTAAATCATGGTAAGGCCATCTTACTGTAAAATCAAATCACGGTAAAGCCATACTTACTATAAAATGAAATTGCAGTAAGGGAGTCATACTGTAAAACACATTTACAGGTAAGCAACTGTAAAGGGTAACTTACAGTAACTTACTGGCAACTGGCTGCCAGTAAGTTACCACAAAAATACGATAAAATTTCTAACAGTGTAAAACATGCCAAAAATTAATTTCAAAGTGAACTATCCCTTTATTTTGTTTGCAAAAGCACATTTAAATACAACACAAGTTGACCAGAGTGCTCTATAAGCTCAAAATTACCAAAACAAATACACATTGACAACCCCCATTACACACATCAATATTCAGTCTCCAAACACATAATTGTAAGCAACAAATTTTCTCTCTCTTTTTTTTCTCCTGTCAGAATAATGCTTGGGGAAGTCTCTGAGATCCTCAAACTGTAGATTATTCAGAGGATCCAGATTAAAACTGAGATGTGACCACCAAAAACTTGCAGTGAAGCACCAAAACTGGGGAACAGTGTGTTAGAACTGTCACAAATGTAGATCATTTTAAATCAAAACTCAAATTTGTTTTTCATAGCTGTCTATTTTGTTGTTTATTGGATGTGTTTCTTTGTACTGGGTTTTAATCTATACTAAAATAGTATGTAAGACACGTTGTTCAACAGCTGTTGTTTTAATTGTGCTATATAAGAGTGGTATTGATGTTGACATGGTCCATCTGGGACATCCTCTTGACATGAAATTCAGAAAGAACAGCCCTAGATTCTTGTCTCTGAACCGAGCCTTTCTTGCTGTTCTGCTCCAGCTAGACCTTTTGTTCTGCCTGTCTCTGTCAGTCTGAGAGAAGACAGGCTGAAAGGTTGCATTCTGCCAACCAAAGGAAAACCTCACACTAGAATGTAGTTCATTTCGATGATGTGAACGAAGTTTTCTGAAGTCATTTATGCACATGCAAACATACTCGAATCCTGGTCAGGGGTACGGTTAATGGGAACTTTGGTATGGTTTGCTGAGAAGAATGAAAAAATAATGCATTTTTCATGAGCTGAACTCGAAGATTTAAGATTTTTCTATGTAGGCTACAAAATAGAAGATTGTTGAAAAATAATAACGAAAAATATAAAAGGTAGGCTAATTGCAACATTTTATCTTACAATTTGGACTTTTTTCTCATAATTGCGAGTTTACTTCTCACAATTCTGACTTTATTTCTCAGAATTGCGAGATGGAAAGTCAGAATTGCGAGATATAAAGTCAAAATTGCATGATAAAAACTAGCAATTGCGTGATATAAAGTCAGAATTGCGAGTTAAAAGAATTGTGAGATATAAAGTAAGAATAGCTAAATATAAAGTCGTAATTGCGTGTTATAAAGTCAGTAACGCATGATATAAAGTCAGAGTTGTGAGATTTAAACTATTCTAAGGGGGAAAAAGTTAGTATTTGTTTCCCTTAAAATTGGCCTGATAAGTCACAATTGCGAATTTATCTCACAATTCTGAGAAAGATGTTAGAATTTTGACATAAACTCGCAATTATGTGTTATAAAGTCAGAATTGCAAGATGTAAACTCGCAATTGTGAGAAAAAAAGTCAGAATTGTGAGAAAAAGTCGCACTTTTTCTTAGAATTGCGACTTTATATCACGAATTCTGACTTTATATTTCTCGAATTCTGACTTTATATCTCGCAATTCTGACTTTATAACATGGAATTGTGAGATAAAAAGTCGCAATTATTTTTCAATTTTTTTTTATTCAGTGGCAGAATCTTCCATACCTATTTCTCTCATATATTGTTCACAAATCGTTCACTAAATCTGTGTTAGTGAGCACTTCTCCTTTGCCGAGATAATCCATCCACCTCACAGTGTCATATCAAGATGCTGAATAGACAGCATGATTATTGCACAATCAACAACCTGATCAACTCTATGCGAAGGGGATGTGTTTGAACAATTTAGACATTGTAAATATGCTTTCCATTGGGGCAAGTCTTTGCGAGCTTACCTCCCATTAAAACAGTAGGTATAGCACAATTTGAGTTCATCATTTTCATGTGGTTTGAGGCTTTATTAATGTCCATGCCTACTCTACCTCTAACCTAAACCTACTTTTAAAACAATGCAAATATAGTGGTAGAACAATCTTATAAGTAGTATTATTCGGCAGAACACCGGTCCAGAGAAACGATAGCACAGAGCGGATCATACGTGCCAGTCGGCTGATATCCAAAAAACGCATCAGAAAAAAACTGAATAACTGCGGCTTTACCAAGCTCAACGGCTCTGGCCAAGCTGTGATATACACTAAGCACTACTGGCTATTTTTAAAGGGGGAAGAGCTGTTTAAAATGACCCGCGCTGTCTTCCTGTTTCAGTGGAAATTATGTCAACACAATGAATAAAGGCACTTCAGTGGCCCTTTTAATCAGATTCCGAAAAGTAGTTGGAATAAACATTGGATTTAAGACATTATTTAAGATCTACACTACACCTTTCAGTCGAATTGAGTTCAGTGGGATTGCTTGAAGTGTTTGAATATTTTTTTTAGTCAGACTGAACTGCCAATCCAATTAAAAACAGATTAGGTTGCATTTAAAAGTTGCCAGTGATAGGCCAAAATATGAGAAGTTGAAATTCTAGATTGTGACAATATCGAAACCCACTTTCATTCAAGAAATGTTCATATTTATACTTGCCAGCATTAAGAAAAATAAGGATGTATCCTTTAAAAACAAGACTTAATCTCTTACTACTAATAAATATAAGATTAATGTATTATTAGAAAAAGTTTAACTATTTCAGATGGATAATAGGATAAAAAAAATCTTTAACTATTAACAAGTTTTATTGTAGTAGCCTTATCATTATTTTCCATTAGCCATCCTTGGTGTATATGACATTCTTCTCTCAGACGAAAACAATCAGAGTTATATTAAACAATGTCCTGGCCCTTCCAAGCTTCATATTGGCTGTAAATGGTTGTTTCTATTTTGAAAGTCCATAAAAGTGCATCTATCCATGATAAAAGTGCATCTATGCATCATAAAAGTGCATCTATCCATAAAAATATATAATTTAATGTTAAATAATAAAATTATTCATATTTAATTAAATCCATATGTTCTGTTGGCCGGAAGTTATTTTACTTTATAAAGTTTTAAATATGGATTTTTCTTACATCTCCATCTTCCTCATCACTCCACATTAAGTCAAAATCTGAGATATTTTCATCAGCTATGTTCAAGCACTTCAGAACTGTATATTCTGCACAAGAAAACATTTTTTACGATGAGTATGAGCCTACATTGTGCGCGCGTATCACGAACCTGAGCGCGTGCGCGTGGGCGGAGAGAGTTTGACAGTCAAAACCTGAAGCTCGACACGCTCTCAAATGTCACTGAGAAGCAAGCCATGGCTTAATGATATACATTTATTACTTGTAGGCTTCGCTTATTTTCTCAGAAAAACACCGACGGTAAGTTTTTTTTCTTATATCCTATTCCAATATTACTTAGCCTAATGTTTCTCTAATCCAGTAGCCTAACGTTCTGACGTTCACATTTCATGGGTGAGCTCTCACACTCAGAGCAGTTTGATGATCATTGTAAAGAGAAACACTGTTCATAACGTTTAACAATGACTGAGCAAATTGAAGCCAAATTGTTTATTAAAATGTTAAACGGGATTTCTTTGCTGCGTAAGAGTTTCTTTTCGTATTCTTCATTTATTAACACCATTCGTTAAAAATGTAATGAGTAAACTGGGCTGCACTTTGTTCTGTGGGAAAGTGGTTTGGTTTTGCAGTAGGGAGGGAGAGCCACTTCCTCAAACGCTCTTTAACATTTGCGCACGAAGCCTCGGTGGCTTTGCATGTTATGCATGCATGTTAAAGTTTTTAAAGAAATGAATGCTGCATCACAGGCTTACGTTAGTAGTTGTATGGTAGACTGGACATTACAAGGTTGTGGCTTCAAACTAGTGCTAGACCACTACCTGTTTTAATGGTCGATGGATGCCAATATCTAGGGAACTGATGGTTAATATAATGCCAGTGTGATACAATTTAATATGCAATCAAGAATCAGAAGTTACAACAATTATTTCACACAATATTTAGCCTTCTCTCTCTCTCTCTCTCTCTCTCTCTCTCTCTCTCTGTCTCACACTCACACACACACACACACACACACACACACACACACACACACACACACACACACACACACACACACACACACACACACACACACACACACACACACACACACACACACACACACACACACACACACACACACCACACACACACACACACACACAAATTGTATTATATTAACATTTTGACAGCGAATTACATTATGCAAAATGAGTACTAAAATAGACAAATATGTAAAGGATAATGTTCACTTAGGTTATCACAAAATAAACCCTGAATCATCCTGAAGGGGTTCATTTTTTATCGACTTTATGTCTTGACTTGATATGGCTGCTTATCAAATTCTGAACTCTATAACAATATTGATTTGCAGTAAAATTATTTTACTATGTGAATAAGAGTGACATGCAGTTGCATGTGAGGAACATTGTTTATTTATATATTTTTACACCATTATACAAAAATATCTGATCGCAGAAAGCTGTTGACCGAATCATGTGAGCTTAGAATTATAAGGTTCTGTCTTCCACTTTTGGTCGAAATTGAGTTTTTGACATAATCTGATCCATTAGGTGTTTATTAATGCCTGTGTGGTGTTATTTTTGTTAAAAAAAAAGATTAATAGATAAAGCTATAATAGAAAATAGCAGTTTTGCCAGCTGGGATGTAAAAACTTTGATGCTCAATATCTCAGAACTACCCTAAACAGAGATAGAACCTTATAATTCTAAGCTCACGCAATCAGAATCAGCAGTTCCAGAGAACCATGTAATAGCAACTTAAAACTATGAAGTGGTCCAGGTATGACGTCACTTTGCAGGTCAAGTCAGTTCGCATCACACTGGTTCCCTTGACAAATACCCAATTGGATTTTCCCATAGGCGTTTGGATTAGCACAAAAACAAGCTCTGAAAAAAAAAAATTGATAGGCTAATTGCACATTTTGTCCATCAAGATCATTATGAACACAACTTCTATGAATTCATGAAGCCTCAATGCATTCGAAAGAAGTAAAACGTGAACGTTTATTGAGCTTGTTAACCACAGACATTATTTCAGCCATTTAAACAAAATCCCGTTCAAAAAACCCATTGACTTCGGGATGACTGGAAATGCTAAAATGTCATCTCAGTTCTGCGCATGCGCCCATAAGGAAGTAACGGAATAGTCGAAAAAGTCGCTATTTATATTTTTTTCGCACAAAATAGTCTCGTCGCTTGATAAACTTATAGTTGAGCCACTGGAATATTTAAACATTTTCTTTAATGACTTTATGGGCCGTCAAGAGCCAGTCCCTTAGGCAGCCTGTAGGAGTGATCCAGCTCTCAGATTCAATCAAAAATATCTTTATTTGTGTTCCGAAGATGAACGAAGGACTTACGGGGTTGGAACAACATGGGGGTGAGTAATTAATGATTAATTTTCATTTTTGGGTGAACTAACCCTTTAAGTTCACTTATCTGTTCTAAAAATCCGTTCAAAAATGTGATGTACGTCACACAATAGCAGAACGCTAACGTGTTCCGGCCAACTACGGCCTAACCTGTAAGAAATCGAAAGGACACAAGTACTCGTTCATTCGACTTTTGGCCTATAATCTATATTGAACTTGCGGAATCAACAACAAAATCTATGTTGATTCAACGACAAGCAGGTGAAAGAGACACATTTAGCCGTTTAGCTCATAGACTCCCATTCATTCTGGACTCGCCCCGATCACCTCCAGTGGAATTCTAATGGAACTGCAACCAAGATGATACACAACGGGGCTAATAGGAAGTGCCAAGGCTCTACATTAGACGGGCTCTGGTGGGACTTGATTTTGTCCATCAGGCATTGATTGGATAGTTTGGATGGTTGTGGTTTGCTATTGGTTGATCTCATGTAAGTGACAGGTTATTGTCCCGCCCTCGTGCCAGTAAACACGTCATCAGAGAAGAGATGGACTGGAGGACATGAGGAATCAGAAATAAATAAAATTAAGATATTAACATGGATAAATCTTGGTATATAATAAACTGTAATATTCTATTCAAAAAATTAAAAAAAGGTCATGTTTGATTTCATAGTGACTTTAACAATTGGCTTGTCTTTCACAAGTCGTGATAATAGCCAAAGAGACGGATACAAAATTCCTGAAATTACCTTTGAGCACAATATTCAGTCAAATTTCAGTTTTCGAAATTTCGAAGAAAAAAAACGGATGTAAAATTTGTATGTTTTCACTTTTTTCCGTGGAACGAGAAGGACATGATTGTCAAAGGATGCAGATAATCTCAATAAGCCTAAGCATTCATAGATGTATTATACATAGATGCAAGATAGTGCTCTATTACATGTATGGAAAAAGAAATTGAGTTGCTTGATTCGTTAAACAAATTTACTAAGGTTTGATTAATGTAATTACAATACAAACATCACAGAGACTAAACAGACGCCACAGAAAAGGTCTAGAAATCTTCAGTTGATCTCCAAACGCTGTTTACGCTATTGTTTACATCGCTATCATCTTTGCTAGTTACTGTTCTCCGTTTAACTTTAAGCCAAGTGCTCTGTTTTATAGGTGTCCTGTGTTTACAGAGGCGATCTGAGCGGGTCATGTGACCGGTTTATGTCATGACTCATGTGTCATTTGCGTTCCCCTCTCTCCACGCCAAATGCAAACAGGCTTTCCGCTTCTGTGCTCGAATCCACGCCTCTCCCGACTGATAAAGACCTATTGTTTCAACCCAGGCCGAGTGTGAGGCTGTAATGATGATGTGAGAGTTTTAAAATATTAGGTTATTGAGGACATTGCAGGATTTGAGGAGATTTCAGCCCTGCTGATTCTACCAGCCTGTGATTTGGCTTGCAAATATCCTTATTTCTGGCAAAGCCTTTGTTCCGTGTGTGAAGAACACGATTAGACCCTCAGAGACTAAAGAGGACGTCCAGTTTTTGAAGTGGCCGTCCTGGAAGTTTCCATTGATGTGTCAGTCTAACCAGCTGTGTGGTGAGAGATTTATAGATTGGCTTTTTTAAGTCTACCCATACATATAATGCACCGGCTTGTCCACCAGTCATTCCATATCAGTTATGCAATCAGTGGGTCATGAGGAGTTGGAATAAAGGGTTGGGAAATCTCAATTGGAAAGTCTTATGACCATGATGTGTTTCTGAAATTATTTCTATAATAATAAACCTTTTGGGAACAGTTAGGACTATATAAACTACTGTTAAGTATTTTATTTAGATTTGAGAGTCATGTTTATATAACCAAAATCATTTGGTTTTGTGTTGTGTAAAGTTACATTGCTTGAGCTATTCTGTTCTTTAACAAGTCCACGCTCATTATGAAACCGCTTGTTTATGACCTTACAGCACCCGTAACATCTTGTGACACATTCATTTGGGTATAACGCTTTATACAACAAGCTGTGAGGACATTTACGCAATACTTTATATGAAGCTGAGATTTATATTTTCTGGAATCTGTTGGTATGTGGTGGCTGAGGTGTTCTGTATGTTTGCTAGGGCATTAAAGTAAAAAGTAATAACAAAAATCATGATATTTCAGGCGGTTGCTCTTTTTATGCATGTTCTACACTGTAAAAATGAATAACCACAAATTAGAATTGAGTAATAATTAATTCCTTAAAAGTTAACCATTTAAAATGAGTCAAACTTACAACAACTGCCAAAAAAACATAAATTGAAGTCATTATTATGGTGATCAGTGTTTGTTTTAGTTTTGCTTTAAAATTACGATTTTCTCCTTCAGTGATTCTGCTTGTTACAGTTTTTCTCAGTCGCTTTGGTGCATTTCTCACATCACTATTTACATTTGTACAATAGTTAATGCATTTCTCAAAACAATTAGTACAAACTGCAAAACTTAGTTGATAACCTGCAAAAGCCTGTCACTTGCTCAAAATGGATAACTCATTCCTCAGAAGCAAGTATTCATGTCATTGAAAGTGTCAGTGTCGTCAAGATGAAAAGTCCTAACACCAGTGTTTATGAACAAGATAGTCAAATGGCTTTGTCATGTTTTCATTATGACAGTTTACTCTGTA